>OX371263.1:35818119-36259122 GCA_947311025.1 Lypha dubia
AGTATTTATATATCCTATTGTGAAAATTCAATGACGATTGGTCCAGTAGTTAAGACTATATTACGATTTTTAATTTTCCTAAAAAGTGGCGTGGTCCCACCCACTTTTCTCCTGGTACGTATTCCAAATTATGCCAATACCATATGTATCAAATATCATCGACGTATGTAGGTCAAAAAATGCCCAAAATATTGCGATTTAAATTTTTGGGCTATATGGGCGGTGCCACGCTTCTTTGTCCAATCAAAACTTCATATAGCCTATTATTCCTTCCAGAGTCACAGTAACATGCTGTGAAAATTTCAGGAAGAGCGGTCCAAGGGTTTGGTTTTCCTAAAAAAGGGGCGTGGTCCCACCCACTTTTCTCCTGGTACGTATTAAAGACGTGCACAGTTCTATCTGTTTGTACCAGTTTCTCTTAGTTTTCAACTTCTGGTATGTATTAGTAAATATTTTCTTGTATCTGGTATTAGTAAGTATTGTTATTCTGCAAAACAGATACTGTATGAGTAGATAAACAGAGAATGAGAGGAACATATTTGCTTTTATTTGTTTTCATAAAACAGATATGAACAAATACTGATGTTTATAACATAGTTATTTGTGGTACTCTGGAAAGTTGTAATAACATGATAAGAAAAAAATTTTAAATTATTTATTTTTGTTACTGTTCTTCTATTTTATTCGACCTTCTTCAATTTTATATTGATCTATTTATTATAGCGACCTATTTTTTTTATAAAAAATTGTAATACTTTTCTAAAATAAGTGTGCAATTTTTCTATACAATTAATTATCTAACATGATAGGTATTAAAGGAACAGAGTATGTACATATGTATGTACATACAAACATATTTATACATATTATTACAGAATTTGCATGCAACAAAATTTGTTATTTCTGTGTCCGTCTCATCTTTGATAGAAGCAAAACAATTCCATATATTGCTTCGCCCTCTTTTTTCACTAATTTTGTAATCCTTAGATTCAATTTTTTGTTTTATAAATAGATTATTCATTTTTTAAAAAAAAAATTTTAACTACACAAAAATTAGCTCAAAACACGACTTACGCACATGTACTTACATATATTACATACTATAAATATGAAAAACGAACCCAGTTTTTTACATTATGTTTTTAAATGTTTTCAAAGAAAAGCAACATCCATACACAATTAATATTTCTTATATTATGTTACTATTGCTTGGAAATATCTCTGTTACAACAATTATTTTGAAAATATTTGTGGTACAACAGTTACTGGAGAATAAAAAACAAATACAGATATATACTGGTGCAAAATCAAAATTCAACTGTTTTTGTTTGTACCAGTAACATGTGTTACAAAAACCAAACAAATACAATGTTGTGTACTCTTTTTCGCTCTTTAGTATCAATTTTAACAATTATGTATATGGTATATTTGTTTTGCAAATACTTTTAGGTATACTCATGCACGTCTTTAGTACGTATTCCAAATTATGCCGATACCATATGTACCAAATATCATCGACGTAGGTAAAAAAATGCCCAAAATATGGCGATTTAAATTTTTGGGTTATATGGGCGGTACCACTCCCCTTTGTCCAATCCCGCTCAGTTGAGGTATGTTTTTAAAACAAACAAACGCCTTACAACGCAATGAGCATTCAAAAGAAGCATGCATCTCAATATTTGACTCAAAAATCAGACGATCCAATGTTGTCAGGTTAAAATTTAAAGTTATCTTATACCACAAGCCACAACAACAAGTGTTTATAACGACTCCCAGGAGCTAGCTCCACAACTTGAAGAACCACTGAAAGAGGTAGCTGTAGCTGGTACACAAAAGGCTGCAGAAAAAATGAGGAAAGACGAAGGTTAGTTATTATTTCTGTTACTCTTTTGTCACATGCTTTCATATTTTCTATAACAGATTTGGGAAAAATGGCAACTATATCTGACGTTTTGTATGCCAACACTCAGCATCCAGAGCAATTATATCCTAAATGGAATGAACGTTGTAAACAAATTTTAAAGAAGTGGCGTTCTTTATCTATAGAAATGAAAGCTCCGTTTTTGCTACATGCGAAAGATAATCGTTCCGTTTTACGATTGAATATGGTTTACCACCTACCGGAGGTTTTGGTATGGGTATTGATAGATGCAAATAATATTAATATTACGTTAGAAATATATATGTATTCAACATTTTTCTCTTTTATAGGAAGTTTTATTGTTTCCTGCTATGAAAACAGATGATCCTTACCGCGCCCATCCGCCGGACCTAAATAATTTGGAAGAACAGAAACAATGAATATGACTAAAAGAATATATATCGGATACTAATGATGACATAAATTTTTAAACTTGTTCAATGATTTTTTTTACTTTCTAAACAATGTTTTACCTAACAATTAAAGTTCGTTAATGTTTTTGCCAACACTTAAAAATACGACCATTTTTTAAGTTTGAAGAAAGTTCCAAATAAGGTTTTTGTAATGATGTATTTATTTTTGAAAGAGGAATAACGCATGGAATTCGGACATGACCATGTACATATCTTTACTTATTCAAAACAATTGCTTATTAATTACTTATTTTACTTTTTATGGTTACAGACTTTTCACTTTTTTTTATCTATATATAAAACCGAATGTGTGTTTGTTTATTTGTTTGTTTGTTCCTTATAGGAGGCCAAACCCTTGGACCGATCTTCCTGAAATTTTCACAGTATTTAACTGGAACTCTCGGATAAATTATAGGCCATATGAAGTTTTGATTGGACAAAGAGGCGTGGCACCGCCCATATAACCCAAAAATTGAAATCGCCATATTTTGGGCATTTGTTTACCTACGTCGATGATATTTGGTACATAGGGTATCGGCATAATTTGGAATACGTACCAGGAGAAAAGTGGGTGGGACCACGCCCCTTTTTTAGGAAAACCAAACCCTTGGACCGATCTTCCTGAGTTTTCACAGAATATTACTGTGACTCTGGAAGGAATAATAGGCTATATGAAGTTTTTATAGGACAAAGAGGCGTGGCACCGCCCATATAACCCAAAAATTGACATCGCCATATTTTGGGCATTTTTTTACCTACGTCGATGATATTTGGTACATATGGTATCGGCATAATTTGGAATACGTACCAGGAGAAAAGTGGGTGGGACCACGCCCCTTTTTTAGGAAAACCAAACACTTAGACCCATCTTCCTGAAATTTTCACAGCATGTTACTGTGACTCTGGAAGGAATAATTGGCTATGTATATGAAGTTTTGATTGGACAAAGAAGCGTGGCACCGCCCATATAGCCCAAAAATTTAAATCGCAATATTTTGGGCATTTTTTGACCTACGTCGATGATATTTGATACATATGGTATTGGCATAATTTGGAATACGTACCAGGAGAAAAGTGGGTGGGACCACGCCACTTTTTAGGAAAATTAAAAATCGTAATATAGTCTTAACTACTGGACCAATCGTCATTGAATTTTCACAATAGGATATATAAATACTTTTAATTTTATTTTATAACGAGAAGGTAGTGAAGCACACCGGGATAACCTAGTTATTAATAAAAGAATATTTTTTTATGTGTAAAGAACCGTTTTTGCTGAAAACCATTTGTTTATTATTTCATTTTTTTAGGCCAATTCTCATGAAGATGGCGAAATAGGTTTATTCGTGTATGTCGTGAGTTCCGAACGTTTTAATTAGAATTAAAATTTCCGAATCACAAAATAGAATATTTGTTGTCTGGCATACTTCCGAATATATTTGCTCGATTGGTGGCTAATGTGGGAATTTTTTTAAATGTCCTTTTCCATGTGTTATTATCAAACATCTCATAACAGATTCGTTCTTAAACTTTACAAAATTCACTATTCAAACGTATAACTTCTGATTTAGTTGGCGTACAAAATTTTCCTCCAGATATAAGGAAATTTTACTATTATCTCGTACTTGGCGCAGTCGAAAAACTCCAAACACAATAAGGCTGAATATGTAATCATATAAATAAAATTATAATAAAGCATAAGAAAAAAAAAATTATAAGACTTTCTTTACTGTGGGTTTACACGTTCAAGTTTTCTTTCAATTTTTGTTCCAAGATTCAATACACTTACACTTTTTTACTAATCCACTCACACATTTGCATATTGACTATCAACTTGATTTCAATTTTGCTCTCAAATTTTCTTTCAAGTAAGTAAATAAATATGTGAAATAATATTGACGTTTAATAATGATAATCCTTTTGAAAAACTTAATCATTGATTATTTGTAATGCTTTTACTTTTTATCTAACTAATAATGAAATTATTTCATTGAAAAACATTAGCATTGTTCAAAAAATTTATAATGCTAAAAATTCAATTGGCATTGTTTATAAGTCAATGCCAATGAAATCGACAATTAATTAGTCAATTTATTTAATTACTCCCATATATAGTCTATATACTTTAAAATAAAAGTAAACTGCAATAATAGTAAATATTCGCCAAAAATGGATTTTTTTTGTCGCTAGGTGAGATGAGAAAAAAGGAAAAAGTACTTTTGCAAATATAAGAAGTATTGGAAAAAACTACCTATTAAAAGTTATTGCTGAACTAACTATTATAAATTCGTTTTGAAAATTGCAAATTGTGTAGGTTTCCACACTACCACTGAGGTACTACACTTAGTGCGTTGTCATTTTTTTTTTAATGGTTGACTTCCCCGATAGGCCTAAGCCATTATTCACTTAAATATATAAAATTCATTCGTGTATAAACGAAATATGCCACATTTACATTATGAGCCATTTTTTGTTTATCACTCGTATACACATGTACTTGACATACTAGTCATAACTCAAAAAATTAGTATTGTAGAAAATTACTTTAATAAATTTTAAAATTTAATTGCAACTGAAAAATATAATTTTTTAATAAGTGTATACTAACTATTAGTTAAAAATTTTTACACAATGCAAGATCCGATAAATTAAATTATTCTGCATTATATCGTAACTAATTTTATGAGATATGACTATGTTGGCTTTTGGCAATTTTGAACACACTTCTTTATTTTAAAATATGGTTAGTACAAATTTTACATTCAATGAAACTATCGTTATATATTCGTTTCAAGCAACTTTCGCAAACATAATAATTGCAGTTTGGGCATTTATGTTTTTTTCTTTTAAAATTACCACAGTCTCCACAATGTAGATAATGGTCATCTGCTACATCAAGATAGCAATAGGAGCATTGCAATTGTGACATTTCTTCAACAATGTCTGAATTTAATATTCTTTAACTTTTGCAAACAATATTAAAATTAATAAATAGTAATTTTTTAACAATATCAAGCGCGTGTATATTGCACCCTAAATACAAAAGGGTCACAACTCAAAATTTTCCAAAACTGACTTTTTTCCATAAATTAATTCAGCGTACACATCTCTAACTACTGCAAAAATTTCTTTCACATCAGTATCTTCTTTAACTGGAAAAATACAGTTATGTCTATTTTTGTGTTAAGTGGTTGCTTCTGCACGAAAACAGTTTTTTGTCTCTCCTGAAAATTTTATTATTTTGAATTGTGACCCTTTTGTATTACGGGTGCGATATGTTTTATTACAAGTACTGCCAAGGCAATATGTTAACTCAGAAAAAAACCTTTCGCTAACAGCCATACCTAAACAAGAGCGGAAAGCGGAACGTTTTCTACCGCCTAGCGTTAACGCTGAAATACCATACCTAAACAAGAGCGTCAACGCTTTGTCATAAAAACAGGGTTATTACAAAATATATAACAACCCTGATTATAATAGTATACTCATTACCTAATAATACACGCATCTCTACAACAAACACAACAAAAAAATTCCTCAGAAGTCAAAAGTATAAATGTGTATGTTTCAACCTGTGACAAAAATATAAATAAAAATTATGCATTCAAATACGAAAAAATAAATACAAATAAAAATTTAACACTTGAAATAAAAAACAAGTAATTTACAAGAATTGTCAGCTGGGCTTGTAAGACTACCTTATAGTCATTGTATCATGAGTGCTTGTCTTTTGCAGCTAACTTCACTATTAAACGCGCTGTCAAAATCGGATTTACCAATTGCAAAATTTTGCCGCCGCGTTACATGAGAACTTTTGACAGCTAAAAAACGCTTGCCGCTCTTGTTTAGGTATGGCTGTAATATATTGAACAGTGCTGCCCAATATGTTCAAACCAAAAAATCATTTTCCGATTTTCATATTTTTGATGGGATATAACTTTTCTCAGAAAACCTCCGGGAAAATAGTTGAAACCACAATCGATGCGTATTTTAAACCTCATTCGATTGCGTGTAGTGTCAAATGCGCACCCCTTCTACTTTATGAGTTATTTGCAAATTACTAAAAGTGTTTTTTTTTTGTAAAAAAAATGTTGATAAGTATACAACTTTTCTCAGAAAACCTCCGGAAAAATAGTTAAACCCACAATCGATGCGTATGTTAAACCTCATTCGATTGCGCGTAGTGTCATATGCGCACCCTTTCTAGTTTCTGAGATATCAATGAAATAGTGTTTTGAAAATTGTTCGAAGAAACTTCCGGATATATTCGTTATAATTAAAATGTCCATAATGACAGTCATAAAATCTGATACTAGGGGAATTTTGCTATATATTCTCATTTTTATATTTTTAATTTATTAAAATATTACTTTAAATTTATTGCATTCAAAGTCGTAATTTTTTTTCATTCTTTGTTTACGTTTGGCACGTACCAAGTAGTGTGCCGAATGATGTTTTTTACAGAATATCTGTGATGTTTTTGCTTACAAGTGCTGCCAAGTCAATATGTTAACTCAGAAAAAACGTGTTCGCTAAAATATTGAACACTGCTGCCCAATAGGTTCAACAAAAAAAAACTTTTTCCGATTTTCATATTTTTGATGGAATATAACTTTTCTCAGAAAACCTCCGGGAAAATAGTTGAAACCACAAGCGATGCGTATTTTCAACCTCATTCGATTGCGTGTAGTGTCATATGCGCACCCCTTCTACTTTATGAGTTATTTGCAAATTACTAAAAGTGTTTTTTTTTTTTTTTGGAAAAAAAAATGTTGATAAGTATATAACTTTTCTCTGAAAACCTCCGGGAAAATAGTTGAAACCACAATCGATGCGTATTTTCAACCTCTTTCGATTGCGTGTAGTTTCATATGCGCACCCTCTCTAGTTTCTGAGATATCAATGAAATAGTGTTTTGAAAATTGTTCGAAGAAACCTCCGGATATATTCGTTATAATTAAAATGTCCATAATGACAGTCAAAAACCGATACTAGAGGACTTTTGCTATATATTCTCATTTTTATATTTTTAATTTATTAAAATATTACTTTAAAATTATTGCATTCAAAGTCGTAATATTTTTTCACACTTTATTTACATTTTGCACGTTGAAAAGTTAGCAAAACGGATGTGTGGTTTTGTACCTCACTATTTCCGGTTTGCTAAAATGTTGTTTTCTTCTCGCTGATTATACACAGAAGGGACACGGCCATCTAGCGGTGTGCACATGAACTAAAAAAGTACAAATGGCATCACAATGGCATCACCAAGTTAACCCTGAACACATTAAAGGACAGAAAATTTTGTTTGCATATGTCTGTCTCTTTTAGTTCTACCGGTTAAAATTAAATTATTTGTTTACATTTTAATAAAAGAGATTTTTCAGCAAATTGGCGCAAAATTTTTGGAAAATCCTTGTTTTGGCGGACTTTTTGACAGATTTCCTTCATTTTCTTTGCGCCAGTTAGCTTGATTATTACTTAATTGTGAATGGTTGCTGGAGTGAAGAAGACACAAAAGTGTACGATAAAGAAAAATAACGAGAAAAATGTAAGTACATTTTTGAAATAATTAAAAAATTTTCTAAACTTTCTTGCCCAAAAATGGACCATCTTCATCGTTTTCTGAAGAATCCGACAAGGTAAGTGATAGTGTTTTTATATCCAATTGGAAAAATGAAAACCAATTGGAAAGTGCGATCTGTGGTGTGAAAAAAAAGTGTAGAAGGTCTATTTAAGACATCAGTAACGTCCCGTCAGTGCCATACGTCCAAAGCAGTAATATTTTTTATCGTGAATACTACCTTCGGTAGGTATTTAATGAAAATAACAGCCGTATTGGGACGTGGAACCAATATTTGTAATTGGTATCATTGGCAGAAGTGCACTGTCGTTGGCATTTTACTGATGGATGTATGTAAATAGACCTTTAATAATATCGTCAATAGTTAAAGCGTTCAAAGATTTTACAAAAATATTCCCCTTGGGAATCTGATGTGGGTGTAGTTAACATAAACCATAATTTCAATATAAATGTTAGAATGAAGTGAAAAAGAATTTTTAAATGGCAAAAACATGGTAAGAAGTTCACAATTTTACATTCTCCTGGCATTAATCTTTAAATTTTGAATTTGGTTTATTTGGACACCCATATCAGAACTTTGAGAGGATTCTTTTAACGCTTTAACTGCTCTGTGTTTTTGGGGTAATTTAACACAACAGAAAAGGTTGTAAAATATTTAAAAACAACACTAGTGCTCACGGTATATAGCACTAGAGCTCATGGTATACAACAACTTTCATATAGCTTATTTTGTCATTTATTAACCGATTTTAAATCTTTTTGCAGTTCTGAGTAGCTTAATGTTCTTGCTTTTAGACTGCGTTAAAAAGTTTTAAAATTTAAAAATCTTATGCCAAAATAATTGCAAAACTATTTTTAAAATTAAAATTTTTTTAAAAATTTTTTCATAGACTGTCTTTTATTTCACACTTTTTACTGCAAACCATGTTAATATTTTTCGCTATTCTGAACGTATATTGTGTACAGAAAAAAGCAAGACATAAATTTTGAAAATCGGTTAATAATTAAAAAAGTTGTAAAATGTTTTAAACAATACTAGTGTACATATAATACATATGTACATATAACAATTTATATTTCTTAAAGACGTGTTGGTTTCCGTGCATTTCCGTTGACCAATTGGCTCAGGAAACTCGTGGCAGTTCCTCATTTTGCATTACAGAAACTTTTCAAGATATCAGTAATTACCACTTTTTGTTTACATTATCTAGAAAATAAAAGCACAAACACAACCATAACCATAAGTTTTTATTATTATTTTCATGGTATCTACTATACTTACCACTGATATGCTAACTCCATCCATCGTCCAATACAGCCGAGATGAAGTGAAGCCATTCACCTTATTCCTGTAAGTAAATAATTATATATGTATATATTATATTATATTATATTATAAAAATTATTTTCTCATTTCAGGTTTATTCCTTGCTTACCAATTGTCTGATGAAAACGGATCAATTTCGGTTTTTAATTCTATGTATGTATGTACATATATACCTTTTGCAATTTATAATTTTCTTCAAAATTTTAAATTTAACTTGTATATATAAATTTTAAAATTTTTAAATAAATCTAAAACTTTTCAACCCCAATTTTAGTTTAGTTTGTTTACATTTTTATTTTTTTTTTTCACAGTATTTGGTAATGTATGGTTGTTGTCACTTTCTTATTATATTTTTAGATTGCCACATATATCTTACTTCTCAGGCCCCAGGGTTAACTACGTATGATATGGCCACTTGACACCTGACAACATTGCCATATCTGTTTACATCTGTGGTAAAATCGTTACAAATGGTATCTTTTAGCATAATCGTTTTGTTTTTTTTTTTTGTTGAACAGTACAAATGGTATATTTACGCCTGATTTCACAATGTTCGGTAAAATGTCTGTTAGCAAAAAATTAACTAATTGCTGGTTAGGCTAACGGGCACTATTTAATCAACGGTTACGAGTTTTCGTTTCACCATCTTTCGGTTAATTAACAAAAGAATTTAATAAAAATGTGGCATTACTATCGGTTTGTTTACATAAAAAATAATATTAAAAAGACAATTTTTGCAAATTTCAGAAACAAAACTTTATGATAATAGTAAAATTCAGGTAAGTAATAATTAAAATATTGTTATTTGTACATACATACATACATATGTACATGCATATATAGCATTAATATAAATTGTTTGTTTGTAGTATGTAGGATGGGAAATAAACCAAGAGACGAAATTTGCCATGGTAAGATGATGTAAAAATATGTACATACATACATAATCGTATTTAATGTCCATTACTCTTATCATCAACTTTTCTGTTAAATTCTGTCAGTTAAGAGTTAATCATATATTGTGTAATACAATTTACCCAGACTTTCGGTTAAAGTGTTGATTATTTTTTAATCGAACATCGTGAAAGCGGGCGTAAATGTTTTAATATATATTAATAAAATATAACATTTTATTCGAACAAATACTTACGAATATATGTTTTTAAAATATTATTACTTGTTATGGGTTAGCTAATTTACATATGTACATATATGCATTTCATTGGTAGTTAAATATCAACTCATCAGTTGATCATAAATACTTGACTAAAAGGTTATATTTTGTAAAAGGGAAGTTTGTTTTTCATTTTGCCTTATGCTGTATTTCGAAGTTTAGTGTTGAAAATAAAAGGCACGATTTAATAATTCAAAAATGTATATAATTCTAAATTCTCTTACGCCCGCTTTCACGATGTTCGATTAAAAAATAATCAACACTTTAACCGAAAGTCTGGCTAAATTGTATTACACAATATATGATTAACTCTTAACTGACAGAATTTAACAGAAAAGTTGATGTTAAATTTAACTGAAAGAAATTTGCCGGTTAGCACTCTAATCGGAGGAAAATAAAACAAAATGTATATATGTATGTAGATACAAATCGATATTTATATGTTTGTAATATTTTTAAATTAAAAATTTCTATTCACAAAAAAAAAGAAAGAAACTGCAATAAGTTTAGCTAAAATCTGGGCATCTGATAATTTCGTAAAACGCAACATGGCACATCGAGACTGTATGGGTTCGATGGTTTTTTCACTTGTATTACAAGCTAATGCAAAACGTGTGGTCAAACTATAAATTTTCATAATACACCTCAGTGCTTGCTGTGCACCCTCAGTCATACTGTCAGCTTCATCTACTACAACGTTGTTATGATGTCCACGGGAGAGAGTGACTTTTTGTTAAGCAAACATTTTAATTTTATCCCACACTACGTCCAAACCACGTTCATTTGAAGCATTTAATTACAATACTACTTCCTTATAGCTGTCACCAAGTAATATTCTAGTACCAAGTAATATTCAATGAATAATCGTTGGTTTGCTCACACCAGTTGGACCCTATACCATACCAAAAAAAAAAATCAGCTTTTGCTTATTTTTTATTCATCATTTTACTTACAGCTATAATAATGTTAGGAGCGTAGCAAGTTCGGACAAACTAGCTACAGTATCTCCATTGCCAACAATTTCATCAAATTTTGCCGGTCGGTATTTTTAAATCATAGATAAAAGTATTGGACGTTAAATACGATTATGTACATATATTTACATCATCTTACCATGGCAAATTCCGTCTCTTGATTTATTTCCTATCCTCTGGACACATCCAAACTAGATTCCTTCAAATATGTATGTCCCAAATACGTCGTCGCCGGAGAACATACTACAAACAAACAATTTATATACATGTACATATGTATTTATGTACAAATAACAATATTTTAATTATTACTTACCTGAATTTTACTATTATTACAAAGTTTTGTTTCTCAAATTTGCAAGAACTGTCTTTTTAATTCATTTTTTATGTAAACAAACCGATAGTATTGCCACATTTTTATTAAATTCTTTTGTTACTTAACCGAAAGATGGTGAAACGAAAATACGTAACCGTTGATTAAATAGTGCCCGTTAGCCTAACCAGCAATTAGTTAATTTTTTGTTAACAGACATTTTACCGAACATTGTGAAATCAGGCGTTAAAAATTAATAATGACAATGGTTTAAGTTGCAATTTATAAGATGGATGGAAAAAGAATGACAATGTGCTTTTTATATATCTGACAGCTGCATACACAGTGATGCCAGATGTTTGTTACATTAAAGATGTTAGATATGCAAGATGCTACATTGTACTTTGGATACTACAATTCTCCCTCACTTATTTTGAAACTTATAATTTTTATTAGTTGAATACTGCAATCAGTCTCTAACGTAATCTTTTAAGTACTGAGGCAGTTTACGAGTTCTTCGTGCTGGCCGGCTGTCTTGTTGATTACTTTCAGCCCCGGTAGTCTGGCTCGAAGTTGGTTGTTCTTCGCTCTCAGTAGACTCTTGCGGTCTTGTTGGAGTTACAGAACTGATAGGCAATCTGTCGATAACAGGTAAATTTGATGAACTGCTTGGTAATACAATTGGGTGATAATAAATTTCTTGATCAACTTCATGATCCTTATCTGGCGTACTCATACTTGGCTGGTGATCGTCTGATGAATCGTTACTCCCAACATCGGTCGAACGACGTTTGAATATAAACTCATCGTCAAGTTTAACGATATAATGAAGATGACCCAGTTTTTTGAGTATGATATCCAGTTTCCACGATGATTTATTTGAAGCATAATATCGGGCTTGGGCTCGATCTCCCTCACATAATTTTCTAACTTTACCCTGTGTTACATGCCGTCTGTTCGCCGCGTTTGTGATGCCAGCCAGCTGATTAAAACACTGAACATCCTCGGGCAGGTTCAAACCCACAAACACGACAGAGACACGAACAATTAAATTTCTAAAAAAAAAACTACAAAAAAACTCAAAAAAAAACTAAACAACAAATGGAAACAATTAGAAGAGTGGACAAGTTGGAGGTCCACTACCAGCCCTCCCTTCCTGGGACCATATGTTCCTAAAAAAATAAAATTTTTTTGATCCCCCAAAAGCCACACACACTCACCTCACGATGCCGTCTCACATACCCTCACCCGATCAATTACATTTAGCACGCAAACATTTCGTTCTATTATGTGGTTTACATGCTTTATTAAAATTTAAATTAAAAGAAACTTATGTTACTAAATAAATAAAAATGCTCAAAGTTTATGGGTAAATGTGAATAAATAAATAATTAAATAATTATCGGAAAGATCGTTATCTTAATTATTCTATATATTAAAACAAGAATAACAAAACACAATTACAAAAGACAAAAAAAAAAAAATACAATCACATAACAATAAATAATCTGATAATTAATATATATATGTAATTTAATTCGCCCCTGGTGAGCTAACCGCATCTATTTGGTTGAGAATGGTCTTTTGACCAACAAAAAAAAAAAGATTATTTAACAGAAAAATTAAATCTAAGCTCTAAAACATCATTAAAAATTTCAATCTTGAATAAAATCTATTCTTTTCTAACCTATAAAAAAAACTAAGGTCTGTTGTTGCCTAAATAACAAAAGAAATAATAAACGTTACTTTCTTTTCTATTGCAAAAAAAAAAAAAAAACAATGCGCCGTATGCCTACCTAAAGGAGCTCTCTTAGATGGCTGTTTTTCCTTTTTAATCCTGGGATTCTCACGCTCAATTAATCAAATATATTATTTTTCCTATTTAGGCACTAACATGCAATAACAACCAAAAAAAATCCTCATGCAATTTATTACGTATCTAAATATAAAAACAATAATCTCCTTAAACTAGCTTAATCAAAAACAATTTGTGTGTATATGCAATTTTCGAATTTTTAATATTTTTATTATTGACCGCTATACATACATATAAATATTCAAGGAATGTGTACTGTTGACGCTGACCGCTAATATTTCTGCGGCACTTTGTTGTTGTGGCAGCGGAAACGAAATTCTTTTGTACAAAATCAAAACTGCACGGCCCGTTCTTTTCTTTACGCGAAACAACAAAAAAAAAACAACATACTTTATTACCTTTTTTTAATATTTCCTTTTACCAATTCTTTTTCTCACCGTTCCTGGCCTGTATCCTTTTATTTCGGTTTTAAGGTCTCCACCACTCACTATCCTCTTTTTTTTCTATACTTTCCTACGCACAAAATTTAATTAGATTTATAACATTTCCTTATTTATTCCATTCTTATTTTACCTTGCTTTTATTTATAATGTTATATAGGTTCAGATATTATTCCCAGATTATATTGGTGTTTATGCAGTTTACTTTAAAAAAATTTTAAAAACACACAATACAAAATTTATTAAAAAAAATTGTTTTATAGCTTTTCAAAAAGTTCTTTGCATGCGAACGACTCGATTAATATTGATCTCGTCGATCTCCCTCAATCTATCTTAGGCCGGTATCTTGTTCCAAACGGTCTTCCATTATATTGTTTTTTTTTTTTATTTTAATTCCACTGCTTGACCATTACATATAATGGAATTCCACTTGTCACAAAATAACCGGATGAGGCTTGTCATGGTGCTATTTTTGTGACCTCTTGGAATCCTGACAACCCTGTAATTTACTACTCGATTTCCATTCACAATAGTACTTTGATACCATTAAGTACAACTGATACCTGCCATATTTCTCATTTCATTTGATCTTGTCGTACGCACTATACATAAACTATTTAATAAAAATGAAAATATTCTAAAATAAAAAACACAGACGCACACTCAATTTCATACAACAAATAAACTGAACACAATTAACTGAACCATACTACAGTCACAATCCAATAATCAACAAACATCAACTATAATACTCAGGCAAACATAGCACCAAAAAACATTCATCAGAGGCACCAGCCTCTTTTTTCTATGTTGCAAGCACGGCAACCGACGCAACACCTGAGTTACCGAATTTTTACCACAATTTGAAGGTTTTAACGCATCTAATTTTATTCTGATTTGTCTTCCCAGGTATTGTTCTGACGGGGTCTTACCGTTACGAAGGGCTGTTGCTCTGTATTTGAATAAAATTTCTCTTATTTTCTTGGAAATTGGTGATTTATCATTAACCATGGATGCTAACCGTTGTTTAAGCGTCTGGACGTTTCTTTCAGCCAATCCATTTGTAGCTGGATGGCCTGGAGCTATAAATTTCTGGAATATACCTGAATCGTTGCAAAATATTGTAAATTCTTCACTTTTAAAAATGGTGGCGTTGTCCGAAACAATGACGTCCGGATATCCATTTCTTGAGAAGATATTTTGTAAAATGTCTATGGTTAACGAGGAGGTTGGTGCAGATGAAGTTACTCCCACTTGAGCCCATTTCGACTTTGAATCGACGTCAACAAGAAAATGATGACCCTGGTATGGACCAGCGTAGTCGATATGTATTCGCTGACAATATGTTCTGATTCCTCCCATGGATGAAGCACTGCCTTAGGAGGACTTTTCTTTACAGATGCACACGCAGAACAGGAACGCACATATTTCTCAATGTCCTTATCAATGGAACCCCAATACACAAATCGTCTCGCCAACTGTTTCATTTTGGTTATGCCAATATGAGTATAATGTTATTCATCTAATACCGACTGTTGTAACGTAGCTGGAACAATTACCCTTTTACCTTTGAACAATATGTCGCAATTAATGGTATAGGCTGACTTCCTAAATGTATATTTACAATGTATCAATACAGTATTAATACCAAGTTGATGCATTGTGTAGTTACTTTTTAATACGCTGCATACTAATACTTTGCAACCCTGAAATTGTTTAAGAACATATATTTGCAATGTATCATTCATAATAAAGCGAACAATGGCGGAGGAGTATATTTTATTGAAAAATTTTTTTGATTTGTGCGAGCAAGTAAGCTCCAGCTCCCATATTGCTTTAAGTAATATTGTTATGAATGCATGTGTCACAACAATTCATAGTTGTTGCTTTTACCGAAATCACATTTCATTGCATTACTCAAATGTCCAACATTCTTCAAAGTGCATTGCTGCACATGAGGAGTCATTGTACTTTTTCTTTTAAACAATCGTTCCTTCTTAAATTTCATTAATATTATGTATATGCAGTAAATTATTATTTTGAAGTGACCTAAATATTTGGTATGCATTCATAGCACTTTTTACTTATTATTAATATATAAATTTAGTCTTAGTTGAATAATACACACAGTCTATGAAAAACGTTTGTTAATAAAAGAATAAAATAAAAAGCTTTAAAGAGAGACTTTCATTTTTAATAAAGAAGATCATAAGTGGTAAAGTTACTAAATGGCGACCGAGCCAAATAATAAAAATTAAAATTAAATTAATGAAAAAAAAAAAGTGGTGGCTCAAAATATTGTAAATCACATAAGATAAGTGAAATAAATAAAAAAAAAAATGGGCTGGTGGACAAAAATCCTCCAAACAATACCTGTACTCTTCGCAGGATACGAGGTAGGGAAAAACCTTAATGAAGAAAGTAGTGAAAATAAACAAATAATAATTAAAGTAAACCCAGATGAACAAACCAACAAACATCTAATTATCGAAATAACATTGGGAGTGCTAGTACTCATAGTCGTAATCTCAATATTGTTAAAAAAATTAATAAATATAGCAATAAACAATCGTCCCCAGCCCCGAATATAAGAAAAAAAAAATCAATATAATTGTGCAACAAACTACCTTATTTCTACAATTATCATCTATATATGCTACATATAATTCATGGTCAATCAAAGAGATGCTGGTAAAGAAAGTCGTATATTTTTCCGAATTATTATTTATCTACTGGACAACAAAAGATGCTGGTAAATTGCTGATAAATTCACTTCATGGGCAACCAAAGATATGCTGCTAAAACCTTTTATATATATCCGAAAAACACATACATATATACAAAAAAAAAAATAAATAAAATTGTAAGTAATTGTAAGCAATAACTAGAAATATTAAAGAGCATTCAATAATGTAAAAAAAAAAAATATATATATATACATATATATATTCCCTTTTGTTAATTTTTGTCCTTTTAATGGCTCAGGAAAACTGGTTAGCTATAGTTGAAGAATTAGATAGTTATAAAGCTGAATTTGATAAAAGTTTCAAATGCATAAATAAAACACAAAAACCAAGCACAGAAACTATAAATAAGCATTTGGAACTTTTGGAATTGAATTATAACAAAACGGTCAGTTTAATAATTCAAATTAAGGACAAGTTGACTGACGAGCATTTTAATGAATGCGAAACAACTTTAGATAACTTGCAAAAAAAAATTACAAAAATTCTTGAAGAACTTGAATTGCCTTTTACTTTACCTCCCAATACCCAAAAAATAGAGCTTCCAAAATTGGATCTATCTCTTAGTAACAAAATAGAGTTAATCATGTCTGACCCTATCAAATTTCTGGAAACGGCTAGTAAAATCTTGCCTGATTTTGATGGAAATTTCACAAATTTGCGTAAATTTATTGATGCTATTAATTTATTAGTTTCAATTAAAGGAACAAATCCAGATTCTCTCCTCATAAACATTATAAATACAAAAATTACTAGCAATGTACGCAGTAAAATAGAAGGGCTCAGTTCAATTGAATCTATCATTGAAAAATTAAAATGTGTTATCAAGGGGGACTCTGCTGACACCTTGATAACAAAACTTAACGCGATCAAACAGTATGACAAAAATAAAACACAATATGTAAAAGAAATTGAACAACTCTCCAATGAACTGGCAAATACCTACATGTCAGATGGTATGACCGAAATGGCAGCAAATAAAATTGCTACTAGAGCCGCAACAAAGTCATTCATACAAAATACAAACTCTGAACGAGTAAAATTAATAATGCAGGCGGGCACATTCAACTCAATCGAGGAAGTAACGTCCAAATTCTTGGAAATAGAACAACACCAAAATAATTCTGTCATGTTTGTAGGATATAGAAAAAGAACTGGTAATAATCGAAATTATAATCGCAATAATTATAGAAATCATAATAACCAAACTAACAATAGCTATAATAATCATTACCAAAATAACAATAACGGCAGAAATTATCGCAATAATAACCGCCACAACTTTAATAGCCGCAATAATAATAATAATGGACGCACCAACTTTAATAGAAATGTTCGTCTTATTACTAGTGATACTCAGGGAAACGGCGAGAACCCCCTGACCACCCATCTGGGGGAAAATTAAACACAAAAGATACTAGGGTCAACTCCACGATCTTTAAAAACAACATTTACCACTTCAATCTAAATTTATCGAGCTACTGCTCTATTAACAACACACTAAGCGAAAATGTCAATACGTTCTTAATAGACACCGGTGCCAGTGTATCAATTTTAAAAAACTATTGTATTAAAAATCACGAAAACCTTAATCTTACATACAAATGTAAACTTACGGGTATAGGTAATAGCCCAGTCTATACAACAGGGAAAATCACGGGCGATTTAATTAACAAAAATATTCTTATTAAACATGACTTTCTTGTCGTCAATGATAATTTTCCAATACCTACTGATGGTATCCTAGGCCTTGACTTCATCACAAAATACAATTGTGTCCTTGATTTTGGCAAAAATAATCAAGTTTTGGTACTTAGACCAGACGACTTCCCAAATGAAATAACCTTCAAACTAAGAAGTCAACCTACACCGCAAAATCTTTTATCAATACCCGCACGAAGCGAAGTCATTAGAAGAATAGATGTTGAAACCAAAAATACTTCTATATTTGTACCCACACAAGAAATAGCACCCGGTATATACATAGCCAACTCCATCACATCAAACAAATTACCCTACGTACGTATCGTTAATACGACAGAAGAAAATGCATTCATTCCAAATACGAATGTTATCACCGAAAATTTAGATAATTACAACCTAGTTCAATGTTCAAATAACCAACATAAAAATAGTGAATCCAGATCAAAGACAATTTTAGAAAAACTTCAATCCAATTTCCCAAAATTTGCATATCATAATTTAACAAAACTATGTTCACAATACACAGACATTTTTGGTTTAGAAAGTGAAAAAATTTCTTGTAATAATTTTTATAAGCAAAAATTAAGATTAAAAGACACAACACCAGTTTACATAAAAAACTATAGGATTCCAGAATCACAAAAATATGAAATAAATAGTCAGGTAGAAAAACTCATAAGTGATGACCTTGTAGAACCTTCCGTATCTGAATTCAATAGCCCAGTATTGCTTGTGCCAAAAAAATCGTTACCAAATAGCAACGAAAAGAGATGGAGGCTAGTCATTGACTATAGACAAGTCAATAAAAAACTCGTAGCGGACAAATTCCCTCTTCCTAGAATTGATGACATTTTAGATCAGCTAGGAAGAGCCAAATATTTTTCATGTCTTGATCTTATGTCGGGTTTCCATCAAATCGAGCTTGAAGAAAGCTCCAGAGACATCACTTCTTTCTCCACTAATGCTGGATCATACAGATTTAAAAGACTCCCTTATGGACTTAAAATAGCCCCGAATTCTTTCCAACGCATGATGACTATGGCTTTCTCAGGTCTAAAGCCGTCTCAAGCATTTTTGTATATGGACGACCTTGTTATCCTAGGATGCTCAGAAAATCATATGCTCAGAAATCTTAAAGATATCTTCGAAACTTGTAGAAAATTTAATTTAAAATTACACCCTGACAAATGCATATTTTTTAAACATCAGGTAACATTTTTAGGCCATAAATGTACTGACAAAGGCATTTACCCAGATGACGGAAAATTTGAAATAATAAGAAACTACCCAGCACCCAAAAATGCTGACGATGCAAGAAGATTTGTTGCTTTTTGCAACTATTATCGCAGGTTCATAAAAAACTTTGCTAAGTATTCAATACATCTCACAAGATTAACGAGAAAAAATACGTAATTTATTTGGTCAAAAGAATGCGAAGAATCATTCCAATATCTAAAAAATTCTCTGTTATCACCGCAAATATTACAATATCCCAATTTTGAAAAACAATTTTGCATCACAACAGATGCAAGCAAAGCTGCCTGTGGAGCTATTCTTAGCCAAGAATATAATGGTACTCAACTACCTGTAGCTTATGCGTCAAGGGCCTTTACTAAGGGTGAATCAAATAAATCAGTTATCGAACAAGAGCTGACCGCAATACACTGGGCCATAAATTTTTTCCGCCCATATGTATTTGGAACGAAATTTCTTGTTAGAAGTGACCATAGACCATTAGTATACCTATTTTCGATGAAAAACCCTTCATCTAAACTCACGAGAATGAGACTAGACCTGGAGGAATACGACTTTTCAATAGAATATATACAAGGAAAACAAAACTGCGGAGCTGACGCTTTATCACGCATGAATTTCAGTGACATTAAAGAAATGGGTGAGCACATTAATATACTTAAAGTCACTACACGATCACAAAATAAAAACAAAAATATTAATACTACTAATATAAATAGCAATACTGAACAAATAGGCAATAAGCCCCGCGCATATGAAATTATTAACAAAAATGATGTTAGAAAATTAGTTCGTTTGAAGTTTACCCAAATAGCAGATACACTTAGGTGTTCACTAATAAAAGGGAAACATATATTGATTAAAACCGCGATGGATGAATTTATTATTAATGGAAAGATTGATTTAGATCAATTCTTGCCAAAGCTAGAAAATATGGCTAATAATATAGGCATTCTAAAGTTGCAACTATCGCTCAATGATATAATATTTGAAAAAACTCGAGTAAATGATTTTAAGGAAACCGCGAACAACAAATTAAACAATCTAGAAATTGCGCTAACACCAAAAATAAAAATAATAACTAATGAAAGAGAAAAACTTGAAATAATAAAGAAAAATCATGATGATCCACTGCTCGGTGGCCACCCAGGGATCACAAGATTACTAAATAAGCTCAGAAAGGACTACTTCTGGAAAAACATGACTAAACAAGTCACAAAGTATGTAAAAAATTGTGTGCAATGTCAATTGAACAAAGTACGTCCAAAACAAAAAGAAAATTTAGCAATTACACCAACCCCTGCCAAGGTTTTTGATATCGTCGTTATAGATACAATAGGACCATTTGTAAAATCAAACGCAGGAAATGAGTACGCAGTTACAATGTTATGTGACTTATCTAAATATCTAATAGCCGTCCCCATACCCGATAAATCTGCGAAACATGTGGCAAAAGCAATTTTTATAAATTGCATTTTAAAATTCGGACCCATGAAAACACAACTCACAGACATGGGCACGGAATACAAAAATCAAGTACTTGCAGAACTCTGCAAATTACTTAGTATAAAGCAATTACACTCCACAGCTTATCATCATGAAACTCTAGGTGCCGTTGAGCGGTCTCATAGAACACTCAACGAGTACCTAAGAACTTATTTATCACCCAACAAAACAGACTGGGACGAATGGGTAGCATACTTTGAATTCTGCTATAACACAACCCCTTCATCCGTACATGGGTATTGCCCATTTGAGCTGGTGTTCGGAAAACCACCCACACCACTCAACTTTCTTCTGAAAGGGGTGGTAGATCCAATATATAATATTGAAGCCTATGATAAGGAGGTTAAGTATAGGTTACAATTGGCACACCAAAGAGCCAAATTGTTAATTGAAAGGACGAAACTTAAGCAAAAGGAAATTTATGACAAAATGTCGTGTCCACAAGACATTCATATTAATGACATGGTACTAGTAGAGAATGCGTCTGGACGCAAATTTGATCAATTATACACAGGGCCTTATAAGGTCATTGCAATAGAAGATAAGAATATAGTAATAAGAATAAAAAACAATAAGACCTCTACGGTTCACAAAAATAGAGTTAAATTATTTCATAAGGATTAACTATAGTTAGGAGGATCCCCTAAAACTTTTTACCAACTAATACATTTATATTTAAAACATACAACATACAACGTTTAAGTTCTCCAATAATTACACATAAAAACATATAAAAATAAAAGAATCATATAAAACAAAAAAAAAAAATCCTAATATGAAGTGTATATGTAAAATGATAATATTTTTAAGAATGGTCTTAGAATTGTTCAAACAATTATAAAACCATTCTTTCGAAACGGGAGGTGTTATGAATGCATGTGTCACAACAATTCATAGTTGTTGCTTTTACCGCAGTAAAATTATTATTTTGAAGTGACCTAAATATTTGGTATGCATTCATAGCACTTTTTACTTATTATTAATATATAAATTTAGTCTTAGTTGAATAATACACACAGTCTATGAAAAACGTTTGTTAATAAAAGAATAAAATAAAAAGCTTTAAAGAGAGACTTTCATTTTTAATAAAGAAGATCATAAGTGGTAAAGTTACTAAAATATTAAAAAAAAACATGAACGATTAGCTGTCTTGCAAAAAGAAACACGGATAACAAAAAGAATACCAAAAACAAAAGGCTTTGTAGAAGTAATTGATGAAATGCCTGACGATATTTTTTACAGCCACTTTAGAATGGGAAAGAGGACTTTTGATGTAAGTAAATAAAAATCTGCACGTAGAAGCTCAACTAAGCTAATTTGTTTTAATTTCCAGAAACTTCTATGCTTGTTAAATGGTTCACGCAAAAAGGCTCAAAGTGGTCGCCCTGGTCTTGAATTAAAGAATAATCTTTTTATAACGCTGTGGAAACTTTCTAATCAAAACAGCTTTCGCGAAGTAAGCGATCGTTTTATTGTTGGGGTGGGTGCGTGCTACAGAGGTTTTGTTTATTGTATTCACCTTATTGCCAAACAAAAACAACTTATAAAGTTTCCAAACTCGGAATCAAGCCAGAGAAAAATAATGGAAGGTTTCGAATCATTTCGATCTCACCCTTTTCCCTACGTCTTGGGATGTATTGATGGTACACACATCAGAATATCACAGCCATCAAATGATAGTGTGAGTTATTATAATCGTAAGGGAACATATTCTATAATAGCCCAGGTAAATTGTTTTTAGTGCGTTTTTATCGACTCAATTTACTTTATACATATATAATTATCCCTTACAAATTTCATTTGTACATACAGGCTGTGTCTGATAGTGAGTTCCGATTCCTTGATGTCTTAGTAGGCCATCCAGGTCGTTGCCACGATGCATCTGTGTGGGCCGATAGTCCTTTAAAGCGTGCAATTGCATCAGGCCACATTGTTTTCCCACCTAATGCCCACTTGTTAGGAGACGCAGCCTATCCCTTAGAAAATTATTTAATGGTACCTTATCGTGATAATGGGTACTTGTCAGCTGCGCAAATCAGATTTAACACAATTTTAAGTTCAACTCGAGTGTGTGTAGAACAAGCATTTGGAATACTTAAAAAAAATTCCGAATTTTGAATTACTTAGAAATTCGTGATGTAAAGTTAGCAAAAACTATAATTATGTCTTGCTTTATTCTCCATAATATTATTATTAACATGGAAGGATCTCCTGAAAACGTGGAAATTGTAAATGAAACAAACTCTGTAAATTACAGAAATTACATTCCAAATGAAGAAAACCCAAGAGAACAAGCAAGAATGAAAAGAGAAATGCTAACTAATTTACTATCAGCTTGGATTAAACAAAACATTTTTATATAATATTCATATTTGTCTTATTTAAAAATAATTAACAAAAATAAATGCATTTTCTGATTAAAAATACTTAAAATCTCTTTTAATTCAACATAGGTGTGAAATACTTAAAAAAACATAAAAAAGAAATTCATAAATAATAACATAAAAAAACATAAATGAAAACATAAAAAACAAATTCATAAATGAGATCAATCAACTTTGTATTAAAAATTTTAAATAAATAAAATCATTTACGAGCCTCTAATAAAGCTTCTCGTAATTTCCTTATTTCTTCGAGTTTTTCTTTTTCGCAGTTTAGGAGATCTTTTAACAGTTTCCTATCGGACTGGTTTTCTTTTGTTAAAAATTCCACAATATCGACTCGATTTCGCTTCCGTGGTGGTGGTGAGGTTTCATGAAGGGTCTGAGATGCTTGCGATGTGCATGGCTCGTTATTATCCCTGGTCAAATCTTCATATAATGTGTCTAAAGTCGATTCCAGATTGCATTCTGGAATAGATATGTCACTCCGGCAGCCATACACTTCGTCCAATCTGTCATAGAAGTCCCAGGTAGTTGCTGCTTCTCCCGACGTGTTGTTGCGTTTCTTAATACGCTTATATGTGACCATAAAATTTAAAAATTTGCGATATATGTCGTCCCGTGAAAATGGGAACGTGTCATCTATGGACTTTATATTTTGCAAAACACGCTCCCATAGTACAACGCGCTTCTTTTTTTTTTTACGAAATTCGTTTTCCATATCTAGTCGTGCATTAATTAATAGGTTTTTATAGTTATGTGTTCATCTTTTACTATAATAAAAATTTAAATATGTAAGTGAATATAAAAATACATATATGATATTATAAGAAAAACTGCTCACTTATCTTCCTGCGTCGCCATTGTTCTGCGTGTTGTATTTATTATGCATCTAAAATTTCTTGGATACCTTTCTTGCTTTTTCTTGCGTATTAACTACAACAGTGTTGCAAATGGGAACAGAATACATTGTCAAAATTTGCATGGTTGCATTTACGAATACGCTACAATGTATTACTACAAAGCAACATGCATTTAGGAAGTCAGCCATACTCTGAATCAGCCTTATTGGAACATCGTAATTCTTTTAAAATTTTAACAAGCTCAAGATCTTTTTCTGTTTCTTGCCAAATTGAATTGATGTTTAATTTAGTTGAATTGATTTGATTTATAGTTGAGAAGCAAATAAATTGAACTTCACGATCGATAAAATTTTGTGTATTCATACCTGTATTTATAGGCTATCTCGAAAGTCAATCGGCATTAGCGTTTTCTTCACTTCGCTTCGTCACTACTTCATAGTTATACCCTGTCAAAAACGCAGCGTAACGTTGAAGGCGTGATGATGTCATTTGAGGTATTTTTGTGTCTTGATGAAAAATGCGTGATAATGGCTGATTATCAGTTACCAGCCTGAAAAAATCGGCCAAAAACGTACTGATGGAAATGTTGAACGGCATAGAATATCGCCAAAGCTGCGCGATTCAGCTGTGAATAGTTTTGTTCGGCTGGAGTTAAAGACCTGGAGGCAAAAGCAATAGGTCTCTCCTCGCCATTGATGACATGTGAAAGAACTCCTGCTATACCTGTAGGACTAGCATCACACGCAAGCTGAACCGGCAGTTCGGGATTAAATGACATGAGCACACGATCACTAGCGATCTCGTTTTTTAGCATGTTAAATAATTTTTGACAATCGCTTAACCATTTAAAAATTGATTTTTTTGTAATAGCCGGCGTAACGGCGTTGGAATTGTTGATGAATTTGGTATAAACCTTGCATAATATGTTACCATCGCCAGAAAGGACGAACATCATCCACGCACTCAGGCTGTGGCATCTCCAAAATAGCCTTTATTTTAGAATGACATTTTTGAATCTTGTTGAACTGAATTATATGACCAAAAAATTCGATCAAAAAATGTACATTTTGAAGCGTTTAAGTGTAGATCGTACTTTTGAAGGTGAAGTAAACATGATTTTAAATTGGCCTTGCACTCGGCTTTAGATTGCCCGTGTACTACGATGTCGTCGAAATACGATTGTGTTTTAGGAACCTCGCGTAAAATTTTATCAATTACTCTGTTGAATTCGAAAGGAGCTGTTTTTATACCAAAAGAAAGTCGATTCATTCGAAAAGTTCCTTTGTGTGTTGAAATCGTTTGAATTTCGCTTGAATTTTCATCAACCGGAACATGTAAATATGCTTTGTAGAGATCAAGGCGGCAAAAGTATTTTGAGTCCCTGAGACTATTGAAAATCTGGTCTATTTTTCTGATTGGATAATGTGCATTTACGAGTCTCTGATTAACACCTACCTTATAGTCAACGCACAAACGCACTCCTCCGTCGGCCTTTGGAATGACTACTAATGGTAACCCCCAATCGCTGTTAGCTGTTTTTGTCATCTTTATTAACGAGTTCGGTAAGCGCATACGGAATTTGTCGCTCCTTAGTGTATACCGGTGTTGCATTATCGCGTAATTTTAAACATATTTTGTAATTCGGAATGCAGCCTATTCTTTGTTCAAAAACACTTGGAAATTCTAATATTAACTCCTGTACATCGTTAGTTTCATTAATAGAATTAGTCTCCATTGCATTTGAAGTAGATTCATCTAATTCATTTAAGTTAATCCCTAGGCGTCGTATCCAAGTACGACCTGTGTTGATTATTAGTACTTTCCAAACAGTAATGAGGGAATTTCGTACTAACCAGCACTGTTTCAAGGTAGAATAAAAAATGAATTAAAAATTAATTTTCATATTCTATTTCTCTTGAAAACTGGTTAAATAGTTGATATACTTCTCAATTAGTATCCACTTTACGAAAATTGTAAAGATGGACGATTGAACGCTGATGAGAGATGTAGCTGCCTTGAAATAAGTACTGATACGTTCTGCTAAAAACTGATTGTATATAAATAATAATATTTTCCAACATAAAAAACTCTTAGTAATTTTGAATTTTCATTAATTCAATAAAACTGAACTTGAGTCTGATAATATTACTTTTCATATATACATCAATATAAGTTCAAATAATAATTGCGTTTATTCGTAATAATAATAATAATATAAAAATATTTTTAATAATAGAAAAACATAATTTCTATGGTATCCTGATTTATAATTAGAAGAGTGTCTAATTACAATAAATTATAGTTTAGCATTCATATCTATGTATGTACATCATAGTTTTAATTATTAGAGTTACTTATTATTTAAAAGATTTTTTTTGTATACTTGAATTTATGTATGTATGTACATAAGTACATCTACACATGAAATTACAAAGTAAGCATATCAATTTATGTACGTCGTTTGGCAAATTTACAGCATATATGTACGTATGTATATAAATTTAATATACAGAGTATATAAGCACACACTAAATTGTTTTTTCGAATTTTATGTCGTAAATGCTTAATATTATTACATTTTATTAAATTTAAGCGTGCTTTCATGTAGCATTTTCCACTAAAAACTGAACTTTTTTGCTTTTCGTTTTGTTTACTTTCATAACAAACACACTAATGTTGTCTCTTTTTCACGATGTCGGGTTATGACAAATAAAATATGATCCAAGTCCAATTTTTTTATTTTTCGTCGCATATGCTTACCTGTGCCTATAATTTGATCAGCTAACGTTTTCTGTTCGGCTCATACAAGAAAATCGGCTTGATTTGAATAATTTGAAACTAAAGCAACGTCAACATTTATTAAACATTTGTTTAAAAAAACATAACCACTAGTTTTGCTTTCGGATATTGCCATTTAACTTGGTTTTTATGTTATAAATTAAAGTTAATTATTCTACAAAAAAGCATATTTATACAGTTTTCAAAAAATGCGAACCCATAATTAAAAAAATATTGGAGATAAAAGAAATAAATTATCAGTTTCTTTCTTAGGGCCAATAATTCAGCGCTTATTTATATGCCATTTATTTTTAAATGCTATTTATACACAAAATTGAGTTTTTCACTACAAAATTAAGTCAACATTAAATAGCCAACATTGTGCATTTAAATACTACATAAGTTTTACGAATTTCCATATGTTTTTGACTGCTTGTTCTTCTTATTTAAAACGAAGACAATAAAAAAATTTGTGGCAGCTGACAAGTTGCATACAATTTTGGCTTGTTTTGTCGCTATTATCCTTTTAATTATTCTGAACATTGATTATATACTCTTAAAACAATTCAGCAGTTCTCAATTGTTCTTATTTTTAGCTAAAATAAAAATATTTTTTTTTGGATTTTACTTTATTTGTTCTAGTCAGCTGTTCTGCAGGAAAATTGTTGGAAAATTTTTTATATTACGTTGTGTTACCAAGTTTTCAATACAATTAAATATGACTGGAAAACAGAAGTAGCACTTAAATGCAAAATAAATTTAAATGAAAATTAGCTGAATGATTATATAAATACGAAGTCAATTATTGGCCAATAATTCAGTGATGATTTTTATATCATTTAAGTTTAAATGCTATTTATATACAAAATTGAGTGTTATACTGCAAAATTAAGTCAACAATAAACAAAGCTAATAAAAAAATTTATGGCTGCTGACAAGTTGCATACAATTTTGGATTGTTTTGTCGCTATTATCCTTTTAATCATTCTGAAATTTGCTTTTATTCTCTAAAAACAATTCAGCAGTTCTTAATTTTAACTAAAATAAAAATATATTTTTTTGGATTTTACTTTATTTGTTCTAGTCAGCTGTTCTGAAGGGAAATATTTGGGAAATTTTTTATATAACGTTGTGCTAGCAAGTTCTCAATACAAATAAATAAGAACAACTAAATGCGACTGAAAAACAGAAGTAGCACTTAAATGCAACATAAATTTAAATGAAAATTAACTGAAGAATATTTAAATACGAAGTCAATTATTGGTCCTTAGTTACGATTTTTCGACAAATCTATATATATAAAAGAAAGTCGTGTTAGTTACTTCGCTTATAACTCAAGAACGGCTGAACCGATTTAGCTGAAAATTGGCAGGGAGGTAGTTTAGAGCCAGGAAAAGGATATAGAATACTTATGGGCGGGATTGGACAAAGGTGCGTGGTACCTCTCATACAAACCACAAATTAAAAATCTATTATTTCTGCTCCTGATAACGGTATTTGAACAAAATTTGGTATGTCGGTTTGGTGTAAATTTCTTAAGTGCTGCTGCAAATATGGGCGGGATTGGACAACGGGGCGTGGTACCTTTCATACAAACCACAAATTAAAAATCTATTATTTCTGCTCCTGATAACGGTATTTGAACAAAATTTGGTATGTCGGTTTGATGTAAATTTCTTAAGTGCTGCTGCAAATATGGGTGCGATTGGACAAAGGGGCGTGGTACCTCTCATACAAACCACAAATTAAAAATCTATTATTTCTGCTCCTGATAACGGTATTTGAACAAAATTTGGTAAGTCGGTTTGGTATGCATTTTTTTAGTGCTGCTGCAAATATGGGAGGGATTTGACAAAGGGGCGTGGTACCTCTCATACAAACCACAAATTAAAAATCTATTATTTCTGCTCCTGATAACGGTATTTGAACAAAATTTGGTATGTCGGTTTAGTGTAAATTTCTTAAGTGCTGCTGCAAATATGGGCGGGATTGGACAAAGGGGCGTGGTACCTCTCATACAAACCACAAATTAAAAATCTATTATTTCTGCTCCTGATAACGGTATTTGAACAAAATTTGGTAAGTCGGTTTGGTATGCATTTTTTTAGTGCTGCTGCAAATATGGGAGGGATTTGACAAAGGGGGGTGGTACCTCTCATACAAACCACAAATTAAAAATCTATTATTTCTGCTCCTGATAACGGTATTTGAACAAAATTTGGTATGTCGGTTTAGTGTAAATTTCTTAAGTGCTGCTGCAAATATGGGTGCGATTGGACAAAGGGGCGTGGTACCTCTCATACAAACCATTATTATTTCTGCTCCTGATAACGGTATTTGAACAAAATTTGGTATGTCGGTTTAGTGTAAATTTCTTAAGTGCTGCTGCAAATATGGGCGGGATTGGACAAAGGGGCGTGGTACCTCTCATACAAACCACAAATTAAAAATCTATTATTTCTGCTCCTGATAACGGTATTTGAACAAAATTTGGTATGTCGGTTTGGTGTAAATTTCTTAAGTGCTGCTGCAAATATGGGTGCGATTGGACAAAGGGGCGTGGTACCTCTCATACAAACCACAAATTAAAAATCTATTATTTCTGCTCCTGATAACGGTATTGGAACAAAATTTGGTAAGTCGGTTTGGTATGCATTTTTTTAGTGCTGCTGCAAATATGGGTGGGATTTGACAGAGGGGGGTGGTACCTCTCATACAAACCACAAATTAAAAATCTATTATTTCTGCTCCTGATAACGGTATTTGAACAAAATTTGGTATGTCGGTTTAGTGTAAATTTCTTAAGTGCTGCTGCAAATATGGGCGGGATTGGACAAAGGGGCGTGGTACCTCTCATACAAACCACAAATTAAAAATCTATTATTTCTGCTCCTGATAACGGTATTTGAACAAAATTTGGTAAGTCGGTTTGGTATGCATTTTTTTAGTGCTGCTGCAAATATGGTAGGGATTTGACCAAGGGGGGTGGTACCTCTCATACAAACCACAAATTAAAAATCTATTATTTCTGCTCCTGATAACGGTATTTGAACAAAATTTGGTATGTCGGTTTAGTGTAAATTTCTTAAGTGCTGCTGCAAATATGGGCGGGATTGGACAAAGGGGCGTGGTACCTCTCATACAAACCACAAATTAAAAATCTATTATTTCTGCTCCTGATAACGGTATTTGAACAAAATTTGGTAAGTCGGTTTGGTATGCATTTTTTTAGTGCTGCTGCAAATATGGGAGGGATTTGACAAAGGGGGGTGGTACCTCTCATACAAACCACAAATTAGAAATCTATTATATCTGCTCCTGATAACGGTATTTGAACAAAATTTGGTATGTCGGTTTAGTGTAAATTTCTTAAGTGCTGCTGCAAATATGGGCGGGATTGGACAAAGGGGCGTGGTACCTCTCATACAAACCACAAATTAAAAATTTATTATTTCTGCTCCTGATAACGGTATTTTAACAAAATTTGGTATGTCGGTTTGGTGTAAATTTCTTAAGTGCTGCTGCAAATATGGGCGGGATTGGACAAAGGGGCGTGGTACCTCTCATACAAACCACAAATTAAAAATCTATTATTTCTGCTCCTGATAACGGTATTTGAACAAAATTTGGTATGTCGGTTTGGTGTAAATTTCTTAAATGCTGCTGCAAATATGGGCGAGATTGGACAAAGGGGCGTGGTACCTCTCATACAAACCACAAATTAAAAATCTATTATTTCTGCTCCTGATAACGGTATTTGAACAAAATTTGGTAAGTCGGTTTGGTATGCATTTTTTTAGTGCTGCTGCAAATATGGGAGGGATTTGACAAAGGGGGGTGGTACCTCTCATACAAACCACGAATTAAAAATCTATTATATCTGCTCCTGATAACGGTATTTGAACAAAATTTGGTACGTCGGTTTAGTGTAAATTTCTTAAGTGCTGCTGCAAATATGGGCGAGATTGGACAAAGGGGCGTGGTACCTCTCATACAAACCACAAATTAAAAATCTATTATTTCTGCTCCTGATAACGGTATTTGAACAAAATTTGGTAAGTCGGTTTGGTATGCATTTTTTTAGTGCTGCTGCAAATATGGGAGGGATTTGACCAAGGGGGGTGGTACCTCTCATACAAACCACAAATTAAAAATCTATTATTTCTGCTCCTGATAACGGTATTTGAACAAAATTTGGTATGTCGGTTTAGTGTAAATTTCTTAAGTGCTGCTGCAAATATGGGCGGGATTGGACAAAGGGGCGTGGTACCTCTCATACAAACCACAAATTAAAAATCTATTATTTCTGCTCCTGATAACGGTATTTGAACAAAATTTGGTAAGTCGGTTTGGTATGCATTTTTTTAGTGCTGCTGCAAATATGGGAGGGATTTGACAAAGGGGGGTGGTACCTCTCATACAAACCACAAATTAAAAATCTATTATATCTGCTCCTGATAACGGTATTTGAACAAAATTTGGTATGTCGGTTTAGTGTAAATTTCTTAAGTGCTGCTGCAAATATGGGCGGGATTGGACAAAGGGGCGTGGTACCTCTCATACAAACCACAAATTAAAAATTTATTATTTCTGCTCCTGATAACGGTATTTTAACAAAATTTGGTATGTCGGTTTGGTGTAAATTTCTTAAGTGCTGCTGCAAATATGGGCGGGATTGGACAAAGGGGCGTGGTACCTCTCATACAAACCACAAATTAAAAATCTATTATTTCTGCTCCTGATAACGGTATTTGAACAAAATTTGGTATGTCGGTTTGGTGTAAATTTCTTAAGTGCTGCTGCAAATATGGGCGAGATTGGACAAAGGGGCGTGGTACCTCTCATACAAACCACAAATTAAAAATCTATTATTTCTGCTCCTGATAACGGTATTTGAACAAAATTTGGTAAGTCGGTTTGGTAAGCATTTTTTTAGTGCTGCTGCAGATATGGGAGGGATTTGACAAAGGGGCGTGGTACCTCTCATACAAACCACAAATTAAAAATCTATTATTTCTGCTCCTGATAACGGTATTTGAACAAAATTTGGTACGTCGGTTTGGTGTGCATTTTTTTAGTGCTGCTGCAAATATGGGCGGGATTGGACAAAGAGGCGTGGCACCACCCATATAACCCAAAAATTTAAATCGCCATATTTTGGGCATTTTTTGACCTACGTCGATGATATTTGGTACATATGGTATTGCCATAATTTGGAATACGTACCGGGAGAAAAGTGGATGGGACCACGCTCCTTTTTATTAAAATTAAAAATCGTAATATAGTCTTAACTACTGGACCGATCGTCACAATAGGATATATAAATACTTTTAATTTTATTTTATAACGAGGGGGTAGCGAAGTACACCGGGATCAGCTAGTGTTAAATAAATGTGAATGTTGCTTTAGTAATTCGCTCAAATTTTTCGAGCATATAAATATGTATGTATGTACTCACGATATCTAGTTATTTGCAGTATATAAAATGAATTATACATACATATCAAAAAACAATTGAATTTTGTTATTTGTTTATTTTTAATGAATTATGGCTACTTCGTTGACATTTGTGCGGTACACTTTTTGACATCGGAACGAATTCAGTCCAGTCTACCTGTTATGAATTCTCCTTGAATTTACACCAGCAATTAAATTCAATTATATTATTGCTACTTTCAGTCAATTTTCATCTCTGCTAGATAACGAATTTATACAAGGTGGCCTCGAGAGGACATGTGATTATGTTCCCCACTTTCGCCGCTTGTATTTCTGATCTCCCTCAGATTTCAAAATACATTTTTTTTACATCACAGGGAGGAATTTTTTAAGGCAAATTGGAGCGAGGTCACCTGGAAGGAATACGCATTGATCTGCCTCTAACGAAAATTTATAAAAAGTTATATTTCTTAGACTTTTACACCACGTTTACACATGAAAGTGATTTTATGAAAGTTCCCTACATGTATTATCAATGAAAATCTCGAAACAAACAGAACTGCATGAAAATTTCTTGAAAGTTTTCTTGAAACGGAAATTTTAGTTTAAAATGTCGTCAAAAGGAAAACTGAATTTTTCCCTTCAATGCTGGTTTTTGAGTATTTTTATTTTTCAGAGTAGTCAGTACAATAAAGTAAATACTTTGAAGAACATAATTTAGTCCGGATTTATAAAAAACCATAACTGTGAATCGCTGCTGAATCTAGTCATTTCCGATTGGAAAATTGAAGTGGGAAAGAAAATATGCGTAGCAGCAATCTTTCTAGACTTAAAAAAAGCTTTTGAAATTGTCAAGAGAGAAATATTACTAAACAAATTGGAAAAGTATGGTGTTAAAGGAATTGAGCTGTCATGGTTCAAAAGCTATTTAAGTAACATGTAGAGTATGTATAATAATAGGTTTAGGTTTGACAATTTACCACGCAAAAACAGAGAGATGTGTTTAATGAATGTAATATCAGTGTTGGAGAGGTGTTGTTAAAGACCGTGCCGCACTATCCTACACAGTCGCGCGATTTGCAAAATATGACATGTGTGCTAAAAATGTATGGTAGTGTGGACTAAAAATGCAACTGTGTGACAGATTTTTTGGCAAGTCGTGCGATTTGTAAGATTTTATGAAAATTTTTATAAAATGATAGTTTTCATGCGATCAGAGGAGTATTTATTGTCAACCAGATGTTTTGGCATCAGATTTGTATGATAGTGTGGCACCTACAACACCATTTTGAAACGATTTTTTAAAGTCGGTCAGATTTTTGCAAGATTTTCCTGTGAAAGAATCGTACGATTGTGTGATAGTGAAGCACGGCTTTAAATAATTGTTTTTTTTTTTTGTGTGAGCAAGGTTAAAATGACAGACAGCCATACCTAAACAAGAGCGGCAAGCATTTTTTAGCTGTCAAAAGTTCTCATGCCCATACAATTTGTATGGAGCATACCGAAATAACGCGGCGGCAACATTTTGCAATTGGAAAATCCGATTTTGACAGCACGTTTAATAGTGAAGTTAGCTGCTTGTCTGCACACGTGATACAATGAATATAAGGTAGTCTTAGAAGCCCATCTAACAATTGTTGTAATCAATTGTATTTTATTTCAAGTGTTAAATTTTGATTTGTATTTATTTTTTTGTATTTGAATGAATAATTTTTATTTTTATTTTTGTCACAGTTTGAAACATACACACATACAAATTTATACTTTTGACTTCCGCGGAAATTTTTTGTTGTGTATGTTGTAGAGATGCATGTATTATTCGCTTATGAGTATACTATTATAATCAGCGTTGTTATATATTTTGTAATAACCCTGCTTTTATGAAAAAGCGTTGACGCTCTTGTTTAGGTATGGTATTTCAGCGTTAACGCTAAGCGGTAGAAAACGTTCCGCTTTACGCTCTTGTTTAGGTATGGCTGAGAGTTCGTTGGCCGGTGAAGGTATGCGATTTTTAGAAATGTCAATAATATTAACTGTCAAAAAAAGCGGACATGGAAAGAGCATAGGTATTAGCGTGGGACAAATATAGTTGGGCAAAAGAATTTTTACGGCGAATTGAAAAAATTTAGCTAGATTAAAAATTTAAAAAGTTCAAGAAAATATTGATTAAGAGATAGCCGGAGAGATCAGACGAAAAGTCTGAAAGAAAAAATAAATAAATTAAATACAAAACTTAAATAAGAGCAAAAATTAAAGAAAATAGATACTGCTGAGGAAAAATATCGGAAAGCATAGCCTAGAGAAGTAGAACATTAAGCTGAAAATATTACATTGGGCCAAAGGAAGATAAGAAAGAAAAGAAGAGTAAAGCTAAGGAATAACGTCCACCTGGAGAACAATTTCCAGTGCATTAGCCAACTTTGGACCAATTAAGAAAAAAAATCGTGTGGGTACTTCCTGGTTAGCTAAGGCACCAGTGATCAGTGGTGAGTCCACGAATCTTTTATATATTTTTGATTTTTGGTACCGGCTTTTGTCAGATATTTTTTTTTATATAAAATTAGTTTCAACTATCGCAGTGTACAGACGCGTTTTATAATCGTCGCAACTGAATATTAAAATTATCAAAAATTTAAAGTCACAAAAAATACAAAAACAAAACATTTATTAAACAGTTATTATACTGGTTTTATTTTATTATTTTTTTTGCTTGTGCATACATAAATATTTGCATACACAAACTCTTATAAGTGAAAAAAAAACAAGAGAACTCTAAATGAGTTCATCTTCTGGCAACAACAACAACAATAAACCCACAAGCAGTAGAAATGCTTATTTAACTTTTGTTGCTGATGACGACAATAAAAAAATTGAATTAAGCACAAACCTGAATTCTACACAAAACACAACTATTCGTGCGCGATCATGCTTTCCGTACATGTTAAATCAAGAAGCAACAACAATTGCACCTATTAGCAAACTTGTCAGCTTAGCTGTACAAGCAAACAAACAAACAATAAATACCCAGGTAACCAACGTGCACAAAATGAATAAAATTATAGATTTTTTTTTTTTTTTTTTAATTCTTTATTTACGTTTAACAATTCATGTTACAGTGGTTTCCGCAAAGCGTTAAAGCTTGTCTGCAGATGCAGTAAGTGAAAATAATGATAATAAAATTCAAACAGATATGGATAGATACATAACTGTGTTAAAAAGGGGAAGAAGTCCCAAATCTGCTCAAATTGCGTCAACGGCAAAAGTTCCCAAAGATGGGAAAAATATAAAAAATTCCGAAAATCGTTTCGCGATTTTAACTGAACAAGGTGATGAAGACACAACTAATACAAGTTTGAGTAAACCACCACCGATTTATTTAAGAAAACAGAACTCCAGCTTTCTGGTAAAAAGCCTTATCTCGTTAATTGGAGAAAATGAGTTTTACGTAACTCCAATCAAGCGTGGGAAAATTAATGAAACAAAAATTCAGGTATCTAAAGAAAATAATTACAGAAAATTAGTCTCAGACTTTGAGACTAAAAATAAAAATTTTTATACATATCAGCTTAAGAGTGCTAAAGGTCTAACCGTTGTAATAAAAGGTATAGATTCTAGTGTGGATCCAGAAGAGGTGAAGTCTGGCCTTGAAAATAGTGGATTCAAGGTGAAAAATGTTTCAAACATCAAAAATAGAGAAAAAATCCCCCAACCAATATTTAGAGTCGAGTTACAGCCAGGTGACATAAAGATAAAAAAAATGAATCCCATCCAATCTATGATCTAAAGTATTTGTTACACCGGAGATTTACCGTTGAGCAGCCACATAAAAGAGCTGGACCTATCCAATGCCTGAACTGCCAAGAATTTTGGCACACGAAAACTTATTGCAAGTTGCCTACAGTCTGCGTTGTATGCGGTGAGCTACACAGTACTGCTAACTGTGATAAAATAAAAGGTGATACCAAGGCGTAAAAATGTGGCAATTGCGGCGGAAATCACACTGCCAGCTATAGAGGCTGCCCTCTTTACTCGTTTTTTAAACGCTCCTCGCACAAAAAAGAAAATATTATCCCCGCTCAGCCTATCACACTTTTAAGCTACCCTCAGTTACCTCAACCGTCTACCAGTCAGCAACAATATTCAAACGTATTGAAATCAAACGCGACTATTGCTCAGCAACAACCTAATAATAAATTTTCATACGCTAACATTTTAAAAAGTAACCACAATACAGCGAAAAACCGGTACCAGTAAACGAAGCTCCAGGGTCTAATTTTAGCCGCATTGAAGCCTCAATTGAGAGCTTAATACAAACAGTAAATACTTTTACTCTCAACATGTCCTGTATGATGCAGGAAATGTTGAAAATGCAGTCTACTTTGTTGCAGGCTGTATTAAGCAAACCATGAACTTAAGAATCTGTTTTTGGAACGCAAACGGCATCTGCCAACATAAAAATGAAATTGAATATTTTCTTCTGGATAAACAAATCGATGTTATGCTTATCTCAGAAACTCACTTGACGTCCCGAAGCTATTTTCGAATTAGTGGATATAATTTCTACGACACCAAGGATCCTCAAGGTAGAGCTTGTGGTGGCTCTGGAATCGTAATAAAAACGCGAATAAAACACTACCTGTTAAATGAATTTTGTGAAGATTACCTTCAAGCAACAAACATCTGCATTGAAAATTTTTATCAAAAACTTTTGATATCATCTGTTTATTCTCCTCCCAGGTTTTCAATTTCAGAGAGTCAATATACCGCATTTTATTCAACACTGGGGTCCCGTTTTCTAGCAGCTGGCGACTACAATGCTAAACACACTTTTTGGGGTTCACGTTTAATCAGTCCCAAGGGTCGTGTTTTGTTTGACACAATTTCAAAAATGGGTTTTAATGAAGTTTCAAGTGGTCAGCCAACATATTGGCCAACGGATCGACAAAAAATTCCTGATATTATCGACTTTGGAGATGAAAGGTGTGCCCAGCGAAATGATTGAGGTTGAAGCATCATTTGATTTATCTTCAGATCACTCGCCTACTATTATCACTATTTACTCACACACAACTGCAACATCAACATGCGATTTACCGCTGACATCTGCACGTATTAACTGGCTGAAATACAAAAAATATTTGAGTGCTCATTGCACGGAAAATATGCTGTTGAGAACACCTACTGACATAGAAAATTCTATTAGGTTGTTTGAAGCACATGTTAATCAAGCTGCTCTTAATGCTTCTTCAAATCAACCAAATCAACAAGTACGATTCAACAACATCTCTTCTGTAGATATAGAAAGGCTATTGACTGAAAAACGGAGAGCGCGACGAGAATGGCAACGTTACAGATCCCCCCAGCTAAAGTTAAAGCTAAAGGAATGCACCAAACAGCTCAGAAAAGTTTTACAAACACAAAAAACAGCTTCGCTGCAAAAATTTCTTCAAGAACTCGATGCAACACCACAAACAGATTATTCGCTATGGCGTGCAGCCAGAGGACTTAAAAGGCCAGTGATTTGCAAACCTCCGTTACGAGATTCGAATGGTGACTGGGCAAGAACTGATGCTGAAAAAGGTGCTCTTTTTGTTAAGCACTTAGAAAAAGAATTTACACCGAATATTTCTACTGATATTGTTGAACTGCCACCAGTCATCTCTTTACCAGAAATACCACTAAGATTTAGCATTGTGGAGATTGAAAAGGCCATTACTAGTCTTAACACCAAAAAAGCCCCAGGTGTCGACAAAATAAGCAACAAAATGCTTCAACAACTGCCTTATATTGCAAAAAGAATTATACTATTCATTTTTAATAGTATTCTACGGCTGCAATACTATCCTGCAGAATGGAAGGTTGCGATGATTATTATGATACCAAAGCCCGGCAAGGATCATACGAAGGTTGAATCCTATCGGCCTATTAGTTTATTGCCCAACATTTCAAAACTATTTGAAAAGCTGTATATGAGCAAGCTGATGCCTATAGTGACTAGAAGTGGATGCATTCCAGATCATCAATTCGGTTTTCGCAGACAACATAGCACAATTGAACAAACTCACAGACTTGTGAATGTTATCAGAGACACTTTCGAAAAGAAGAAATATTGCTCTGCGCTCTTTATAGATGTTTCTCAAGCTTTCGATAAAGTATGGCACGAAGGTCTTATACATAAATTAACACCAAATCTACCCGCAAACATTGTTAGGCTTTTAATAAGCTACCTAATTGAACGAAAATTTGTAGTTAGGGAAGGCAATTTTTTAAGCCCACCGCAGTCGATCGAAGCCGGAGTTCCCCAAGGGAGTATCTTCGGTCCATTACTTTATTTAATATATGCCTCTGACTTACCGTTAAGCAGTAACATTCACACGTCAACATTTGCCGATGATACAGCTTTTCTAAGCGTTCACGAAAATCCTGTAGAAGCTTCCCGAAATTTACAAGGGTATATATCCAAATTGCAAAATTGGCTCAAACAATGGCGTATTAAAGTTAACGAGCATAAACGTGTACACGTAACTTTTACGTTGCGCAAGGAACCATCCCGCCTATAAAAATTAACACCGAGACCATACCGCAACATACTGTTGTCAAATATCTAGGCGTTCATCTTGATCGTCGTTTAACATGGAAATCGCATATAGACGCAAAGTTAATACAAATGAAATTAAAAGCAGCCCAAATGAATTGGCTTATTGGAAGAAATTCTATACTAAGCCTAGACTGTAAACTACTATTATACAACGCGATCCTGAAACCAATATGGTTCTATGGAATCCAGTTATGGGGCACTGCCTCAGCATCAAATGTCGAAAAAATTCAAAGGCGACAAAATAAAATTCTACGTACAATTACAGCAGCTCCCTGGTATGTCAGAAATCATCGGATTCATAGAGATCTAGTTGTTCCGTTGGTGAAGACAGTATTTTCAATAAACGCTAAAAAATATATAAAAAAACTTGAGGTGCACCCAAACGTACTTGCGCGCAATATTTTAAATTATAGAGGCCACACCCGGCTGAAAAGGAGGGATACTCTTTTTCTCAGCCGTACACGTGAGATGTAAAACAACATAAATTAACCGTTGAAATTAAAAATTTCGTTTAGCATTGGCTAAACTTATATGTAATATTTTTAAGATTTTTTAAGATTTGAAAAACTTATTGATAATTTAATTTATAATTGAAGATTCAATAAATAATAAAATTTATCAAAAAAAAAAAAAAATATAAAATACAAAAAAAAAATTATTTCTTTTGTATTCTGGCGAAAAAGATTGAAATTGTGAAAAGAATATTTATTTATAAAAAGTTAAAAGGAAATTAAAACTTAATATACCTTCTATGATAAAATAAACTAAAATTTTAAATAAATAATATTAGTAAAATTAATATAAAATAAATACATATAAGTAAGAGAAATTAAATAGGTGTTAGTATTAATAAATATTAGTGTTAGTATATATTAGTGGTTAGTATAGTTCTAGTAAAATAAAGTTTTTGTTTGTTAGCCGAAAACTATTTAACGGTAGTAGATTTTATTAGTTAAATTTTTTTGTTGATATATTATTGAATCTCGTGTAATAGACTATTTTAGAGAGCTCTCTCAAATAGGTAGTTAAATAGTAGTATTTTTTTTCTTGCGTATCCTGTTTGACAAGTGTCCAGGAGATTTTATAGGTATTTTTGGGATTAGTGTCTTTGCATAAATTTTGTATTAGTGATTAAGTTTTTATCTTCATTTGTTTAAATAATTCTTTCTTTTAAAAACAACATAATTTTAATAAAATAATTTTTTGTTAATGATATTTTCAATATTTATTAGAATGTTTTCTTTAAGCAATAGGTCTCTTGGTGTTTATATTTATATTTATTTCCGATATTTCGCTAACAATTTAAACAAATTAAAATACCGCTGCATGCATTACTGACGTTATTACCAGTAATTTTCCTACAGATATATGCTGACGATGCAATACCGCTGCATACATGTATATGCCAGTAACTTTCCTACAGAATATGCTGAATTTGCATACTAGCACACTTAGCAATGACCACGCCGGCGGCAGCGAACGTCAGCAGCATCGTTCAATCAGACAGCGAAATTGGGTATAAAAGCGGAGGGTGATTTGGTATGGAGGTCTAGTCAAGTCGAGTCAGTCGAGTCAATTCTTAACACATAACACACATAACAAAAACCTGATCAAACACCAGCCTTAAAAAGCGGGTCCCTGAGATGGTTATAAAATAATAAAATTAGACTAAGTAATAAAAATTAAAAAGTAAATAAAATTAAAGTAATAACTAAAATCATAATAGTCTCTTGTGTTTTAATTCTGAAATAAGTTACAAAATAAATTGTAACATTTTGGCGCAGCCGGTAGCCGCGTTAATAATTGCATCAAATAAAATAATCCTTGTGTTGATCTTGCTAAAGAAAAAACTGTCCGGTGTAGCAAAACCAACAATACATAAAAGTCTAACCTCTAGCTACCTTGTATTGTTGCATCCTACATTCGACGGTATAGAACTGCACAGGACAAATACATAAAAGTCTAACCTCTAGCTACCTTGTATTGTCATTGCAGGACTAATCGCTAAAGCGGATCAGGACAAAAAGGAGAATTACTTTGATCGTAAAAATTCTGCGCGGTTGCGAACAAACACATATAATAAAATAATATAATAATATAAAGTGAAAATAAGCCTAAAACCACAAACTACTATGAAGATGACAAACAGCGGAATATGGGTAAGTAGAATACAGCTTTAATGGACAACCCACAGATGCAGACAGACAAATTAATAGACGACAAGTATAGTTATTAAATGGACAGTCTACAAGTTCTTGCGTGGACACAGCCCACTACCAAGATGATTACCAGCGGAACATAGAAAGACGATCACCGTCACCCCAGCAAAACCATACTACTGAGAGAGCGGAAATTGAAAGGATCAAAATGCCTTCGCTGTATGAGATTATTAAGATCGTAAACAATACGGTCCCATCATTTTTTGGGATCGATGGGCCAGACTTGTCATCAGAAGTATTCAGGTACATACAAGGATGCAAGATGGTAGAAAGAGAAGTACTCACAGGTGCAAATAACGTCCTAACACAAGATGTAATACAATGCCTGAAATTGAGACTCCTAGGGGGCGCCTACTCAAGAATTTCCCAGATGAATTTCAGTTCCGTGGACGCGTTATGTAATGCACTCAAGAAATATTATCTAAAAAGCAAGAGCTTAGATAAAATAAGGGAATATTGGGTTGCAAACAGAGCATCAGGGAGTCAGCATGCAAGTTTGGAGAACGCCTGGATAACCTATTAAGTGAGGCAAAAACAACTATAAAGAACGAATGGCCGGTGGGACCTGGCCGGGAAACCATGCTGAAAGACTTCAAACGAATAGCGGTAAGGAGCTTTTTCAAGGGTTTGAAGGACCATGCACTCAAGGCTCGATTTGTGGGTCAGGAAGAGGAAGAGCTCACTAAGTTGATAGAGATAGTGGAAAATGCAGAGGAATTGTTTGGCGAACCAACGCACAGTATCAACACAATAGATTCAGAAGTCCCCTGTAGTTTTTGTAACAATATGGGACATGAATGGAATAGCCGCAAAAAGCGGCTAAACACACCATACTGTATGAGCTGTGGAAAATACGGCCATGAAGTGGGGCCACTGTGCAGGAATATCGTGAGCTGTACGTTCTGTAGAAACAGCGGGCACGATGTGGAAAACTGCAGAAAGAGATTAGGCTCCCTGTACTGCCGATTGTGTAGGATAAACGGTCACAAGGAAACCCCTTTCTGCGAGCCAAGAAGAAACGTACCAAACCAAAATCAATTGGATAGAAGGACGGCAGAAAACAATAGGAGGATAACAAACACAGAATTCCGTGGAGGCCCACAAATGGCGATGGGACAAAAAACGAACAGAGGGACAAACAGAAACAATGGTACACTCCCAACCTGCTTTAAATGTCAGCAACAAGGAATTTTTGCACGGGACTGCAGAAGCAATATCAGACAAACTCAGGCAATGGATGCAGGGATCTACCAACAGGCACGAAATAGCAACAACGGCAGGGACCTAGCTAACAATGCTGTAGAGGCCCATAGCAACACAAATCGGACAAATGCTCAGGGAAACGAAATTCGGCCCAGTTATCGCCAATAACTGGGGTCCGGCAAATTAACAGAAAATTAGATTGGCATAAAAAAGAGAACAAATACAAGTATAATAAAGAAACAGAAACAAAGAATTGGGTAAATAAAGATGATACGGAGACTGACTCAGAAACAGAGCAGCCAACCAGGATAGTAACCGAGGCAGTTGTACACTAGGTGAATAAGGAGAACGGACAAACTATAGAAGAAAATACTGAGAAAGATAATAAATTAAACAAGAAAAAAGGTAAAGAGATGATGCGAAATATAGAAGATAGTGCTGAATCACCAGGCAATGTGGACACAGTTTTCATTACGCTCCCCTGCCAAGAAGCAAGGGGGGAAGATTGGTCCTACTTGTTGATACCGGAGCAGATTTAAGCATAGTAAAAGAGGACTCAATGAAGATTTTTCTCAATAAGAACAGAAAGCAAACTAAAATTCTTTCTGGAGCCTTCGGAGGAAAGACTACGACACTGGGCACTACCGAGATCAGGATAGGAGATAAAAGGCAGTTGCCATGGGTGTTCCATATTGTGTCGCGGGAAATACAAATCCCTGGAGATGGTATTCTCGGAAGAAATAATATGTGGAACAGATGTATAGTGAACACCATAGACAGAACCTTGAGTATATTTGATAGCGAACATTGGGTGAAGACGTTTACCCTTCGTACGGAAATAGATTGTCAAACAAATCATCAACAAGGTGTCTGTCTGAGGAAAAGAGCAGTCACTATAGCAGCAATCAATATTATATCGAGAGACAAAACTGTGGTTGTGCATAAACAGGAGATTTCCCCTGGAGTTTATGTTGGAAATACTGTGGTCAACATTAAAAATGGAGGCGCAGCAGTACCCATACTGAACGCAACCGAGCAGGACATACCGTGGAGGAATGAAATAAAGTTGAAATTTTCAAATTATAATCATTATACACAACATGGAGGAACAGACAAACAAACATTGTCATATTTTGATCAGGGGGAAAGAGTAAGACGTCTAAAAAGCATTATTATGACGGAAAAGAATTGGAATATGGAGGAAACTGAGTCCATGAACCGGATATGTGAAGAATATCACGACTTGTTTATGTTGGACAATGACAGACTGCCATTCACCACATGGGTAAAACATAGAATACCAATGAATAGAGAACAACCACCTATTAATCAACGACAGTACCGGATACCCCACGTCCACAAAGAAGAAATTAACCGACAAGTATCAGAGCTACTACAGGAAGGTATAATAAGCCCAAGCATATCCCCATGGAATTCACCAATATTATTAGTGCCCAAAAAGTCGCAAGACGATCAGAAAACCTATAGACTGGTCGTCGACTTCCGTAAACTTAATGAGGCTACAATAAAGCAGGTATTCCCTATTCCTAGAATTGATAAAATTTTGGATCAATTAGGAAATAGTAGGTATTTCACTACCTTAGATCTGGCGAGTGGATATCACCAGGTACTGGTTGACGAGGGAGATAAGGAAAAGACTGCCTTCAGCACCGATAAGGGTCATTTTGAATTTAATAGAATGCCCTTCGGCCTAACAGGGGCACCAGCCACATTCCAGATGGTCATGAACACGATCCTTACAGGCTTACAGGGCCTGGACTGTTTTGTGTACCTCGACGACATAGTCGTATACGGAAGAAACGTGGCAGATCACGAAACGAAGATCATGAACGTTCTATCAAGACTACGAGAGGGTGGTCTTAAACTAAACACGAAGAAATGCCAATTCTTACGTAGAGAAATAGTTTACTTAGGACACAAATGTTCCAATGAGGGAGCGCTACCAGACCCTTCGAAAGTGGAATGTGTCAAACAACTTAAGCCACCAAGAACAATAAAAGAAGTACAAGCACTCCTGGGCTTGATCAACTACTACCGAAAATTTGTGGCAGGAATGGCAAAATTGGCTTCACCAATAACAAAGCTGTTAAGAAAAAACGCTAAGTTTGTGTGGACGTCCCAATGCCAAGAGGCCCTGGACAAGGTCAAAGAAAGTATTGCAAATCCTCCAATATTGATTTACCCGGATTTTTAACAACCCTTCAGAGTAACAACAGATGCAAGTAACGAGGCCTTAGGAGCAGTTTTGTCACAAATAAGAAACGAAATGGATCATCCGATAGCATTTGCTAGCCGAACTCTCAGTGACACCGAACAAAGATATTCGACAATAGAAAAAGAAATGCTTGGTGTGGTGTGGGCAACACATACTTTCCGCCCATATCTCCTGGGGCGACACTTCACCGTATTTACTGACCATCAACCCTTAAGGGGGATAGCAAACCTCAAAGACCAAACCTGAAGACTTGCACGGTTTAGGCATAAATTATCAGAATACGAGTTTGAAATTGTGTACAAACCAGGGAAGACTAACTTGAATTGCGGATGCATTAAGCAGATTACCAACAAAAAATCAAAATATCCGAGTGATAACTAGAGCTCAAGCAAGCTCGAGAAAATCGGAAGAGGAAAAGACAAAGCAAAAAGAGCAACAGAAAGCTCTTGCAGAGGAAAAACAGAGTGAAAATAGTGACAAAACCTCCGCGGCGACATTTTTATCTGAGAAAAAAGATATCCAAGAAGTTCTTAGAAGCTTTCATGACTCATCGCTGGGCGGACATCAAGGAGTCAGGAAGACCTACTATAGAATAAAAAAACAGTACAAGTGGAAGGGGATGCAACACGATATCAAAACCTACATCAAAAAGTGCCCTAAATGTCAGAAAAATAAAAGTGGACTTCTCAATAGAAAGCCCATGGTCCTCACAGATAAAGCAAACAGACCGTTCGAAAAGGTATATATGGATATGGTGGGGCCCCTGCCGACAACCACCATGGGAAACAGATACATTCTTACCCTACAGGATGATTTATCAAAATTGTTTGTCTGCGCACCCATGCAAGACGCCGAAGCAGAGACGGCAGCAAGAGTCTTTTATAACGAGGTAGTAACAAAATATGGTATTCCCAAAAAATTAATTACAGACAACGGAACAAACTTCACCTCGAAATTGTTTGGAAGTGTGTGTAAGCTTTTGAGAATTAAGAAGCAACATATTTCTCCCTATCACCCTCAAGCTAATGGGTCATTAGAGCGAAGCCACAGACCATTAGCAGAATATTTGCGAAGTTTCGCAAAAGAAGATGGTTCAAACTGGGATCAGTGGCTTGCTCCAGCAATGCACGTACACAACCATACGGAGCACACGGCCACAAAGCAGACACCATTTAAAATACTATATGGATTTGATGCACCGCTGCCATCAAACCTACAGACACGCATACCCTTATATAACCCCTACGATTATCCCAAATTATTGAGACATCAAATACAAAGGGCTTACGAGATTGCCAAGGAAAATCAAGAAAGAGCTAAGGCTAGGGCAAAGAAGCAGTACGACAAACAGTCAAGGTCTTATACTTTAAAAATAGGAGGCAGAGTCCTAGTAAAAACACAAGCACGTAAAAACAAATTCACGCCCCTATGGGATGGACCCTATGAAATTAAAAGTTTCCCCACACCAGTAAACGTTCAAATAATGGTGAAGGGAAGACTTCGAACCCTACACCGTAATTTGGTGAAGCCATACAGTCAATAAATGATATTTTAGGGAAAAAGGGAAAAGAAAAAAAAAAAAAAACAAAAAGGAAATAATAAGAAGAAAACTCACCACAAAATCGACACTAGAGCAGTGTTGTAATACCATGCCTCTCATGGTCTTAAGGTCTTCAATGGCTGAAATAGAAAAAGAAATACATATTTATACAGGTCTAAATTAAGGAATAACGGAACTTAACATGCCGTAGGGAATTTTTTTTTATTTATCCCTCGTTTGTAATCTCCTATTACTTTCATAGGTTGGCGTCAAGGATCTGAAAGAAGCAAATTAATTAGTAAAAGGGAAAGGTTAAAAAAAGGATGGAACGCTACTAACCCGGTATCACCTTCTAATCGACCAACGGATATTTTTCTAAAAATAAAATTAAGCAGACAGATTAGTTAGAAGCAGCAACAGACAAAGAACAATATGTTGAAATTGAAATATTAACAAGTATAAATCAAAACAAAATAAAATCATTTTGTTAGATAATAACACTGAGGATTTTTATAGGAAAAAGCAGTAAATAAATTCAAGAAAAACTTTAACAAAGAACAATATGTTGAAATTAAAATATTTAAAAGTATAAATTGAAACAAATAAAATTATTTTGTTGGACAATAACATTGAAAATTTTTATAGGAAAAAGCAGTAAATAAATTCAAGAAAAACTTTAACAAAGAACAATATGTAGAAATTAAAATATTTAAAAGTATAAATTGAAACAAATAAAATCATTTTGTTAGACAATAACACCGAGGACTTTTATAGGAAAAAGCAGTAGATAAATTCAAGAAAAACGATAAAAAGAAAGAGAACAATATTTCGAAATTGAAACAAAATAAAATCATTTTGTTGGACAATAACATTGAGGATTTTTATAGGAAAAAGCAGTAAATAAATTAAAGAAAAACTATAAAAAGGAAAAAGAACAATATTTTGAAATTAAAATATTAACAAGTATAAATCAAAACGAAAAAATGTGACAAAAGCTTTAACAGCAAACTTAAAGGAAATCAATAGAAAGTAAAATGAAAGATTTGGGCAGACACCCAACTTACCTGTGTTCATCGCAGGGTTAGAGATGGCGGTGTTGTTGTGGATGTTGTTGATAATTTATTGATGATTTTTTTTATGTTTCAAATTTTTCGGAATTGGTTTCAGAGTCCTTATTGTTTTGGTGGAATTTGCCATGCGCTTTTGTTTTGTTTCCTTCGTTTGTTAAACAATTTATCTTACTCTGATAAGTTTTTTTTCAGAAAGAAAAACTGAATTCGTTCACTGAATATTTTTAATATCATTTTATAAAGATGTATGGTTTCTTGGAATCTTAGCATTTAATGTATGAAATATGCAGCTAATTTTGTTTTTTTTTACTTTCAATATGAAAAATTTGATTTGAAATTGTTTTTATATGATTAATTTGATTTTGAATTGTTTTTATTTTAAACAACTTAATAACTTTTTGTATGAACAACCAAACTTTTTGTCACTTCAGGGAACCGTACCGTTTCATTTCGTTTTCAAGACTGCACGATGAGATTTAATTTTTAAATTTGTGCATTAGTGCAGTTTTAATGTTAAAAAACAAAAAAAAAACAAAACCCTGCAGTTTTATGCACATTAGTAGAAACATAAATAAAGCAATTGCAAACATTTTTAATGTTTGCACATGCTTACAACTGCAGGGTAAAAAATGAATGCAATATATCCAAACTGAGACGAAATACAGTTTTGATGGTCTCTACAATTTTTCTTTTTTATTCATTTTTTTTTTTTTTGCATGACTTTAGTTGAGTACTTGACTGTGAAATATGATTACACAGCAAAATTCTGCCAGACTATTTCACAGCCGGGTACAACTGAATAAACAGATATACACATGCATGTACATATGTGTGTAAGAATACAAATAAGTTTGGCATTGACATTGAAACAAAAATAAAAGCCAATCATACATACATGCATGGTATTTCAGTTATAATAACAATAATAATAAAAAGCACGAATTAATTTATGTTTGAATGTAAGCTTTTAAGCTAAAATGAATAATGAACAATGAACAATGAATAAAAATTTCAAGTACAGAAACTAAAATTTAATTTTCAAATAAAGAAGAACAAGCAACTTATGAAATAATTTCAAAAAATTTCCTATTAATATTTATTTTTGTCTTTCTTCTAAATAACAAACTATTTGCAATTTTAAACTTTCCTAATTTTCTGCCATTTTTGCTGTTGATTTAAAAAAAAATTATAAGCAAGTGAATAATTTTTCTTTCAAATCATTAAAACAGCAAAGGTGTTAAATTTCTTTAACAAAGACAAGGATAAATACAAGCTAAACTAAACTCATTTTTTTATATATATATAAAAAAAAGGAGAGGAAAAAAGGTTTAAATAAGTTGAAATTTGATATATGTAGTACTAGATGTAATGAAGTTTTTTTTTCTCTTACTCATTTTTGCAACGTTTTCAAATAATTTAAAAATTTTCAATTTCTTGTATAAGTTTATTTCAAGGTTAATATAAGATTACATATATATAAATATTAATACACATACACAATAATTATACAACTAACTTGTAAATGCATAACTATATTATAATTTCTTGTGTGTCATACATACATACAATTTTATATTAAGTTGAAAATAAAAAAAAAAAACATACCATTAAAAATACACATATATATATATATACATATATAACTAATAGTTAAAGAAAAATATACATATTAAAAATAAAAGTAATAAGAAATACATATACATATGTATATAAGACATATAAGTACAAATAAGAAAAGAAATTTTTATTTAAGTACAAATAAGAAAAGAAATTGTTAGTTATAAGATTAAAAATATTAAAACCCGACCGATGTTTCACAAGCAACCCATAACCTTCAACCACGCACAACCATAATCAACAATTAAAGCTTATCAACCTGCCGCAACCCTAAACAACAGTTAAAGCTATATGCGATGGCACAACGCATACATGGACGGAAAACCCAGTTCCGACAACAATAAAGAATCCAATCCAACGATCAACAGACAGACAGCCATAACCTTCAACCTCACACAACCATAATCAACAGTTAAAGCTATATGCGATGGCACAACACATACATGGACGGAAAACGCAGTTCCGTTAGAAAATGGGAAATCACCCCAACGTCAGTAACAACCTCGACATTTCACCAACAATATCATATTTTTTCCTTGGAGACGCAGCAAACGTACCAAGTCGACAGACACTGTCACCAACTAATGGTAAACTGCGGACCTTCAGGCAATCGAGGCTCGGGAGATAATTACATATTACTCCGAGAGCTGCCAAAGCTGTATCGCCAAGGTAGTCGGATGCATACACACATCTATTTTGACTTGATTCCAGAAGGATGGCTACGAAACATCCTAAGACAGGATGTTTTTTGTCCGTAAGGGGGGAGGGATGTTATGAGTCATTTTCCCCTAACCAACAGAAGTATCAGAGACAGCAGAACATACGCTGCACACACATACTGACGTTGAGTTATTTTCCCTCAACCAACAAAAATACCAACGGCAGCAAAATACCGCTGCATGCATTACTGACGTTATTACCAGTAATTTTCCTACAGATATATGCTGACGATGCAATACCGCTGCATACATGTATATGCCAGTAACTTTCCTACAGAATATGCTGAATTTGCATACTAGCACACTTAGCAATGACCACGCCGGCGGCAGCGAACGTCAGCAGCATCGTTCAATCAGACAGCGAAATTGGGTATAAAAGCGGAGGGTGATTTGGTATGGAGGTCTAGTCAAGTCGAGTCAGTCGAGTCAATTCTTAACACATAACACACATAACAAAAACCTGATCAAACACCAGCCTTAAAAAGCGGGTCCCTGAGATGGTTATAAAATAATAAAATTAGACTAAGTAATAAAAATTAAAAAGTAAATAAAATTAAAGTAATAACTAAAATCATAATAGTCTCTTGTGTTTTAATTCTGAAATAAGTTACAAAATAAATTGTAACAATGTATTGGGTGTCATAAAATTTTTTTTTTCAATAATTTTTTATGGAAAAAGTTTAGGAAAATTGAACTACAGTATATAAAAAGGTTTTTGTATGAAATGTCACAAAAATTTGTTTCCAAATTTTAACATAAAAAAATGATTGAAAATGATTTAAGTATTGGATAGATATAAAATTTTTTAACATAGAAAAATTATTAAAAATGTTATGTAATAAAAATAGTTTTAAAAAAATTAACATTGAATTCAATATATCAACACAATTAACATTAAAATGTATAGTATGTATCTAGGCTGTTTTTTCATATATAAACATCAAAAAGTATTAATAAATTGTTATAAGCTTTATAAAAGTTAAGAATAATAAGCAACTACGGATAGCACTCCGGGAGTGCCGACAGAAGTGAAAACGTTTTGTGATTACAACAATACACGTGCTATTGCCAAAAAAATTATGCGTATATACATATAAACAATTATATAAATACATGCAACAAATTTAACAACTTATCAAGGCGTATGCAACAGGTGAGCTTACTAGCACAGCTGACTGAGTTCGCTTTATAGCTAATTTTCATACAAACTGATATAGTTTGAAGAGAGTGCATAAAAAATGGTTACAGTTTGGTACTCATACGTATTAAAATGCTTTTAATTTGTTTGTGTGTTTTGATATGAAGCGAGTGCTTTATACCAACAAAATAAATGTTGTTTTTGGATTTTTGTACTTGTTGTCGAACTGCGCATACCTGCTAGTTTTGCCATGCCACTTATTGTAAACGCAAATGCAACTGCGCCCGAGAAGTTAACGACCTAAATTTTTTTCGCTCAAAATGAAGAAAGCGTCATCTTTGTGTACTCTTCTTAATCAGTTTCGCTCAAAATGAAGGGTGCGCCGTCTTTGGTGCACCAAAAAATGAATGTTTTTCTCATATATGCCAACATCATCCACAAGAGAGGGCGCTCTCTTCATTTCGAGCGAAAAAATTTAGGTGTTGGGCTTTACTACGGTTCTCGAATCGACTTCGACTGCTGTAATAGATAAAAGAAAAATGTTTTGTGTTTCCAATCGAGATCCGTAATATAACAAAACAACTGTAGGTTGGTAACTTCACACCGACTAGGCATTCGCACAAACAGATACTCGTGGAAGAAAAAAACATGGAGTATCAAACCGGAAGTTAATGTTTTTATGTTTTTCTTATGAAAAAAGTAAACAAAGAGTGAAAAAACCTACGACTTTGAATGCAAGAATTTCAAAGTAATATTTTAATAAATTAAAAATATAAAAATGAGAATATATAACAAAAGTCCTCTAGTATCAGATTTTATGACTGTCATTATGGACATTTTAATTATAACGAATATATCCGGATGTTTCTTCGAACAATTTTCAAACACTATTTCAATGATATCTCAGAAACTAGAGAGGGTGCGCATATGACACTACACACAATCGAATGAGATTTAAAATACGCATCGATTGTGGGTTCAACTATTTTTCCGGAGGTGTTCTGAGAAAAGTTATATTCCATCAAAAACATCAAAATGAACTTATTGTGCAGCACTGTTCAATATTTTAGCCAACACGTTTTTTCTGAGTTAACATATTGACTTGGCAGCACTTGTAAGCAAAAACATCACAGATATTTTGTAAAAAACATCATTCGGCACACTACTTGGTAGGTGCTTAACGTAAACAAAGAATGAAAAAAAATTACGACTTTGAATGCAATAATTTTAAAGTAATATTTTAAAAAATTAAAAATATAAAAATGAGAATATATAGAAAAAGTCCTCTAGTATCAGATTTTATGACTGTCATTATGGACATTTTAATTATAACGAATATATCCGGAGGTTTCTTCGAACAATTTTCACAACACTATTTCGTTGATATCTCAGAAACTAGAGAGGGTGCGCATATGACACTACACGCAATCGAATGAGGTTTAAAATGCGCATCGATTGTGGTTTCAACTATTTTCCCGGAGGTTTTCTAAGAAAAGTTATATACTTATCAACATTTAAAAAAAAAAAACACTTTTAGTAATTTGCAAATAACTCATAAAGTAGAAGGGGTGCGCCTATGACACTACACGCAATCGAATGAGGTTGAAAATACGCATCGATTGTGGTTTCAACTATTTTCCCAGAGGTTTTCTGAGAAAAATTGTACACTTATCAACATTTATTTAAAAAAAAAAACACTTTTAGTAATTTGCAAATAACTCACAAAGTAAAAGGGGTGCGCATATGAGACTACACGCAATCGAAAGAAGTTGAAGATACGCATCGAGAAAAGTTATATTCTCATCAACATTTGTTTTACAAAAAAAAAACACTTTAAGTAGTTTTTCTGGGAAAAGATATATTCCATCAAAAATATCAAAATCGGAAAAAGATTTTTTTTGTTTTAACTTATTGTGCAGCACTGTTCAATATTTTAGCCAACACGTTTTTTCTGACTTAACATATTTTCTTGGCAGCACTTGTAAGCAAAAACATTACAGATATTTTGTAAAAAACATCATTCGGCACACTACTTGGTAGGTGGTAAACGTAAACAAACAATGAAAAAAAAATAACGACTTTGAATGCAATAATTTTAAAGTAATATTTTAATAAATTAAAATTATAAAAATGAGAATATATAGCAAAAGTCCTCTACTATCAGATTTTATGACTGTCATTATGGACATTTTAATTATAACGAATATATCCGGAGGTTTCTTCGAACAATTTTCAAAACACTATTTCATTGATATCTCAGAAACTAGAGAGGGTGCGCATATGACACTACACGCAATCGAATGAGGTTTAAAATACGCATCGATAGTGGTTTCAACTATTTTTCCGGAGGATTTCTGAGAAAATTTATATTCCATCAAAAATATGAAAATCGGAAAATGATTTTTTGGTTTGAAGCTATTGGGCAGCACTGTTCGATATTTTAGCGAACACGTTTTTTTCTGAGTTAACATATTGACTTGGAAGTACTTGTAAGCAAAACATATCGCACCCTAAATACAAAAGGGTCACAATTCAAAATAGTAAAATTTTCATGTGCCAAAGCAAAAACAACATCCTGAAACAGTGTGTGTAAAAAATATTTAATTAATGTGAAATAATATTGACGTTTAATAATGATAATGCTTTTGAAAAACTTTATTATTGATTATTTGTAATGCTTTTACTTTTTATCTAACTAATAATGAAAGTATTTCATTGAAAAGCAAAAAAAAACTACCCATTAAAAGTTATTGCTGAACTAACTATTATAAATTCGCTTTGAAAATTGCAAATTGTGTGTTGACATCACTGTTTGGCCAATTCCTTTTTATTTTTAACACCAGATGCCACTCTGTTGTAAATAGATACGGGCAACAAAACGAAGCATGCACCAGTTTGAAATTAACCGTCGTCGTAAAAGGAACACAAAAAGAAAACGCTTCGTTTCATTAATCTACTATTTTTCATTAATAATTATTTTACATAAATTAAACAATTGTCTTTGAATTAAATAAATCGTTTATTAAACTTAATTTTTTTAAACTGTATTTATTTTGTCTGCCGTCGCAATATCTGTTTTTCTTTTTTACACCTTTTACGACTTAATGGAAATTGACGCATTGTTTGTAAGAACAATTAATTCGGGATTTTAGAGCGAATAATAAAAATTAGATATAATAATTATTCTACTGATAATGACGAAACCTGGTGTATCGACAAGATCACAAACTGCTGGTATCAACATGGAACAACAAAGTTCAGAAGACAGCTCTAATGATGGCGATAGTTTGGACAACACATTGGTTGAAGTGAAATCCAAATATGAGAGCCCAAATGCTGCTAATGGGGTTGATCGGATACCTGGCTCAAATTCGCCACCGGTTGGGCCACAAATAGTCAACCATAGTTTGCCACCGACAGCGGACATTTTTAGTTCATTGATATCTACAATGGCTTCATTACAGTCCGCTATAAATGAACTGAGACAAGATACACGAAAGTCGCATGAATCGTCGTCATCCCGGGATTTACACTATTCCATGCAGTCAACGCCTCATCCGCATGGGGATATATCGTCATCCATACATCATGATTACCAACAGGTGCCAACTGGAAATAGTCCACAGTTTTTACAACATAATTTGCAGCGTTTGCCACAGTCGGTAAGTTCGTATATAACGCCGTCAACTTGTAATACGAATCAGTCAACACCGTCAGTAGATACGTATATACCGCCGTCAACTTGTAATACGAATCAGCCAACGCCGTCAGTAGATACGTATATACCGCCGTCAACTTGTAATACGAATCAGCCAACGCCGTCAGTAGATACGTATATACCTCCGTCAACTTGTAATACAAATCAGCCAACGCCGTCAGTAGATACGAATATACCGCCGTCAACGTGTAATACAAATCAGCGAACGCCGTCAACTTTAAGATCGTATATACCGCCGTCAACAAGTAATGCGCATCAGTTAACGCCGTCAGTAGGGTCATATATACCGCCGTCAACATATAATACACGTCAACCACTGCCGTCTGCAGGAACGTATTTGCCGTCGTTGCCAAATAATCAACAACATTTACCGTCGTCATCAGCAAATATGCAACAATTTGGACAACAATTTCTGCCGCCACTAAATTGTACGCATCAGTTACCGCGGCCAACAAGCATTTCAACGAATATTCCATCAACAACCACGACAAATTGGTCGACAACTGGTGTACCAATGGGTCAGTTCAGTATGCCTCAAAATAGGTCAATGAATGAATTTAATATAAAATTATACGATTTGCCACATTTTGATGGAAAGCCCGAGGAATGGCCATTATTTTTGGCAACGTATATTGATACAAGTATCGAATTTGGATATTCCGATAGACAAAATATGCTGCGATTGCAAAAGGCTTTACGCGGTCGTGCCAAGGACGCTGTCTTGTCAATGTTAATTTACCCGGAAAACGTATCACAGGTAATTGATGAGCTGAAATTTAGTTTTGGTCGTCCGGAACTACTTGTAGAGTCCCAACTGGCGAAAATAGATCTCTATCCCGCCGTAACTGAGGGACGTCTCGATGGTATTATAGGTTTGGCCACTTGTGCCAAAAATGTTGTCGCCTTTTTCCGATCAGCGAAATGTGAAAATTATTTGGTCAACCCAACTTTATTAAAGAAGTTGGTTTTGAAATTACCTTTGTCAAAACAGTATGAGTGGGCAAAGGTCTCAGCTTCTTTTCAGCCGTTCACGACAGTGGAACATTTTTCGACATGGGTTGGAGATTTAGCACGTATTTGTAGTCTCATGCCTCAACGTTTACCAACGTCTACAAATGATCGTCAACAGCCACCGTCATCAACAACGCGAAGAGTACTCCATAGCAGTGGGGATCACTCTGGTCGCAAAGAATGTCTTCAGTGTAAAGGAGGCCACGGGCTTACAGATTGTCAGCAATTTAAAGATCTTGCAGTAAAGGATAAGTGGGATCAGGTTAAACGTTTTCGTGTATGTTTTGGCTGCCTTCGTAAAGGGCACAGTTTGACACAATGCCGTAAGAAGAGTATTTGCACCGTTAATGGGTGCAATCGTTATCACCACCCAATATTACATCAGGATAAAGCGACAACAGCTGCTGCCGGTCCTGAACAGCCGGGCCACGTATTACAATGTCATCAGAATGAAGGTATGTGTCAGTTATTCAAAATTTTGCCTGTTATGTTACATGGTCCTAAGGGCACTGTAAAAATATATGCTCTGCTGGATGAAGGGTCTTCCGTGTCATTACTGGAGGATAGTGTCGCCGTATCTCTGGGCCTTAAGGGGCAAAAATCATCAATCACATTACAATGGTATGACAATATGCGCAAGACGGAAACCTCCATGAAGGTGAATGTCGAAATTTCTCCAATAGGTGAAAATTATCAAAAGTATGTCATTAAGAATTTACATACTGTAAGGGAGTTAAGTTTACCGGTGCAAAGTTTTGAAAAGGCAAGATTTGAATATTTGCAACACCTGCCTATAGAAGATTACGTGGATAAAAAACCTGCAATGCTAATTGGTTTGGACAATTGCTTTTTGGGCTTAGCCGATCGGATAGTTGAAGCAGGTCCAAATTTACCAGTGGCCTCTGCAACTAAACTGGGTTGGGTCGCCTATGGTCCTTCTGCGAGAGTCGGAAATAGTGTTGCACGAATTTGCCATATAAATGACGGCAACACCTTAAAGGATATTGCTAAGATGGTCGAAGATTACTTTTCTATTGAAAATTTTGGTGTAAGGTCTACTGATCTAGTATTGGAATCCGATGATGATAAACGTTCTAGGGAAATTTTGAAAAATTCAACAAGGAAAAAAGAAGATCGTTATGAAACAGGTCTGCTTTGGAAAAATGATGACACTGCCCTCCCTGAAAGTTTTGAAATGGCCAAACAACGGTTGATAAAAGTGGAAAATAGAATGTCAAGAGATCCGGTTTATGCTGCCAATTATAAAAGAGAAATCGCCAAGTATATCGACAAAGGTTATGCCAGACTGCTGCCGTCAACGAATGTGAAGAACAACAATTGCAATAAGGTATGGTATTTGCCACACTTTGGTGTTACAAATCCGCACAAGCCGGAAAAGCTACGAATCGTTTTCGATGCTGCTGCAACTACGTCGAATATTTCTTTAAATTCGGTGTTAATGAAAGGTCCCGAACATGCTAAGTCTCTTCAAACAATTTTGTATCAGTTTCGTCAAGGGAAAATCGCAGTCGCTGGTGATATCCAGGAAATGTTTTCACAGGTGGCTATTGTTCAAGCAGATCAAAATTGTCAACGCTTCTTCTGGCGTGATGGTGATAAAAGCCGAAAAATTCAAATCTACGTAATGCAGTCAATGATTTTTGGGGCAATATGTTTACCATGCTGCGCCGAATACGTCAAGAATTTTAATGCCAAGGTGTTTGAGTCAACTATGCCTAGGGGCACAAATGCCGTAATCAATCATACTTACGTGGATGATTTAGTGATAAGTTTTAACAATCTGCAAGAGGCCCAAGATGTGACAAATGAGGCTAGACAAATAAACGCAGCCGCCGGTTTTAAATTAAGAAATTTTTCATCAAATTGCCTAGAATTGGAAGCCAGGCTAAATGATGGTGATAATGGTAAGTCAACTACTTTCAATATGGAGAGACAGAATCAGACTGATAAAATCCTTGGGTTATACTGGAACAAGAGTACCGATTGTTTTCAGTTTCATGTTAAGTTTTATAAAATATGCCATGATGTTTTAGATGGGAGACGACCGCCTACAAAAAGAGAAGTACTGGGTATTATTATGGCAATATTTGATCCTTTTGGGTTTTTGGCCAATTTTACTATATTTTCAAAATTACTTTTACAACAAACATGGAAATTGTGTATTCAATGGGATGAGCAGCTCCCTCAGAACATATTAGCTCAATGGAATGCCTGGTGGCGGGAGTTTGATAAAGTGAAACAATTTTCCATTGCTCGTTGTCATTCATCATTCTTATGCTGTGCTGATGAAATTCAATTACACGTATTTGTGGATGCTAGCTCCAAAGCCTATGCTGCTGTCGCCTATTTGCGTATAAAATATAATAATAGTGTACAGGTCTCGTTTGTTGTTGCCAAATCTCGCTGTGCTCCACCAAGGGGAATGACAATACCACGTCTTGAATTGCAAGCTGCCGTTCTTGGTTGTCGTCTTAAAACATCTATAGAGGAAAGTCATGATTTTAAAATCGATGAGACAATATTTTGGTCTGATTCGAAAACGATTGTGCTATGGATTCAATCGACAGTTAGGGAATATAAACAATTCGTGGCTTGTCGAATATCCGAAATTTTGTCTACAACTGACCCGAAACAATGGAGGTGGTTGCCTACAGATTTAAATGTCGCTGATGAAGCCACAAGAGCCAAGTTACCTGTGGCCTTTGATCCGAATTCAAAATGGCTAACTGGCCCGAAATTTTTAGAACAGAATGAATATTGTTGGCCAGGGGTCCCACAGTTTACTGAAACTGATCAATGTTATGATGAGGAGAAAATCAACAAAGTATTAATTTTAAGGACGGCAATTGTTCCTGTTTTGAACTTGAAGTTGTTCTCGAGTTTTTTGAAAATGAAACGTTATGCAGCTTGGGTGTTACGGTTTATAAATGTCTACGTCAGAAAATGTAAGGGTGTGACTACTGAACTGACAGCTGCTGAAATTGATGCTGGTGAAAAATTGATTTGTCGCCTGGTACAAATGGAGGTTTGGTCTGAACAAAGGTTATGTCTCATTGCTGGAAAAAGCTTGCCAAAATCATGTAATATTTACCCGCTGTCACCATACGTTGATGATGATATGCTGCTCAGGGTCAATGGAAGAATTGACAATGCCTACTATTTGCCCGACACAGCTCGACGCCCAATAATTATGCCAACAAAACATCCAATTACTGTATTAATTGTCACGTACTATCACAGATTAAAATATCATCAAAACGATCAATTAATTTTAAATGAGGTAAGACAAAAGTTCTGGGTACCCAATATACGTTCGGTACTAAAGTTGGTAAAAAAATGTTGTCCTACTTGTATACGTGATTCTGCCAAACCAGCACCGCCATTAATGGGCCAATTACCTTTTGACCGTTTGACGCCATACGTCCGCCCGTTTAGTTATGTGGGGTTGGATTATTGTGGTCCATTTTATGTCACTATCTGCCGGAGAAATGAAAAGAGGTGGATCGCATTGTTTACATGCTTGAGTACCAGGGCTCTACACCTGGAAATTTCTGTGGATTTGTCTACGGATGCGTTTTTGATTTGTCTTAGAAATTTTGTTAACAGAAGAGGAGTTCCCATAAGAATCAGAAGTGATAATGGGACAAATTTTATAGGAGCCCAAAAAGAGATTACTCCTGAAAACCGTTTCTTTGATTTTAATGAAATCCAGAGGAATTTATCAAAGGATAATATTGAATGGGTTTTTAATTGCCCAGCAAATCCTCATGCTGGTGGTTGCTGGGAAAGGTTGGTACGATGTGTAAAGCGTTTGCTTTACAAAGTTTTAAAGGAAGAGCGTCCACGACTTGAAACTTTTCGGAGCGCTATGATAGAGGCTGAAAGTATTATTAATAATAGACCTTTAACGGAATTACTAATTGATTCAGAGTCTGAGGGGCCTTTAACGCCAAACCACTTTCTTATTGGTGGTATAGGTTCAACACAAACTCCGGGTTCCGATGAAGAAAAAGTATGTCTACGAAAGCAATGGCGAATCGCCCAGAATTTAAAGGATAGGTTGTGGAAAAGGTGGGTTGTAGAATATTTACCTCAATTATTGAGACGTCCAAAGTGGAGAGAGGAAACTCCTGCCCTACAGCCAGGAAATCTCGTTATCGTTTTGGATTCTAATCTACCCAGAAGTCAATGGAAAACTGGAAGAATAACACAAGTTTTTCCTGGTAAAGATGGTCTAGTACGTTCAGCCGAAGTTAAGACATCAAATGGTTTCATTCGTCGACCTGCAGTTAAGTTGGCTGTATTGAGATTTAACGAATCCTCCGCCTAAAAGGATTCACGGAGGGGGGAATGTTGACATCACTGTTTGGCCAATTCCTTTTTATTTTTAACACCAGATGCCACTCTGTTGTACATAGATACGGGCAACAAAACGAAGCATGCACCAGTTTGAAATTAACCGTCGTCGTAAAAGGAACACAAAAAGAAAACGCTTCGCTTCATTTATCTACTATTTTTCATTAATAATTATTTTACATAAATTAAACAATTGTCTTTGAATTAAATAAATTGTTTATTAAACTTAATTTTTTTAAACTGTATTTATTTTGTCTGCCGTCGCAATATTGTGTAAGTTTCCACACTACCACTGAAGTACTACACTTAGTGCGTTGTCATTTTTTTTAATGGTTGACTTCCCCGATAGGCCTAAACCATTATTCACTTAAATATATAAAATTCATTCGTGTATAAACGAAATATGCCAGATTTACATTACGAGCCATTTTTTGTTTATCACTCGTATACATATGTATGTACTTGACATACTAGTCATAACTCAAAAAATTAGTATTGTAGAAAATTACTTTAATAAATTTTAAAATTGAATTGCAACTAAAAATCATAGTTTTTTAATAAGTGTATACTAACTATTAGTTAAAAATTTTTACACAATGCAAGATCCGATAAATTAAATTATTCTGCATTATATCGTAAACGAATTTTATGAGATATGACTATGTTGGCTTTTGGCAATTTTGAACACACTTCTTTATCTTAAAATATGGTTAGTACAAATTTTACATTCAATGAAACTATCGTTATATATTCAAGCAACTTTCGCAAACATAATAAATGCAGTTTGGGCATTTATGTTTTTTTCTTTTAAAATTACCACAGTTTCCACAATGTAGATAATGGTCATCTGCTACATCAAGATATCAATAGGAGCATTGCAATTGTGACATTTCTTCAACAATGTCTGAATTTAATATTCTTTAACTTTTGCAAACAATATTAAAATTAATAAATAGTAATTTTTTAACAATATCAAGCGCGTGTATATCGCACCCTAAATACAAAAGGGTCACAACTCAAAATTTTCCAAAACTGACTTTTTTCCATAAATTAATTCAGCGTACACATCTCTAACTACTGCAAAAATTTCTTTCACATCAGTATCTTCATTAACTGGAAAAATACAGGTATGTCTATTTTTATGTTAAGTGGTTGCTTCTGCACGAAAACAGTTTTTTGTCTCTCCTAAAAATTTTATTATTATGAATTGTGACCCTTTTGTATTTAGGGTGCGATATGTTTTGCTTACAAGTACTGCCAAGTCAATATGTTAACTCAGAAAAAAACCTGTTCGCTAAAATATTGAACAGTGCTGCCATATAAGTTTGATATTTTTGATGGAACATAACTTTTCTCACAAAACCTCCGGAAAAATAGTTGAACCCACAATCGATGCGTATTTTCAACTTCTTTCGATTGCGTTTAGTGTCATATGCGCACCCATTCTACTTTGTGAGTTATTTGCAAATTACTAAAAGTGTTTTTTTGTTTGTAAAAATATGTTGATAAGTGTACAATTTTTCTCAGAAAACCTCCGGGAAAATAGTTGAAACCACAATCGATGCGTATTTTCAACCTCATTCGATTGCGAGTAGTATCATATGCGCACCCCTTCTACTTTATGAGTTATTTGCAAATTACTAAAAGTGATTTTTTTTTGTAAAAAAAAAATGTTGATAAGTATATAACTTTTTTCAGAAAACCTCAGGGAAAATAGTTGAAACCACAATCGATGCGTATTTTCAAACTCTTTCGATTGCGTGTAGTGTCATATGCGCACCCTACTTTGTGAGTTATTTGAAAATCACTAAAAGTGTTTTTTTTTTTGTATAAAAAATGTTGATAAGTGTACAAATTTTCTCAGAAAACCTCCGGGAAAATAGTTGAAACCACAATCGATGTGTGTTTTCAACCTCATTCGATTGCGTTCGATTCGTTTCTGAGATATCAATGAAATAGTGTTTTGAAAATTGTTCGAAGAAACCTCCGGATATATTCGTTATAATTAAAATGTCCATAATGACAGTCATAAAATCTGATGCTAGAGGACTTTTGCTATATATTCTCATTTTTATATTTTTAATTTATTAAAATATTACTTTAAAATTATTGCATTCAAAGTCGTAATATTTTTTCACACTTTGTTTACATTTTGCATGTTGAAAAGTTAGCATACCGGATGTGTGCTTTTGTACCTCACTATTTCCGGTTTGCTAAAATGTTATTTTCTTCTCGTCGATCAAACAGATATGCTACAAGCGTGACGATGTCCCGAGTTCTGTGGATTTTTCTCATCCAAAACCTTCGTACCGACCCAATTTAAGTTTTCACTTCAAAAATCCTACAGGAAATTAAGTTATTATTAGTGTAAAACCAAGGAGCAATAATGTGATTAATTTCCTGTGGGACCATAATATAATTATATTTATATATAATTAAAAAACAAAACAACAAAAATTCAAAGTATAAACAAGAAACAATCATTTAACATTTAGATTTTTACTAACTAAATATCTTCCAATATAAATTCTGTTATGTTATGATTTGGTTGAAGAGAAATTTCAAGATGTAGATTGTTTTTAGTAACGCTGCCTTTACACCACAGAATATACAGAAGTGACTCGAGACGGAAGATTTTGCATACTAGTTTGTATACACTCATACAGTCTCAAGTTTTCGTTTTTTTCTTTGTGCTTTATTTCTATCCAAATTAAAATTATAAATCGCAAAACTAATTAAATATCCATATATTTCTCTAATTCACATTAAAAATATTATTAATTAATTAATTTAAGTTGGTTTTCACTGATCGTTTGTATTTTATCACTATAATATCTGCAAAATATCAGAATTTATCACGTATGTATGTATGCATGTGTGTATGTAAGTTAAAAACCACCACCATTTGGCAAATTTCCAGCATATATGTACGTATGTATATAAATTTAATATACTGAGTATATAAGAACACATTAAATTGTTTTATCACTTTATTTTCGAATTATATGCCGTAAATACTTAATATTATTACATTTTATTAAATTTAAGCGTGCTTTCATGTAGCATTTTCCACTAAAAACTGAACTTTTTTTTTGCTTTTCGTTTTGTTTATCTTCATAACAAACACACTAATGTTGTCTCTTTTTCACGGTGTCTCGTTATGACAAATAAAATATGATCCAAGTCCAATTTTTTTTGTTTTCTTCATATCTGGTTACCTGTGCTTTACACATGAAAGTAGTTTCATGAAATTTCTGTATACGTATTATAAATAAAAATTGTGATGAAATAGACGACTTTCTTGAAAATTTTTTGTCTGTTTACACAGGAAAGTGAAAGTTCATTTTAAATATGTCGTCGATGAGAAAGGTTGCTAAAATTGTTATTCTTTTAGAATTAAAAGAACAAGAAATAAAAAACCAAAATAAGATAAAAGAATTAAAAAGGAAAAAATTAGTACGCAGGAGATAATGGGTCAAACCATTATTAAGTAAAAGGTGCGAATTTGATATGCAAGCGCATTTGTTGAAAGACTTATTGTGGGAAGACGACGACAAGGATTTTAATAATATTTGCAGATTAAACATTAATGATTTCGAAAAAATTTTAATTCTGGTATGTAATTAATGAATTATATTGTTAACATTGTTTTGTATAATATGTATATGTATGTATGTACATTTGTAATTAGGTTGAGCCTAAAATAATAAAGCAGTACACTCATATGCGCGAACCTATTAACTCCCGAACCAAATTAGCAATAACTCTGAGGTGACTCTTTTAGTTCGTTAGAGTTTTTGACAAGGGTTTCAAGGAGCACGATCTCTGTGTTTATACCAATCGTCGTCCGCTCTATATATAATGCACTGAAAGATGAACATATGAAGGAAAGTATATTCATTAAAAGTAAATAAATATATTTGAGTAGATACGACATAAAATTTATACATTCTGGTCTGTCATGAGTTTCACATCCGTGAATCTTTTCGGAATATTTTGGTGTCCTGATATTCACTTCCGAACAATTTTTTCGTTTTACTTTCGACTGCACTAAGCTGTGTGAAAGCAAATAGAATCTAATTTATTACACAATAAAACTAATTTAATTTGAAAAAAATCTGTTTTGAACTTAAGATTGATATCTTATCTACCTAATTCGGAAAAAAAAACCCAATATATGTTTGATAATAACACTTGGAAAAGGAGATTTAAAAAAATTTCCACATTAGCTATCAATCGAGCAAAAATATTCGGAATTATGCTGGACAACAAATATTCTATTTTGTGATACGGAAATATTCATTCTAATTGAAAATGTTCAAAACTCATGACGACACGACTATTTTTTTCTTTTTGTAATATTCCAATATTATTTATAGCGTTTTCTGCAAATAATAATGTATCCGTAAGGAGTCATATTTTCAACAAAAAAAAACATATTGAATAAATTTTTTATATTTTTTATTAAACAAAACTTATACATAAGTATAAAAAGGTTAATTATTCAGGTACCTTTGCAAAAACGTAAAAATAAAATAATTGAATAATATAAAAAAAACAGAATAAATGAGATTTTTAAGGAACTCGGTTATTATTATAATATTTTGGTAAGGTTAACTCTTATTTGTACTTCAGGTTTATTTTTTACATTTTAGTTTTTGTGAGTTAACCTTCTTTGATTTGTTTGCTAATTAATTAAAATAAATAAAAGTAAAATAGTGCTAAAATACATATATATGTATATATATTTGATTGATGACCTTGAGGTAAATTATTTATAAAAAACGTTATAAAAATTTATTTATCGCTATTATTTATTTATAAAACATTTACCTCAAGGTCATCAATCATATATACATATGTATATTTTCAAGAAAAGGTCGAAAAACTAGCAATACAACTTGAACAATAAAAGAAAGATTTTAAAGAAATTTAGTTTTAAAACAAATTTAAAGTTCCACAGTTTCAAATTCATAATTTACTCCTGCGTTTGATAATGCCAAGCTGATTATGTCAGAACAAGAATGCGACATGTTGTTTGGTGTTTGCGGTGATGAATTTACTCTGGGAGTACAACTTTCACGGACGTATTTTATTTTTCGCTTTGTAATTGTTTTTTGAATTTCTCCCATTAGCTCATAAGCAATTTCTATGGGTACCTTTTGTAGTTGTTGCGCAACGCTTGCACCAAATGCCACAAATTCACTTTCATTTTCTTCTAGTAGTTTCTCCAAGGCTTTATCTATCTTACTTGAATTATCCTTTTTAGGGGTATTATTCTTAAAACGTTTAGGCGTACTATTTTCAATATCTTCTTCGTTAAGCGAATCATCTAATTGTTCGTAGATCATTGAGCTTAAATTGTTCTGTAAAATAAAGAAGTAAAATTTATTAATATAATAAATAAATAATTATGTATGTATGTGAATATTTTTTTTACAGGTACCAGATACTCAAGAGGAGTGGAAAATCATAGCGAAAGATTTTGAAGAATTATGGCAATTTCCCCATGTGTTAATAGCTTTAGACGGCAAACACATCCGAATTAAGGCACCGGCAAACAGTGGATCTCAATTTTATAATTTTAAGGGATTTTTCAGCATCGTCCTTTTTGCGGCTGTAGATGCGCATTGCCGTTTCACGTTTGTAGATGTTGGTTCAAATGGCAAAGCATCTGATAATAGCATATATCAAGATTCCTACCTATTCAATGCTTTGCGAAACGGTGAGTTAAATATCCCAAGCAGTGCGGAGTTTGTCACTGGTCGGGGCAATAAAATGCCAACTATTTCATTGGAGATGATGCATTTTCGTTGGATAAACATTTATTAAAGCCGTACAGTAGGTCTTTAAAATTAAATACTCCACAAGAAATATTTAATTACCGACTGTGTCGAGCAAGGATGGTGGTAGAGTGCGCTTTTGGCAGGTTGGCAAGAAGATTCGGAATATTTAACAGACCAATTGAGGTCCAAACATCAACAGTTGACATAATTGTATTGAATGCGTGTGTTTTGCATAATTTCTTAACCACCAAAAGAGCCAAGCCAATAACACCAGACACTGTGTTTGAAAACACCTCGCTAGCATTTTCATCAATTGGTCACCAGCAGAATAAACCTTATAAATACGCTTGCAGGATAAGGGACGAAGTTTCAAGACATTTAGTTGCAGATGGAATGTTGATTTCCAATGGAGCAAAATTAATGTACAAAAAAAGCCATAATAAACAATAAAAAATAAACATTTTGTTGATAAAAACTTATTAGATTTTTATAATTTGAGAAGTCACACTGGTGAGTACAGCAGGTCGTCATTATGTCAAGAGACTACGTTGTTTTCTTTTTTATTATAATGCAACTGGTGTGTACCTGTTATAACTGACACCTTTTACTTAACTCAACTGAGTTATCAATAGTTCTCCTTATAACAATTGAACTATCCAAAAAGGACATTTCGTCAAACCATTTCAATGTGGAGACGTAATTTTCTTCTGCTCCCGATCCGGACTTCTTTGTCATTTTTCTTTTTTCACTAGTATAGGTGATACGCAATGAGCGAATTTTCTTCTTCACTGTTTCAGCCACCATACACATTTCACTTGCAATATTTTCATATGCTTTATTTTTTCAATCGTTCCGCCTATATGATTTATTGTTCATATCTCATAATATTGGGTATGACCGGTATAAATTAATTAATTTTATAGTATTTTGTAAACTTAATTTTTCCTCCATTTTGATCGTTTTGTGTACTACATAAAAAGAGTTGCCAATATACATACACATAGACATCAATAGGGCAATAGTTGGAAATAATTACAATTGATAATTTTTTAATGAATTTATTATTACAAAACAAATGAAATGGCTTAGTTTTGTATATATAAAGAAAAATACTGTAATTATATTCATATATATGTACAAAATAACTAAAATGTTGAATTATCCGTTTAACACAATCCTGTAACTGTGTACAAGTCTGTTTAGTGGGCAACACTGTTTCCCGTTCTGTCATTTTACTTTCAGAAAGTGTCAGAAAATTACTGTCTTGAAAAATTCGTTGAAAGCTGAGTGGAAAGTAGAAAACGTTTAAGTGTGTTAGTGAAAAAGTGTGAGTGTATTGCGACTTTCTTGCAATTACTTTCATGTGTAAACGCTATGTAAGGTAAGTATGTAAAAGTGTGACCAAATCTTTATCGTCTGTGGGGTGGCATAAGAATTTTATGTTACCATGTAGGGTGGACAGCTGGAGGGGCAAATTACACCATGTGTCAAAACCTTGTCGTCGTTCAGTTAATTGTGTAAATGTCCGTCCGGAATTTTAAAATTGAATAGTCAGTCCGTTTGTTATATTTGCAGTTAAAATTTTTGTGAGGTTTTTGTTTTCTGTAAATATAAATTTTTTTGTCCAGCCCTCTTTTGGAAGCCGCGGGTCGTACCTTCCCTGACGCCCCTGAGCTAGCTGGCAGATGTTTTGTTGCGGCTTTTCAAAACTCAAAACAAGGGTAGTGTGACAAAATGGCGCCCAAAGTAAAGGCCCGAATGGGTATATAAAAATAAATAAAAATAGTTGTAATAAAATCGAATACGACAAATTGGCGACCATTTGTACGTTGTACAAAATGGCGCCCAATGTAAAGGCCCGAAAGGGTAAATAAAAATAAATAAAATAGTTGTAATAAAATCGAATACGACAAATTGGCGACCATTTGTACGGTGTACAAAATGGCGCCCAATGTAAAGGCCCGAAAGGGTATAAAAGAATATAAATAAAACAGTTGTAGCCCATGTTCTGACACTCGTATGAATATGAAATCGCATGCGTTTTGAAAATCGCCAAACTTATTTCTACATGTTCTGTCGTTCACGCGTTTTGCTTGCGTTTTGCTATTTTTTTTATATCAAGTAAAACAGCTGTTTAAATCAAATCGCCAGTACTGAAGAAAGCAATTGGCACATAAAATTGTGGAAACATTTTAAAGTTGATATTTTTAACTTAAATAGTTTGGAAGTTTTATTATTTTTTACAAAATATACAAGAAATCATATGAAAAGTAATATTATCAGGCTCAAGTTCAGTTTTATTGAATTAATGAAAATTCAAAATTACTAAGAGTTTTTTTGGGTTGGAAAATATTATTATTTATATCCAATCAGTTTTAAGCAGAACGTATCAGTACTGATTTCAAGGCCGCTACACCTGTCATCAGCGTTCAATTGTCCATCTTTACACTTCTCGTAAAGTGGATACTAATTGAGAAGAATATCAACTATTTAACCAGTTTTCAACATATGTATGTAAATCAATATAAGTTCAAATAATAATTACGTTTATTCGTAATAATAATAATACAAGAAATCATGTTTAGTTTAATTTGTGCATTGCTTTATTGTTAGTTTGAACTTCAGTTCAAGTAAAATACATCAGTTCACTTCAGTACTTGCTTGCGAGTTGAAGTCGCAAAACTTCTTGCGATTGTGAACTCCAGAACACCTATCATGCGATTTCATCTCGCATCGCAAATGTTAGGCAAAATGCGATTGACAGAACATGCCTGGTAATAAAACCAAATACAATAAATTTGCGACCATTTGTACGGTGTACAAAATGGCGCACAAATCAAAAATTTAGAGAATTTTCAATTTTATTTTTAAATTATAATAAAACATTTTACCCTTTTGTGAGTTGCTCAGCATAGTGGCTAGGCTATCGATACGTAGATGGGCCAATAGCATGACTACTGAACAAACCAAAATAAGGAAAACTTAATAATTCGTTTTTTAACTAAATAGTTTAGTTTATTTGTATTTATTGTTTACATTATGTTCAGTAACAATAGAGAAATTAAGGCACATGGCAAAGCAAAAAGACCATGTTTGCTTAATTTTAATAAGAGTTTCATTGTTTTAAGTTAGTGGCCTCATGAAATGTGAATTAATAACATCAGGAGCACTAAAAATAATAGCATTTTTAAAAATAATAGTAAAGATATCAGGCAGAATTAAGGCATAAGATAATATAAATACATCTTATATGCTTAATATCATCTGATAGTAAATACAGTAATACGTTTAACGTAACGTCAGTGGCATTGTAAGTGCTATTTTTAGTTTTTTGTTAGTACAGGAATACAATTAATTGAACTGTGATATAGGTAGGTTACTAGCATAAGAACATTTATTTGTTTTAAACATTTGTTAGTTTTTAGAGAAAAGATTGGTCACAATACATACTTGCGAACACACATAATAATTTATAATATTAAATACTAAATTAAAATTTCAATCTTAACATTTTTTTTAATTAATTATACATCAAATATAAATAAGTTGAGCTTTACTATGAGTGAGCAAAATAATAATATAGGCGGTCCTTAGATTTTGATCAAAACCGAGTAGGGTTTACCTCAAAGGTGCAACACTCTCCACGTCAATCAACAGTCTTTCAGGATAACCAATTTCAAGATTTATCTGTAACAATAAGAAAGGTTAGTAAAAATATTTTAAATGAAGAATTGCGACAAGTAGAGGTTCAGGAAACACTTCAAGGAAAAGTTCTTGGTACAGTGCCAGCTCGCTAATCCGAATTAATGATTGCAGACCCTGATTCGGATTAACGAGATATTCGGATTACTGGATGTGAAGTTATTATGTATTATAATGCACTATATTCGAAAATAAAACACAAGAAAAGATTTCAAAAAAATTTATTTCACTTTTATTAATCCAGAATAAAAAAATTAAAGCTATTTTTTATAAATACATATTGGGTTTTTTTAACATGTGTAATTGGTAATGTAGGTTTGCTTCTCTTTCAGTGCACATGCTTCCAAAGCCTTGTTCCGCAATTCTTTTAGCATCAGTATGTAATCTGTTTGTATACCTTGTTCCTTTGCCCAATCTATTGAAGTATTTAAGGCCTGCACAGCTTCGCGATTTTTGACGTGTTTCATAATTATAGGCTCTGATTCCACATTTTCTGTGTCTGACTCTGAACTATTGCACGAAGTATTGTCAGAGTTAATAATCCAGCTAAGGATTTCATCTTCAGAAATTTGAACGTCATTATTGCGGTGAAATAAGTTTGTTATTGTGCGAAATACTTCTGTTTCTTCAACACAATCATTCTCATGCAATTCTTGATAGTGGGATGTCATCCTCTGAAGCCCACCTCTGAGAATGAATATGTTTCCAACAAGACTTTATAGAAGAATTGGGCACCCTGTCCCAAGATCGTTTAAGCAATTCACAAGCCTCCTTTAAACTGAATTGTTTCAAAAAAATGTTTGAATCGTCCGCTACAGAACTTACCAATTCACACAAGAGATCTTTTTTGTAAAACAGCTTAGTAAGTCGTATCGCGTTCTGATCCATGGGTTGGATAATACTAGTACAATTTGGGGGTAAAAACATAGTTTTATATTGCCCACATTCAGATACCAGCTGCTCTCCATGACATTTCGCATTATCCAGTATCAATAAAGCTTTTTGGGGCAAATTATTTTCAATTTGATAGTCTTTTACCTGTGGTATAAACGATTTAAAAAACCATTCGGTAAAAATATGTGTTGTCATCCATGCATTTTTCGATGCGTAATATTTAACAATATGTTGTTTTTTAAACGAACGTGTGAGTTCCAGATTTATTAGCACAGCACAAGAAGGTGATTCTCTCTTTGCTCATTTTAGTACCAGGAGCAGTCTTTTCTTTACAATGCACTAAAGTTTTGTCTGGAAACATTTTCCAAAAAAGTCCAGATTCATCTGCGTTGTATATTTGGTCGTCAATCAGATTTTCAGTCTCGATAACATCATAGAGCTTATTTTGAAAATTGGGTACAAGATCAGGTCTAGCAGATAAGGATTCGCCGCATATTTTTAAAGTTCGCACAGAAAATCGCTTCTTAAATTTTTGCAACCATCCGTCACTAGCCTTAAATGATTGATTCGGATACATTTTTTGATAAAGTGATTTAGCTTTTTGTCGTAAAATTTCTGCTGAAATGGTTTGATGCCGTGACCGCTTCTCTTCAAACCAAGCATACAACTTATGCTCAAATTCTTCATTCTCTCCCGACTTAAGTGTCTTGCGCTCAGCGTTGCCATTTTGGTGCTTTTCGGGTATTTTTTGGTGCTTTTTAACTTAATCAATACCCGAAACTTTGTTAAATACCCGTTTTTGAAAAGCGGGTATTTATAGTGCTTTTAAGAATTTCTCACAGTGCTTTTAGGTGCGTTTTAAATAATCAACATTTTTGACACTGAACCATTTTCCTACTATTCTTTAAGCACACCTAATACTTTTTTAACCAACTGCGTATAATTTGCATCTATATTTTGATTAGTACTCGCAAACTGTTATGCTTCCCATACACGTTTCAATTCAATTGTCAATTGAGTCTTTCAATTGAATTGATTCTTGGCCACACACTTCATAAACTAAATTGAAAGATTTTCATTCCACTGTCAATTTGCTCTAGCATTTTTATCCAGCCTTATGTCAACAATTTCTTGATTTGTATGTATTTGTTGCCCTAATAACACCACCTGTATTATTTCATCATTCTATACACATAAATTTTGACAGCTTATCAAGAGACTCGAGCACACACAACACAATCGAATTGAAAGACTTGCTAGCCAACTTGAAAAATCAAAATCTTTTGATTTTTCTTCAACCAACGATTTGATTTGAACAAAAACCGACTCAGTTGACAATGGGATTGAAACGTGTATGGGGTGCTTTAAGAGTTTGAATTCTAGAATTTCTCAAGCATCTTTTTTTTTTAATTCTTTCAGAAATTTTTATGATTTATTTGTTTAGCAGTGATCTTACTTTCACTGTTAGTACATATCCTTTGATTTGTTTTTTATGCAAATTTAAGCAAGAAAGTGCCTTGGTTATTATCAAGCTGCACAGTTATTAAAAGTAAGTTCTTCATTGATGTTAAAGTTGATATGTGCCAAAGTTCATCATCTAACAATGGCTTTCCCTTAGATCGAAAAACAAATACTTATATAGAAAAGCTTGAGAAAATGATCCAGCTTTTAAAACGTAGCTTATAACAGCAAAAGATGAACTAAAAGCATACTTTATTTGTTGTAATTGTGAAATAAAAGTTCGATAAAGCGATTTACTCCGACAAGTCACACAAAAAGCCATGAAAAAGCAATAGATCTGTCTTTTGATCCACCATACCCAAAACAAAGTTAGGTTAGTGCTTTTGTACCCGAATTTTTTTTTATTTTTACCCTTTTTTACCCTATTTCGATGGGCTCACAGTGCTTTTGATGTTGCAAGAGTTGGCATCACTGCTTGCGCTGTTTTAAAAGTTTGCCATCAGAATTCTCAGCAAATCTTATAAAAGAATAAATACATACGTATGTACTCGTACAGTAATTTTTGCAGAATACATTTGTTAAGGTACGGTCACATCTGCCAAATATTTGAGCAAAATAGCGTAACCACTAAATACTAATGAAAAAACTTTTGATTTAGATACCTGTTTATTACGTTAAACACTTTCGTATATAATTTATAAAAAATGCAATAGAATCTTATCTTATTATGCTCTTTAACTTAATAAATAAATGCATAAATCAAAAAGTTTTTCATTGGTATTTAGTGGTTACGCTTTTTGGGCAAAAATTTGCCCGACGTGACCGTACCTTTACACAGGTTTTTACCTTTTAATATTTTCAGCATTATTTTTTATGTGACAAATTGTTGAAGCTCCTACACCAAATTTCTTTGCTAAAATTTTTCCTGATTGTCCCCGATTTACTTCTTCTATTATTTTAAGCTTATCAGCTAATGACAGCGTTTTATGTGCACGTTTTTTTGGCATATTTTTTAAATTGATGTTTTCGCGACTAATACCATTCAGCAACTAAACTATTTGCAACAAGACATAAAACATACATACATACATACATGCTTATAAATACTAACTAACGTACAATGTCAATCATAGAAGGCTCTGCAACTCAATGATGTCCCGTTAGTTTTAAAATTCCACACATCGTTTTGTAAGAAACAGACACAATAATAAAAAAAAAACAGACACAATAATAAAAAAAAGCAGAAAAATTAAAAAAAATAAAATTCGGTTTAGCGAGCTTGCAACCAATGCGGACTGTAGAGTATGTAATGCGTCATAAATTCAATTCAGATTACTGGATAATTCGGATTACACACCTTCGGATTAGCGAGCTGGCACTGTATTTATCATGCCAAAGATATTAAACAATGATCTGTGATATTTAGGTTTTAAGGGGACAAAACTACAAGCATGAAATATACTTTTTACTGTGATATTTCTATGTTTGTGTTGTCCCGATTATTTAACAGATTATTATTATATTTTCTTTGTTAGTGAAGTCCAGTTTATTTTTATTAGAAGACGATTCTTTTGATGACAAATTTCCATAGCTTTAGATTACCCTGTGATATTTTTTTTCTCATTTTCTTATTGATAGTCCGTATCAAGATATAGAATAATTAACGATACAAAAAAAAAAAATAATAAAATAAATACTTCCCGTAAAATTTTATATCCGATGCCTTGGGTAGTTTTAGCAGCAACTCTTGGGAATAGCATCTCGTTCTCCGATGTTCATCACAACCAGCGATACATAGCAAATTTCCATAAAGTACCTGATTATAATATAATAGCCCAGTTAAAACAAAGTTACAGGGATAAGACATCATATAGGTAAGTTAAACCGTTATATATATATATATATATATATATATATATATATATATATATATATATATGTATGTATGTATATCGCACGTATCTCATATAAAAGAAAACAAGAAATAAATTTAATTAATTTAATTTAAAAGAAATTTTTTTGACAAAGTCTGGGAAAGACTTAAAACAACCATATTTATTTACTACAAGCAAATATTTAATGGTTTTACTACTTGAAAAATGTATCCGCATCAGCAAATAACTAATTGTTATTTGATTGCATGGTATTGCATTCGGATGGCAGTGTGACCGTGTATTTAAATCCAAAAGTAGTAAAGAGTTTACACAGCATTTACATGCATTCGTTTTTTTTAAACTCATAAACTAGTGCAATGAATTGATCGCAATTTAAATAATTATTAACGTGCGATACCAAAGATATATAAAAAAAATAAATAAAAGTAAAGGTAGACTACTAAGATGTCGGGCCCTAGAATTTTAAACAGTAGGAAGAGTAGAGGGCATTAATTTTTTTGATATACTGTGTCTTGGGGAAGCTAAATGACGACTTCACGAAGTCAACAGAATTTAAAATTTATATTTTTGTATTCCGGATGTTGTTACGCAAATGAAATAATAAATCAAAAAGTTTCGCAGATAAAGTTATATACATAAATATTAAACACTAGACCTATCACAAAATTTTATTAGTTACCACTCAGCGAGAAAATTATATATAACCTCTAATTTAATCCAAAGATCTTTCCAATAAAAAATTCTTTCTTCGTTTACACTCTTGCATGTATATTTAAGTTTATTAATAGTTTCTATCATAATAGGGTTCATTGAAATGTATAGTAGGAATACAGTGGCTTAGAAAACAAAAAGAATAAACTTACGGCAGTGTCTTAAGAATACCTCCAAAACTTCAACGCAGGAATATAGCTTCACCCGTAGTGTTTTTCTGCTCATGGATACACCATGTTATTTACATATAACAGGAGTAATGTTTAACATAAATAATACATATTCCTTTGCACCACATTTTAAATGTTGTATTTTCCCTACGCATGGAGAATTTTGACAGCGAAAGTAGTAAATTCACCGCGTACACTAACAAAATGCTGACTGTCCGTCCTGTTGACGACCAGCTGCAGCCGCGCATACACCCCTCAACGAATTCGCCTTATTCACTGCCGGTGACATAGCTGCCAGATTTTTTTAGGTAATATCGTCATATTTTTGGGCAAAAATCGTCATTATCGTCAATATAGCTCATTGAAATCGTCATAAAAACGTCAAATGAAAAAACTGCTTTTTTTTACTAACAAAACATATTTTTGTTAGAGGCAAAACATAACAAAACTCTTAAATCAACAAATCTTAATAAAAACAGCATTATTTAAAATACAGAGATCAAATACTTCACTTAGAATTCACAATAAAATCACATGTAAATAGATTGCATGTTTTTCAATACTTTGAAATATATTTATACATTTTATGGAAAAAAATAAAAATATTCAAATCTTATTTATTTGTTGCGGGTTAGCAATATCTAGATATATATTTCGTTGGTAGCTATACCAATTCATCAGTAGATGTTTTACCCTTTATGTTTAAAAAAATTTTATAAAAAAATAATTGTATAGGTGTAGAAAAGTAAACACATTCATAATGGAAAATTATTGTTGTGTGTTTGAGAAATTTTTTAAAGGCTATTTTTATGCTTTGTAATTCACAAAAATATATTTGTGAGTTTTTGTATAAATATATGAGCTTTGGAATTTTTTTAAACATAAAGGGTAAAACATCTACTGATGAATTGGTATAGCTACCAACGAAATATATATCTAGATATTGCTAACCCGCAACAAATAAATAAAATATAAAACATAAATACTTGAGTACATGCTCAAATAAATGTAAAAATTTTGTAATATTCAAATCCTTTAGTTGTTTTTTTCAATTTAGAAAAATATGCATTTTAAATTTCATTTTTGGAAACACTTATTCTAAAAATGTATAAAAGCTACAATAAAATTTATACAATAAAACTATAATTTTTTAAAAATTGCAAATAACCATATTGATTAATTCAGGTACAACTGTCAGATCATAGCAGGTACATTTGTTTAGCTTTAAATAATCTTTTGAATATAATATTACGTTTACCTGACTAAATATGCTTTTCATATTTGCTGAATAATGTGGTAAAACTAGGATTTTTGTAATAAATTTAGTCAAAATCGGAAACAAAAGACTAGAATCCCTCGTTTGCATCTCTGATAGTTTTTTCCAAAAATCCAATAGTTTTATGTTTTTATCAGGACAATAATTTCAATTGTCTGAACTCTGTTTCTAGCTTTTGGTTTTTACTTTCTTCAACAAAATAGGAAAATTATTTTATAATTTCAGAAAACCAACTTTTTTTTCTTCATTTATAATATTAAATGGATTAATTTGGCCAAGAGCTTTATATATATTTTCAAAATCAAAGCTTGATAATATCTGATCACAAAGCTCTACATAAGAATTAACACAATTATTACTACCTACTATCATATTTTTCTTTTGCATTTATTTGTGATTCTTCCAATACGTCTTTGGCAAATATTCCTAAATAAATGTCTTCAAAATTTAAAAAATAGTTTTTGTTTTTATAATCAGTTAAATAAAAGTTTTCGGTTTTAAGCAAACTAGTTTTTAAAAAAGTTTCTCATTACAATTTCAGCAGTTCAAGGTTGCTCTAATAGTGCAAATATATGTTGCAAACTTGAATTATTTAAAATCGTCAAAATTAGGGTATAAATCGTCCCATCGTCACTATGTCATTTTTAGGACCCAAAATCGTCAAAATGACGATAAATCGTCAAATCTGGCAGCTATGGCCGGTGATGCTGTAGGAATCTAAAGTGCCTTGGAGACGAGCAGAAGGGCACGTCGGCGTTCTTAGTGTGTGCGCGACACTCACACATGTGCACTGATTGACGTGTTTTTTTTTATCGTCCACAGGGCACTTAAAGCTAAGATCGCACTATCGGCGCAAACAGCACAATCTGCAACCATTTTTATCGTGCTATATAGGCACACATGTAAAAACATTGCACAATTCATATGTTTTTATTTCTTTGCTTGTGGCAGATACAGTTTAATTTTCGGAATGGATTTCTATAAAAAACAGCAAACTGCTTTGGCTCTATATATTTTTGCGTCAATGCTTATAAAAAAGAAAAAAATAGGAAATAAAATAACACTTAAAAACGTAGCATTTGGTTAAGAGACTGGTTAATCAATAATAAAGAATTAATATATTTTAATTGAACTTACTGCACAGTACGTAGTTTTTATTCTTATTGTTTGTAAACAGCTGTGTTCAGGGATGGCAAAATTGATACAACAGTACAAATCAAGGCGAATTAAAACAAGGTTGGAGCAAGGGCGAATTCAAAAATTCGCTTTGTACAAATGAATGCCAAATTCTTTGTTTACAAACAATTTTGATATATATTGTTAATTAAAATTTTAATATATTTAAAAGCATATGTACAACATTTAGAGGCATTTATTTATATTTTTTAACATTCGAGTATACTTCAAGTTAATGTTTGTTTTTGACTGCTCATGTCAGCTGTTATAAAGTTTGTTTGGAAAGCGCTTTTACAACATAATTTGACGTTTTAGCTTGACGGACGGCTTTTTTGACGTTTTAGCTTGACGGACGGCTTTTTTGTTGTAGCATTTTGGAAAATTCTACTGCAGAAGGAAGTGAAAAAAGTGTAGCCAAAATAAATAATTAAAAAAAAAAAACGTAGAAATTAAAATAAGCTATAAAAAACTCTCTCATTGTAGTTACTTGACACGGCAACGAACTAAAAATAATGAAAAGTTATAAGTTTGTGTACCCCGCCACAAATAGGTATTTGAAAAGAAATTTTTAACTTCAAGTTATGACAGCATTTCATTATGTTTGGCGCACAAGAACAAGGGGCGAATAAAGGCGAAAATAGTCATGTGGGCTTTAAGCGAAATTTCGAAAACAGGTATAAATATAGATATCTGTGGCAATAAATGATAATGGCTTAAGTTGACATAAGTGCTTTTTCATTTTATTACATATTCTTATTTTCTTCTTCAAGATCTATCAATCATCTAAATTTCAAGTATAAAATTTCACTATTAATAAAACTATACGCATTTATATTTTAACTTAAGTCTTTTTGAAAAATAGTACATAAGTCATAACATCTTAAATCAACTTAGTTTTTTTTTAAGTAACTACATCCATATCAAAATGTTTGAGCATTAAAACTTGTATCCACTTAAGTTCAATAACTAACAGCCCATTCAAATTATTCCTCATAAAAAAAGACCTTATATTTAAATAAGCTTTATAATACGAAAACCTCCTTTAATTTTGTCTACTTAAGTGAACATGAGTTCTTATAACAGAATTGCATTTTTACGATATTTTTAATATTTAAATTTGCAATACATCTTAACTCTACTTAGGCTATTATGTTAAAATGCAGTTGAAAAATAACGGTTCTTAACTGCAGTTAAGTTTATTTTAGTGTGTGTACTTATGAAATTTTTTTCAAACCATAAGCTGTTGTGTTCACTTTCAAGACAGTGTTGGCGCGAATAACATCATAGAGAAATGGATAATAATATTATTGAAAGTGTGTCTCCTTCTGCAGAGTTAATTAATGCTATATTAAATGATAATACACTTGCTGAAAATAATACTAATATAGAAGTTGCATTTTGTGATAATTTATGTACTGATAATAATAAGAATATGGATGTTGATGCAAATAATACGGAAAATGAAGATGATACACGTGTTGATCTGAATTCAATTTCAAGTAACTCTGTTGATGATACTGTAAGTATTCTTGTGATTTTACAGATTTATGGTTTGATATTATTAATAATTTAAATTAAGCAGAACACATCAAGTGTTGCGGATACTGCAGTATGGTCAAGAAAACATGCAAAAAAATTGAGAAACGAGGGAAAGTCTTATATTTCAAAGTTCGGAAAAATAGTTGCCGGGCGCGTACTGCGTAAGTTGGAACCATGCCGGAAAAACTGCGCTCATAAAATATCTTACGATCAGCAAAAGGAAATACATAAGAGTTATTGGTCGCACGGATCATATTGTTTGCGCAGAGCAGCTCTTGCTGGATTAATGGAAGTGCAGCAGACTAAAACTGTTAAAAGATTTAAGACCGATGTAAATTCAAGAATAAGAGACTGAACACAATGTAACGATATTTTATTGCGGTGCGGTTTTTCATACGATTTTGAAGTAAAAAACCGCAGTGCGGAACGGTATAAAATTAAAATCTATTTTATTTTCATTGCGGACTTTCTTATTCTCTCAATTTTTGATACTCTTTCTCTTTCTGATGTTGCCATAGTTTTTGAATAAAGTAAACAAAAAAAATGTTTTTGAAGAATTTTTGATTTAGAGTTGTGAGTGTGAGTAAAATTACGCTCACGAAACATAAATATTTTTCACGCCCGCTCACGAACGCAATATGTTTAATCGCGTACTTTCACGGACGACGGGAATAATTTTGCACGCACGCTCACGGTGAAATACAAATTTTGCAATAAAAGATTTAGCATATGCTAAAAAATTTTATTTTGTTATTAATTTTTTATTTACTTCAAGATCTCAATTAATTAAAAAAAAATTAATGAAAAGCTCGCAAAATTAGCAATAAAAAGTGTTTAGATGACACACAAAATGACGCCGCCCTAATGTTTATAATCTTTCTCCTTTTTTATAGCTTACAATTAGAGCTCTGTATTTTAAAATTATCATTGTATCGTTGATCATCAAGTAGAAAAGAAGTGAAGTGAAAACAAACAGACACATATATACATACTTATCTATATATAAAACTAGCTGATCCCGGTGTACTTCGCTACTCCCCTCGTTATAAAATAAAATTAAAAGTATTTATATATCCTATTGTTACGATCGGTCCAGTAGTTAAGACTATATTACGATTTTTAATTTTCCTAAAAAGGTGCGTGGTCCCATCCACTTTTCTCCCGGTACGTATTCCAAATTATGCCAATACCATATGTACCAAATATCATCTACGTAGGTCAAAAAATGCCCAAAATATGGCGATTTAAATTTTTGGGTTATATGGGTGGTGCCACGCTTCTTTGTCCAATCCCGCCCATATTTGCAGCAGCACTAAAAAAATGCACACCAAAACCGACGTACCAAATTTTGTTCAAATACCGTTATCAGGAGCAGAAATAATAGATTTTTAATTTGTGGTTTGTATGAGAGGTACCACGCTCCTTTGTCCTATCCCGCCTATATTTGCAACAGCACTAAAAAATGCTCACTGAACCGACGTACCAAATTTTGTTCAAATACCGTTATCAGGAGCAGAAATAATAGATTTTTAATTTGTGGTTTGTATGAGAGGTACCACGCCCCTTTATCCAATCCCGCCCATATTTGCAGCAGCACTAAAAAAATGCATACCAAACCGACTTACCAAATTTTGTTCAAATACCGTTATCAGGAGCAGAAATAATAGATTTTTAATTTGTGGTTTGTATGAGAGGTACCACGCCCCTTTGTCCAATCACGCCCATATTTGCAGCAGCACTTAAAAAATGCACACCAAACCGACGTACTAAATTTTGTTCAAACACCGTTATCAGGAACAGAAATAATAGATTTTTAATTTGTGGTTTGTATGAGAGGAACCACGCCCCTTTGTCCAATCCCGCCCATATTTGTAGCAACACTTAAGAAATGCACACCAAACCGACATACCAAATTTTGTTCAAATACCGTTATCAGGAACAGAAATAATAGATTTTTAATTTGTGGTTTGTATGAGAGGTACCACGCCCCTTTGTCGAATCCCGCCCATATTTGCAGCAGCACTTAAGAAATGCACACCAAACTGACATACCAAATGTTGTTCAAATACCGTTATCAGGAGCAGAAATAATAGATTTTTAATTTGTGAATTGTATGAGAGGTACCACGCCCCTTTGTCCAATCACGCCCATATTTGCAGCAGCACTTAAAAAATGCACACCAAACCGACGTACTAAATTTTGTTCAAACACCGTTATCAGGAACAGAAATAATAGATTTTTAATTTGTGGTTTGTATGAGAGGAACCACGCCCCTTTGTCCAATCCCGCCCATATTTGTAGCAGCACTTAAGAAATGCACACCAAACCGACATACCAAATTTTGTTCAAATACCGTTATCAGGAACAGAAATAATAGATTTTTAATTTGTGGTTTGTATGAGAGGTACCACGCCCCTTTGTCGAATCCCGCCCATATTTGCAGCAGCACTTAAGAAATGCACACCAAACTGACATACCAAATGTTGTTCAAATACCGTTATCAGGAGCAGAAATAATAGATTTTTAATTTGTGAATTGTATGAGAGGTACCACGCCCCTTTGTCCAATCCCGCCCATATTTGCAGCACCATTAAAAAAATGCACACCAAACCGACGTACCAAATTTTGTTCAAATACCGTATTTAGGAGCAGAAATAATAGATTTTTAATATGTGGTTTGTATGGGAGGTACCACGCCCCTTTGTCCAATCGGACCGAATTGTAAATCTAAACCACCCGGGCGCCACCCAAACGCCTACAAAAAAATTTATGCAAATCGGTCCAGTCAGCTGAAGTTTGTTTAAAGGTTTTTTTAGTCTTATTAACGAATTTCAAAAATATGGAAGAAAAGCATATTCTACACTTAAAATTAGCTCAATAAAGGCAAAAACTCACAAAATCTTGCAACTAACTTAATTTAGTGCTCATTTTCGCAAACTATTTGCTCAAAAATTAGCAAATATTTTTTCCATCGGATTGAGTAAAAAGATAAAATTGTTTTACTTCGCTTCCAGAATCGATTTCTTCGAAATTGGTTTTGGCGATATATGGACCGATTTCCCAATTCTCATTTTTTTCTAACTTTTTTTATCATCAGATTTACTCTGTATTCCCAAAAATTGTTTTACTTTGCTTCCAGGGCCAATTATATCGAAAATCGGTTTTGGCTATATCTCGGCTATATATGGACCGATTTCCAAAAATTTTTTTTTTTTTTGGTTGAATGACCTATTTCTATTATCAGATTTACTTTTTATCACCAAAAATTGTTTTACTTTGCTTCCAGGGCCAATTATATCGAAAATCGGTTTTGGCTATATCTCGGCTTTATATGGACCGATATCGGGAAAATTTTTTTTTTGCCTTCAAATCTCCATAAGAAGTGATATTACCAACTTTGGCGCAAAAAAAAAATTTATCAAAAAAATGCATAATTTTGACCCCAAAAAACCGGTTTTTTGGATATATCTCCGCTACCCGTGAACCGATATTGCTGAATTTCAATAGCAAACACATGACCGATATTTATAATAGATTGGCGAAAAAAAAAAGTTTCTAAGTCAAGCAGTTTTCAGTGTGTAGAAGTTTATCTACAGCACCACCTAGCGGAGAGTTACGGAAAAATTGATAGTCCAAAAATTTATTCTATGAAAAATTACTTATACATGCCAAGTTTCAACACGATCGGATGAGCAATGTAGGAGTTTATCGCTTACCAACCAACCAATCAACAAACATTCATTTTTATATATATAGATTATATTTACTAAACTTCATAAAACATTTGTGAACTATATATACATACATAGGTACATACATATTTATTTACATATGTACAATCACCCAAAATTTAAAAATAAAACAACATTTATAAAATGAACTACTTAAAAGTGAAACAAAAAGAAACAAAGGTCTTTTAATCAATATCTAAAAGAAAGAAAACCCACCCCTAAACAAAAAGGATAAACTTAATATAAAAAATCTAGCACTGTCTGCCAAGGCAGGTTATTTAAATTTATTACTTATATGTAAAGGAATTCAAAAGGAGTACTAGTGTTGTTAAGTTTAGGTTAAAGTAAGATTTCTAAAGGTGTATCTATGTATGTAGATACTACATACTACGGTGCAAGATAGTGTTTTATTGATATGTACATACATTCATTTTATAACACCAATGAGATAAAATATCACATTACATATTTTCATTATCTGGTTAAACATACAGAAATCAAAATGAATTTTCATTATGTATGTACGTAAATGGATATGTATGTATGTAGATGAATGTCTGCATTTGTCACAGAAATTTTAACATATAGAACTGTTTTGAGTGCGTGAAAATTGTAATTAAAAATCACGCATGGTCACGCTCGGTATTATATTTTTGAATCACGATCACGCACACACGCGTGATTTTATCAATTTGTAATCACGAATCACGTGATTCACGCGTGAGTCACTCGTCACACGAAAAATTCACGTCACTTGCACATCTCTAGTTTGAATGTATACACATATAAATTAATAAAAATGTAAATTTATTGCCGTGGCCGTCTTCCGTTGTATTATGTTTACTTCTCTCTCCCGCAACGAGAAATCGCACCGCAAGCATTGTGTTTATACTCTAAGAATTCATTCTTACAATAATTTTTTAGAAATTAATGGTGAAAAAATATCGGTATGCCAAAAATGTTTTAGATATACTTTGTGTGAGTCAGAACAATTTATTAAATCAGTTGCTAAAGCAAAAATTAATGGAACTGGATTTATGGATAAACGTGGGAAACATCGAAATGCCAGAAAATTATCATCTGATAAAGAAAACGAAATTTATGAATTCATAAAAAGTTTTCCGTCATATGAGTCACACTACAGCCGTCGTGATACATCATTACGTTATCTTCCAAGTGATTTATCTGTGGCATCAATGCATCGCTTATATTGCGAGAAATATTACCATTCTGTGTCGTTATTCGACACTGTTTAATAAAATGGGATTGAAATTAAAAAACCGAAGGTGGATACTTGCCATAAATGCGACTTATTTGATAAATATTGCTACATCTGAAGAGGTTGGTTCTCTAAAGACAGAACAAGCAAATCATCACAATGAAGCACAACAAGCATATGACTCGAAAAAAACTGATAAGGCAAAAGCTATGAATGATGTTACACTTAAGGTATTTTGTTTTGATCTTCAGCAATGTCTGCCAACACCAATGTTGAGAACTTCGTTATCGTTTTACAAACGACCATTATGGACATTCAATTTAACTTTACATGACCTTGTGTCTAATCAACCAATATGCTACATGTGGCATGAAGCCTTAGCAAAAAGAGGTGGTAATGAGATAGCTTCTTGTGTTTTCAATCTTTTAAATCTTTTAAATATGGACTCTAATACAAAACATGCAGTTTTTTATAGTGACTGCTGTCCAGGCCAAAATAAAAATAGTTACGTTGCAACAATGAATTCAATTTTTGCGCAAATGGATAACAATTTAACTACTGTAGATCACAAATTCTTAGTGCCTGGTCACACTCACATGGAGTGTGATAGCGACCATGCTCTAATAGAGAAAAAGAAAAAAAAAAACACACTGATAAAAATTCACCATGCTCGTGATTGGTATCAATTTGTTCGATCTATTGGAATAAAAAAAACATTTTTGGTTACGGAAATGGATCAAAGCAAAATATTTGATTTTGGGAACGCTGCTAAACAGTTATTTACTTGGCGAAAACTTGACAATGCCGGAGAAAAATATAATTGGAATGAGATCAAGTGGTTCAGATTTACCAAAGAATTTGGAAAAGTATATTTTAAAAAATCGCTCAATGAAGAAGATCCATTCAAATTCATCAATATACAAAATCGGGGATTCAATATTGTGAAAGTTAATGATTAAAAAAAAATGTTATGAGGGACCAATACAAATAAATGCCAATAAGAAAAAGGACTTATGTTACCTCTTGTTGATGAAATATATAGAGACTTCTATAAAAATTTAAATACAGAAAATACACTAGATTTTCATCCAGATTTAAATGAATATGATGATAGTTATGAGTGATTCCTTATATATTATACTTATTAATGTATCAAAATGTGAAATAATTTTAATTTAATTTATTATTTTATAAAAATTTTTTGTTATCAATGGATTATTTTTTTTTTTTGTTTCTTATATTTCTAATAAATCTTGAAAAAAATTATCTTATATCAGGTTTTCCGCATGTTTCAATTTAACCTAAAGCACTAATCTCGACTTACTATCAATAAAAATTATTTTGCCTTTCAATATAATAGCTTAAGTTTTTATTTTTCTGCGAATGAATTTTTTCATAACACATAAATAAAAAACAGCGAATATTAACAAATAAAACGTTTTTTTTATATAGAATTAAAAGTTTCGTTCTAAATAAATGTGCATCTTTTTCTGTGGCTAAAAATTTTATATAAAAACCAAACACAATTTATTTTAGACAAAATCCTTAATATCTCAAAACACGAAATTTCGACTTAAGCCATCATCATTTATTGCCACAGATATATATTAAAACAAAAAGACCTTGTAGCATGTAGCCAACAGTGTGTAGTATGCATTGCGATTCAATAGTACCGCAACATGCAAGCATTGACAAACTGCAAGCAAGATATTTTGTGTGTCGGTAATTTGACACTTGTACGGTTAATCAAGTGCAGCATCACAATGCACTTAAATGAATCACATTTATTAACTGCATTTGTTTGATTGTAAATATAAGCAACACAAAGTATCTGTTGCTGTTAAGTATGCACTCGTTGAACTTTAAAACTGTTGAACACATGACATACATAAATAGTTGGAAGCTAAATATGCTTACCCAACAATAATATATATTTATATTTTTTTACTCTTATGTTAAGGTGCCTGTTTTAACGGGTTAGAGGAATTAGCAATACTTACTGAGATTAAGCGCGAATCTTAGTAAATAAAACTTTAGATTTTTGAAACGTTATAAATTTATACATATGTGTTTATTGACTTTATACATATGTGTTTATTGACCTGTGGGTTTAGGTATATATATGTATATGTATAATATATTTTGAGCGGGTAAGTAAATATATATTAATTATTCATATAAATCCATATGGCTATCTATTTTCTTTATTGTTGAGGTTTGAATATAGTGCCACTGTGACTGTTCAAATTTATTTTGTTTATGGATTTATTTAATTTAATGAATTTATTTCTTTATGGATTTATTTAATGTAATGAATTTATTTCAACTGGTTTGGTCACAACTATTCGGGTGGAAAAAACGAACTTGAGTATCCAATTTGCCGATACCTTTTTACTTGACGTTGGTTGCAGTTATTGGGGTTGTTGTTGATACAGACAGGGTTTAAAATTCAATAAATTTCTGTTCACTGTTGTGAACATGCTCCCCGCGTCAAAGCCTGAAATAAAAGAACGGACTTTAGTAAGTATTCAACTTAGGAAGGTGTAAGAGTGTGGGTAAGTGAATACGAAATAATACTTAGGGTTTTGAATAAAAAGGGTTAGCCCGAGTAAGAGCCCATAATGAGCCAGCCAAGAAAAGAGTCCTGTGCTAATAGTGACCCGCCATCAACACGAATGATATTCGATTTTAGTATTTGACTGTAAAGGTCGCCACCCAATTCTATATTCACTGGTTCGTTGGAATAGAAGTTGGGATCGGCTAATGACAAATTCCCAAACTTTTCCTTGATAGTGTCGTTAATTTGCGTAGCGTAGGGGTTCTTTGGTAACTCCCTAGACACCAGAAAGTACATGTCATATTTTGTAGTCGATGACATATTAGGGGTGATGGTCAACCTGGTGTATCGTCTTCCATCTACACTGAAAGTGTGTAACCTGTTGGTTCCGACAACTGCTGATGCAATGCGTGACGTCGTAGAACTTGGATTCACTATTGCTCTAAGTAGTTTGCATCCATCGTCTGTTGTAACATAAACTTCGGCAGTGGGCACAAGCACCTTCTGTAAGGACGTTGGCAAACTAAATGGAGTGGCTGTGAGTGTGTTGGTGGCTGTTATCAATCGACGTGGTGCTGGGACGGGTGTCCTTTTGACAGATGTCGATGAGGGAGTGGTAGATAGGTCTTTCAAGATCCGTTCTGGACCATGCAGAGTAGAATGGTGTTTTGCACTACATTTTTGGCATCGGGCCTTACTGGTACACTTCCCTATCAAATGATTCCTTGCCAGGCAATTCACGCAGTAGTGAAGCTTAACTACCGTCTGGTATTTCTGAGCCAAGTTTAATTTGGCAAACTTTGTACAGCTCGTCAAACGATGATCTGCTTGGCATATACCGCAGCCAAAATATCGTTTGGGTTCTGCCCGTCGCGTTTTCGAGTCCCGTTGTTGTTTGCTGGAGTGGTTACGAGTTTTATGGTTGTTGCTGGGTGCCATGATCTGTTTGGAATGAATTTAGACTTATGTAAATCAATGTGTGTGAATATGTTAGGAACTTGAATACATGAGGGAGAGATCAGTGGATCAGACCGTGATGTATAAAGCTTGGGTTTGTGTAAACGGGTTAACTTTAAGGGTTAAGTATAAAAGTGCATGTTAGACATTATAAATAATTAACAAATGGGTAAAACCACAACTTTTGTTATTGGACGTTTTAAAGTGCCGGTAGATGTGCGTAAATCAACGACACGATTGCGTTGATCAGAACCAGGGTAGGTATTTGTTACACGTCCAAGTAGCCATTCGTTCGGGGGTAGATTGTCCTGTCTAATAACAACAATATCGTCAATCTCAACTTGTCGCTTAGGGTGTTTCCACTTGTATCTTTTATGCAGTTCTTTAAGATATTCATCTTTCCATCGTCTGCAAAACGTATGATGCTGAATTTTTAGCTTTTGCCATCTATTCGCAAGGGTAATATTATCATTACTGCAATCGGGTTCTGCAGGGGTAAGTATTGGTGAACCTATTAAAAAATGACCTGGGGTTAAAGGGTTGAGGTCTTCTGAGTTTTTACTTGACGGGCTTAGAGGCATCCTTCAATTCTAGTTAAAAGCGTAGCTAATTCTTCAAATGTATACCTCATTGCATTCAATTTTTTCAAATGCGACTTAAAACTTTTAACTCCTGCCTCCCATAGGCCACCCATGTGAGGAGCTCCCGGGGGTATAAAGTGCCACGTCAAGTTTTGCAAACTGTTGAAAGATGTTACAGACCCTTTTAACTGTTTCATGAATTCCTGTCGCTCTTTCCTTAGTAATTGATTCGCTCCAACAAAGTTTGTTCCATTGTCGGAGTAAATGGCGACAGGGCATCCCCGTCTCGCAAAGAATCGAGCGAATGCTGCCATAAAGGCTTGGGTTGACAGGTCTGATGTGGGTTCTAAATGTATAGCTTTTGTTGCAAAGCAAACAAAAACGCATACATAGCCTTTTGTTATTTTACAATTTCTACCATTATAAACTTTAATATCAAATGGTCCGGAAAAATCAACTCCAACGTTATGAAAGGGTCTCGTAATTTGGGTTCGTTCTGGTGGCAAGGCTGCCATAAATTGGGTAGCTTGTCGGATCCTATACCTTGTGCACGGTACACATTTGTGTATTACTGAACTAATGAGATTCTGAAGTTTCGGAATCCAATAGCCAGACCTTATTACCCTCAACATAAGTTGATTTCCTCCATGTAGAGTCACCATATGAACATGTAGAGTTAATAATTTCGCAAGATGACATGAATAGGGTAATAAAATCGGGTGTCTTTCTGAGTATGACAAACTGTTGGAGCTAGCTAGTCGACCGTTTGCGCGCATAATATTGGCAGAGTCTAAAAATGGTGTTAGGGTGAGTAAGTGGCTCTTTCTTGGAATTGGGTGTTTCCTTTTCAGACAATGATATTCTTCTTCAATATATTTGGTCTGACATAGAATAATGAGTCTATCATGGGTTGATTTTATTTCGCTTGCATCAAGTTCAATGCTAGGGTGGGTTAATAATTTTCCAATCCTTTCTTCACTGGATTGAGAATTATTTCGATCACAATTAATTCTATTATTTCGTACTGCTTGTGTTCGAGTACATAGCGTGCGATCACAAAACCGATAGACATATGACATTACTCTTAGAGCCTTTGACAATTTGGAAAATCTTAACAATATCTCGGTGTTATTTTCATTGTTATTTTCCAAGGGTGGTTTGATGTTGACTGTAGTTGAAAACGACTGATTAAATTTTGCTTCAGCTTGAGTTTCAAACGGTTTATGTGTTGTTGGCCAGTTTGATTGAGTTTCTTTTAGCCATAGTGGTCCATTCCACCACTGAATGTTTTCTTTTAACTCTTCCGAATTACAGCCTCGGCTAGCAACATCAGCTGGGTTATCGTGTGAGGCAACATGACTCCAGTTTTTCGCGCCTACAGTATCCACAATTGTAGAAACTCTGTTTGCTACAAAGGTGTTCCATGAGTTGGGTGGTTTACTGAGCCAAGCCAGGACTATTGACGAGTCCGTCCAAAAGTATGTGTTATGTTGTGGTAAGTTGAGTTGGGTTACTAAATTATGGGTAATATTAGCTAATAACACAGCACCACAAAGTTCTAGTTTTGGTAACGAGATGACTTTGATGGGTGCAACTCTCGTTTTAGCGAGAAGTAGGGATACGGTACAAGGTCCATCTATGGGTGTAACTCGTACGTATAATACTGCTGAGTAAGCCTTTTCAGAAGCATCTGAAAAGCCATGAAACTCTATTTTTGCTGAGGGTGAAAATTTAATCCATCTTGGAATACGAATTTGTTCTACATATATTGTCATAGAACTGCAAAAACTTATGCCATTTAATTAGGGTGAGTGGGGTTAGACATTCATCCCAAGCTGTATTGTCTTGCCATATTTGTTGCATAATAATCTTAGCAGAAATAACAATTGGCGCTAACCAACCAGCTGGGTCAAAGAGACGAGCTATGTCTGACAAAACAGTTCGTTTTGTGTATGCTGATTTCCTTTCAATTATTGGCACACTAAAGAAAAATGAGTCTTCCTTCGCATTCCACCGTATGCCTAATGTTTTGGCATTGTGAGAATCTGGTAAGGTGAGTAATTCGACATCAAGTAGGTGTTCTTCTGGAATATTGTTTAATAATTCTTTAGTGTTAGAAGTCCACTTTCTTAGAGGAAATCCAGCAGAGTCAAGAGCTGTTATTAGTTGAGTTTGAGCAATTTTAGCTTCTTCAACTGTGTGATCACCAGCCAAAACGTCGTCTACATACATGTTATTCTTCAAAATTTTTGAAGCAATTGGGTGGGTAATTTGAATGTCTTTGGCTAATTCGTGTAGGGTTCTAATAGCCAAATATGGAGCGCAATTGACACCAAATGTCACTGTTTACAGTTCAAAATCTTGAATGGGTTCATTAACACTTTTACGAAAAAGTATGCGCTGAAAGGGTGTGTGGGTAGGGTTTAAAATGATTTGCCTGTACATTTTTGTAATATCGGCATTAAAAACTATCTTATAAAAGCGCCACTTCAAGATAAGTACAACTAAATCTTGTTGTAGAGTAGGACCAGTATATAAAGCATCATTTAAGCTGTTACTGTTAGATGTTTTGCTCGACGCATTAAAAACAACTCTAACTTTTGTCGTAATACGTTCTGGTTTAACAACAGCATGATGAGGTAGGTAATAATGGGTGTTTGAAGATGTGTTCGGGTTAAATTTTATGGGTTTCATATGACCTAGGTCAATATATTCTTGCAGCACGCTATCATATTCAGTTTTTTGATCGGGTTTCTTCATTAAACTTTTTTCATTCCTTAAAAACTGAGCCATTGCTATATGACGTGAGTTTCCTAATTCGACTGGGGGGTAGCGAAATGGAAGATTAACCTGATATCGGCCACTTGATAACTTACGAGTAGTTATGACATAATTCTCCTCGCAAGATTTTTCTTCTTCAGAAATATTGAGTTTTTGGGTATTTCTTCAATTTGCCAGAATTTTGTTAAAACTTTATCAAGTGTGACAGAACTGAAATATGAAACTATTGGTTGTCTTTTATGCGAGTTTTGAACAGGTCCGGTCAGAATCCAACCAAACTCGGTTTCCTGAGCAATTAATGTGTTTAGAAAGTCTTTCTTAACTCCAGATTTCAAAATTTGTGGGTAAAAATCACTGCCAATTAGAAAATCTATTGGTCTGCTTTCGTAAAACTGTGGGTCAGCTAACTGAATATTTTTCAACTCTTCTACGGGTATTGGGTTTAAGTTTTGTGTGGGTAGATTTTTTGTAAGGGTTTTTACAACAATCGCTTGAATATTCAACTTAAAATTGCTATGGGTGTTTGACCGTAACAAAACATCACATAGTTTATTTGATCGCGCTGACACAACTTCATTAATTCCCGAGATTTCAGCAAGAATTGGGGTAATGGGTAACTGCAATTTGCGTCTAAATTTATCTGAAATAAACGAGAAATCAGAAGCTGGGTCAATGAGCGCTCTAGCTGGAAATTTTTCTCCTCTAACTTCAACGTTTAGAATCGCTGTTCCTAATAACTTCGCTCTGTTATCTAATATGGGTTTGCTTGAGTGAGTGTGTGTAGAGAAAGACTGTGCATTTCTTGATGTTGAAGGTTGATTATCATCAACTTGTGTGTTTGGGTTCGACTTGGGTTTGTGTAATAGGGAGTTATGTCTTCCACCGCAATATCTGCATATGAAGGTACTACGACAATCTTTGATGATATGTGCGATAGCCAAACAATTGTAGCATATTCCATTCTTTTTGACAAACTCTATTCTCTCGTTTACGTCCATAGACGTAAACCCTGAACATTCTCTGAGGGTGTGATTACTTTTGCATAGTTTGCAAATTGATCCATCGGGTTTATCCTTTGGACTTGTGTTATTTTGTAAACTTTTTTGGCTTTGGGTATAAGGGTGGTTTGTGTTTGAGAGTTTATGTTCATTTTGGGGTTTTGTTTTTGGGTGGGTGTCTTTATTTGAATGGGTTACATTGTAAAACGTTTTTCCTCTTCTATCGTAGAGATTCTTATTCTCTTGAAAATTTTTGGGTTTTAGGTTGATGTTGTGGAAATTACTCTGATCTATCACGTCATTCACCGATGTGAGCTCTTTATACGTATTTGTTAAAAACAGATCGAGATCAGTCCACGATGGCATTTTCGAACAGTCCTTAAGTGTTTTTTCAAATTCTCTTCGGACTTCTCTGGGTAGCTTTGTCGAGCATAAATATACAAAAATAGGATCCCAATGATCTGTGTCTATCTCTAATGCATTTAAGTTCGAAATACAACAATTTATCTTTCTCTGGAGTTTTCTTATTTAAACACTACACATGGTGTTCACCGTGGGTAAATTGAAAAGTGTTTTTAATTGGGCATTTATTTGCATTCTTTTGTTCTCATACTGAGAAACCAATTGCTCCCATGCAATAAGGAATCCATCATTTGTTAAGGGTGCGTTGTCTACTATTTCCTTGGCTTCACCGCTAGTTTTTTGTTTTAAGTGGAAGAGCTTTTCCACTCCACTTAAACGGGTATTATTGCCGTACATGGCTTTGAAGAGGTCTCTAAATGAAGCCCAATTTTTGAAATCTCCACTAAATATTGGCATGTCGCACGGGGGTACATTAAATGATACTGAATCCTTGGGTTGTGTCAATAGAGTATCAGGAGCAGAGAGACGCTTTTCATTTTCTTTAGAAATTTTCTCAATGGACTCCTCAATTTCTATCATTGAGGTTCTATAAACTTTCTTAGCAGCTCTGACATTTCTGGTTATTTGGGTAAATTGAATGGTACCAGCTTGTTTCGGGTCATTTAAATCAGGAGATTCCCTAATCTGTTTAAATTTGTTGTCAATATCTGACCATAATTTTTCTAATTCCCTTTTTTTGAAGTTAAGGGCGGATATAGATTGGGAATACTCCTTTGCACCTTTATAGTCCTCTTCAAAAGACTGCAAATCTGCTATATAATTTTCTAAGGCATTGGCCAACCTTGTTATAGTAGACATATTGATTTTTTATTTATTTAGATTTGGGTGAAAAAATGAGGTTTGGGTAATAAAAGGGTTAATAAAACTTGAAAAAATATATAAATTTTTCCAACTGGGTCTTTTACGGTAGTATTTGTTCTTCAAAGGCAATGAATTTTAAAGTTTTCTATGTACTATGAATGGGGTGTGGGTGAGTTGTAAAATAGTTTTGCGATATTTTTTGCTTTATTGCTTTTCTCTGAAGACACAAATGTACTTCTAAAATAGGAAATTAAGCAATTTATGTAAGTTGTAACAATACAGACTTACCTTGTTTGCTGGGTATAGTGTACAAACCTGCACAAGAGTTAAAATCTCTTTTTTTGCTTTATACTATGTATACACATATGTAAGTATGTACAAAATATTTCTGGGTTTTTTTTGTATTTTATATATTTGTTTAATTGTTCTTTAAGAACTAAGTATATATTTACCTTCACTTATTTTGTGTTTAATTGATTTTAATATATACTTATGTACATAGAACGTAAAACACAATCTTTTAATAAATATATGTACGTATGTATGTAGGGTTTTTATAATTTATTCTGCTTTTAATTCTTATTGTTGTAGTTGTTTTTGTTAATGTTTTCAATAAATTCCTTTATATTTATTAGAATTTAAGTATTTATTTATTTATTTTTATGAGTTTTATATGTTTCAAATATACATAGGTATTTTGTTCGTTCTTTGAGTATTATTTATTTATTTAATTTATATTTTTTGTTCAAAAATTTTATTTGTGGACTATATATTTTATGTATGTATATATATATATATATAAGTTCACTGTTTCATTTTTCACTCAAAAGGACCATGTTTTAACGGGTTAGAGGAATAAGCAATACTTACTGAGATTAAGCGCGAATCTTAGTAAATAAAACTTTAGATTTTTGAAACGTTATAAATTTATACATATGTGTTTATTTACTTTATACATATGTGTTTATTGACCTGTGGGTTTAGGTATATATATGTATATGTATAATATATTTTGAGCGGGTAAGTAAATATATATTAATTATTCATATAAATCCATATGGCTATCTATTTTCTTTATTGTTGAGGTTTGAATATAGTGCCACTGTGACTGTTCAAATTTATTTTGTTTATGGATTTATTTAATTTAATGAATTTATTTCTTTATGGATTTATTTAATGTAATGAATTTATTTCAACTGGTTTGGTCACAACTATTCGGGTGGAAAAAACGAACTTGAGTATCCAATTTGCCGATACCTTTTTACTTGACGTTGGTTGCAGTTATTGGGGTTGTTGTTGATACAGACAGGGTTTAAAATTCAATAAATTTCTGTTCACTGTTGTGAACAGTGCCCTTAAGAATTATTCTCATAATTAGTATATAAGTCAATGTCATTTAGTTTATAATTCAATTAATAAATCATTCAGTCTTAGGAGCTCCAATAATAAAAGCTCTAAGGCCAAAATTAAATAAAATCAATTTTATTACATGGCGATCCTGCCAGTTTTCTTGGAGTGCTACTAGATTTGCACCCAGAAACAAGAGCAGAAGAAGGAGAGGGTCCGCCTGGCCAAAAGGTAACCGAATAAGGAAGACTGCCTAGCTAATAACCAACATCTTCCAATAAAATATCAGCTCCATCAGCCAGCCAAAATGATCTGAAGAGAACCAAGAAGACCACAAAATCACCAAACAAAATATATATTTTACTTCATATGTATTTTACAATTAATTAATTAATAACTTTTATATTAAAAGTGGTGCGCTAAAGTCGCACACTAGGGCCAGTAAGCGTTAACCGCTCGTGGCAAACATTTTTTTTTTCTTTCATTATTATGGATTTCTACATAACTCGTGGCTAAAATCTTTTATTAAAAGAGCCTCATAATATTAAAATAAATGAAATGTTACTTAAATAAAAATTAAATAAGACAAAAAGTAACACTTAAAGAATATTTTTAAATTTTTCAAGAAAATTATAACTTTATAATGGATTAAAGATAATAAAATTAAATTATATTTTAAAAATTAGAATAAAATAATTAACTGCCGATTTCACGATGTCGAAAGAATTTTGAATTTTATTTTCATTCGTACAAATACATTTGATACAAAAACAAAATTTTAGAATTTGTTTTTGTATCAAATGTATTTGTACGAATGAAAACATATGGAAATTTTCTTTCGACATAGTGAAATAGGCCGTAAATTTAATTTAACTTTTTAATGTTTTAAGACAAAATAATATACATAAAAATAATATTATAAAATTAAAAGATGGGAAAAACAGAATCAAAATTAGAAAAGCCCAGTGCAAACGTGGTTACCAATTTGGAAATCATAGACCATAAGTCAGAAATAAATTCATTATGGCTACTAATGCTGATATTGGTGATAATATCAGCAAAAAATCTATCACTTAAGATGTATCTGTTGCATAAAAGAGCTCTACGGAAGAAATATGTTAGTAGAGCAAATGATTTGGATAACATTTAATACATGTATTGACGAAAATAGAAAATAATAATTTTTTTTTTTTTTTTTTTTTTTTTGATAATTTTATTATTTATTGAATCTTTAATTAGAAAATAATAATAAAAATAATTTGACATAATATAAAAATGTATTAGTGTAGACGACCTATATATATTAAATATGGCAAAATTAAGATATAAGTCACAATTATACAGCGAAGGCATTAATAGCCTGATGATAAAATCTGTAGTTAAATAATAATATTAGAAATAAAAAGTCAGCATAAATAAACATACAACCCATTTTTGTGGCAGTAAAAGATAAAAAAAAATTATTACAGTATTAAAAATCGCAACAAAATCTATGGCATATAAACAACAAAGTATTATCGAAAATATTCAGCATCAAATTTAAAATAATGAAAAAAGCCCAATATGACGTCAGAAGAAAACTATTTACTAAAGGGAATCTTGACTTAGGACAAGTTTTCCCTAGGCTTGAAAAAGTGGCCGGTAAATTATATATAATGTTCATTAATGGGAATATTGACCTAGGACAATTTTTCCCAAGGCTTGAGAAAGTGGCCGGTGAACAAATGGCACCTAACGAGAAAATTTTAGAATTTATCTTAATTAAATAATTTATAAATAAAAGAGCATAAAAGTAGCACTACTACTTAATGACGTGACCAATATAAATGATAAGAATGCTCAGGTAATTCTTGATCTAATGCTGAAATACCGCGCTGATCCGATAGAGGGAGGACATTGTGGAATATATAGAACAATAGAAAAAATAAAGAGGTATTACTATTGGAAAAATATGATAAAAGACATAACGAAATATGTTAAATCATGTCAAAAATGCCAAAAATCAAAAACAGTAAACCATAATAAAAGTCCTATGACTATAACAGAAACACCAGAAAAAGCATTCGACACGGTGTATGTAGATACAATAGGGCCATTTCCGAAATCGATTAATGGAAATGAATATGCAATCACTTTAATATGTGATCTTACTAAATATTTGGTGACAATACCAACACCAGATAAATCTGCAAAAACAATCGCTAAAGCGATATTTGAAAATTTTGTATTGACCTATGGTCCAATGAAAACGTTCATCTCGGACATGGGAACAGAGTACAAAAATTCTATACTGACGGAACTATGCACACTAATAAAAATTGAAAATATAGCTTCCACAGCGCATCAGCATCAGACACTAGGAACAATAGAAAGAAGTCATAGAACTTTTAACGAATATGTTCGTTTTTATATATCTGTGGACAAAACGGACTGGGACAAATGGTTAAAATATTTCACTTACTGCTTTAATACGACGCCATCAACGGCACATAACTACTGTCCTTATGAGTTAGTATTTTCAAGATTACCAAACAATTTTAGACAATTTGCTAAAGTAGATAATGTGACACCACTATACAATGTGGATATCTATGCCAAAGAGGCAAAATTTAGGTTAGAAGTAGCACATAAGCGCGCTCAAATACTTTTAGATAAAAATAAAATAAAGCAAAAATTAAATTATGATAGGAATATTTTAGAACATAATTTTAAAATAGGAGATTTAGTTCTACTTAGGAATAATTCAGGCCATAAATTGGAAAACCAGTATAAAGGTCCGTATAAAATTAAGAAAATAGATTTAAGAAATAATGTTACCATAGAAGATAAGAAAACAAATAAACAACAACTAGTTCATAAAAATAGATTTAAGATGTTTAATAATAACTAACATTCAATAATATTGTACATCCGGACTACTATAAAATTAGAATATAAGTACATATACAAATATTATAATTTTTTTCTTTTCTTTAAAAACAAAATAAATATTATATTATACTTATACTTAGACTAATTAAAAACTAATTGTAAAAGAATGTCCATAAAACTAACGTTATATGAACATTCTTGTAAAAGGTGGAGGTGTAGCATGTGGCACACAGTGTGTAGTATGCATTGCGATTCAATAGTACCGCAACATGCAAGCATTGACAAACTGCAAGCAAGATATTTTGTGTGTCGGTAATTTGATACTTGTACGGTTAATCAAGTGCAGCAGCAAAATGCACTTAAATGAATCACATTTACGAGAGCGGTTCGGAAACTTCTTAGCCTATCAATGAAAGAGAATAGTTTTTCAAAAATATTTTTATTTTTCAATATAATCTCCTGAAACTTCAATACACTTAGTCCAACGCTTTTCTAGCAATTCTATCCCTTGATTAAAATAGTTTTCCTCAAGGTCTTCAAAATAGTGGTTTACAACTGTAATTGCATCTCCATTTGAGGTAATACCCTTGCCAGCAAGGAATTTTTTTAGATTTGGGAACAGGTAAAAGTCACTGGGAGCTAAATCAGGAGAATAAGGTGGGTGGTCAAGCAACTCGTACTTTAATTCGTTGATTTTAGCCATAGTTAAAACACTCTTGTGCGCTGGTGCGTTGTCTTGATGAAAAATAATTTTTTTGTGTTGTAAGCCAGGACGTTTTTCTCGAATTTGTACATTTAATTGATCCAAAAGGGTGCAATAGTACTCTGAATTTATTGTTTTACCCTTTTGCAGATAGTCAATCAATAAAATACCTTTGAAGTCCCAAAAAACAGTTGCCATAACCTTACCAGCCGATTGAATTGTTTTTGTCTTCTTTGGGGAACTTCTTCCAGCTTCAGTCCATTGTTTGGATTGTTCTTTTGTCTCTGGAGTATAGTGGTGGATCCATGTCTCATCAACAGTTATGAAACGACGCTTAAAATCCATTTTATTTCGCTTAAAACGATCCAAACAAGCTTGAGAAATGTTCATTCTTATGCGATTTTGGTCGACTGTGAACAAATGCGGCACCCATCTTGCAGAAAGCTTTTCCATCTGTAGTTCTTCATGCAAAATTAAATGGACTCGATCATTTGAGATGCCCATGATATTAGCTATTTCACGCTCTTTTATTCGTCGATCATTTAATACCATATCATGCACTTTGGCTACAATTTCTGTTGTTGTTGCTGTTTTTGGACGTCCACTACGTTCTTCAATGCTTGTACGACCACGTTTAAATTCAGCAACCCAATTTTTTACTGTTGCATATGAAGGAGCACTTTCACCTAACACATTCACCATATCATTATGAATTTCTTCTCCCGATAAACCTTTTTATGTAAATATTTAATGAAACCACGCATTTCTAATTTTTCCATTGTAAAAAAATCGCGGATGGGTCTTTTTTGAACACCTGTTTCTATATGAAGGAGTTGCCAGATCGAAACAAAATTTAACATGTGTTCATAGCAGAGATGGAAGTTTCCAAAACACTTAACTTTTTTCTGTTTATACCGCGCTTTTTGTGCTAGGCTAAGAAGTTTCCGAACCGCCCTCGTATTAACTGCATTTGTTTGATTGTACAAAGTATCTGTTGCTTTTAAGTATGCACTCGTTGAACTTTAAAACTGTTGAACACATGACATACATAAATAGTTGGAAGCTAAATATGCTTACCCAACAATAATATATATATTTATATTCTTTTACTCTTATGTTAAGGTGCCCTTAAGAATTATTCTCATAATTAGTATATAAGTCAATGTCATTTAGTTTATAATTCAATTAATAAATCATACAGTCTTAGGAGCTCCAATAATAAAAGCTCTAAGGCCAAAATTAAATAAAATAAAAACAATTTTATTACAACCTAGTGCGCAAATAAAACATTCTAATTACATATGAATACAAGATAAAACAAATGATTTTTGGTAAAAATAAGTTCAAAAAAATTTAGTTTTAAAAGCCAGGTGGTGAAATTTCAAAATTCGTTTTTCCATCCCATGCATCGCCACTGATTGTCGATTCTGACAAAAATCGGCGCATTTTTTACAAATTTTACCAAATAGTTTGCCAAATGAAAAAAACGTGCTTCGCAAAAATATTGAACAGTGCTGCCCAACAGGTTCAAACCAACAAATAATTTTCCGATTTTCATATATTTCATGGAATATAACTTTTCTCAGAAAAACTCCGGGAATATAATTGAACCCACAATCGATGCGTATTTTCAACCTCAATCGCTTGCGTGTAGTGTCATATGCGCTCATTCTCTTTTTTCTGAGATATCAATGGAATATACCTGAATCGTTGCAAAATGTTGTAAATTCTTCACTTTTAAAAATGGTGGCGTTGTCCGAAACAATGACGTCCGGATATCCATTTCTTGAGAAGATATTTTGTAAAATGTCTATGGTTAACGAGGAGGTTGGTGCAGATGAAGTTACTCCCACTTCAGCCCATTTCGACTTTGAATCGACGTCAACAAGAAAATGATGACCCTGGTATGGACCAGCGTAGTCGATATGTATTCGCTGACAATATGTTCTGGTTCCTCCCATGGATGAAGCACTGCCTTAGGAGGACTTTTCTTTACAGATGCACACGCAGAACAGGAATGCACATATTTCTCAATGTCCTTATCAATGGAACCCCAATACACATATCGTCTCGCCAACTGTTTCATTTTGGTTATGCCAATATGAGTATGGTGTAATTCATCTAATACCGACTGTTGTAACGTAGCTGGAACAATTACCCTTTTACCTTTGAACAATATGTCGCAATCAATGAATCAGCCTTATTGGAACATCGTAATTCTTTTAAAATTTTAACAAGCTCAGGATCTTTTTCTGTTTCTTGCCGAATTGAATTGAAGTTTAATTTAGTTGAATTGATTTGATTTATAGTTGAGAAGCAAATAAATTGAACTTCACGATCGATAAAATTTTGTGTATCCATACCTGTATTTATAGGCGATCTCGAAAGGCAATCGGCATTAGCGTTTTCTTCACTTCGCTTCGTCACTACTTCATAGTTATGCCCTGTCAAAAACGCAGCGAAACGTTGAAGGCGTAATGATGTCATTTGAGGTATTTTTGTGTCTTGATGAAAAATGCGTGATAATGGCTGATTATCAGTTACCAGCCTGAAAAATCCGCCAAAAACGTACTGATGGAAATGTTGAACGGCATATAATATCGCCAAAGCTTCGCGATCCAGCTGTGAATAGTTTTGTTCGGCTGGAGTTAAAGACCTGGAGGCAAAAGCAATAGGTCTCTCCTCGCCATTGATGACATGTGAAAGAACTCCTGCTATACCTGTAGGACTAGCATCACACGCAAGCTGAACCGGCAGTTCGGGATTAAATGGCATGAGCACACGATCACTAGCGATCTCGTTTTTTAGCATGTTAAATAATTTTTGACAATCGCTTAACCATTTAAAAATTGATTTTTTGTAATAGCCGGCGTAACGGCGTTGTAATTGTTGATGAATTTGGTATAAACCTTGCATAATATGTTACCATCCCCAGAAAGGACGAACATCATCCACGCACTCAGGCTGTGGCATCTCCAAAATAGCCTTTATTTTTGAATGACATTTTTGAATCTTGTTGAACTGAATTATATGACCCAAAAATTCGATTTTATTTTCAAAAAATGTACATTTTGAAGCGTTTAAGTGTAGATCGTACTTTTGAAGTTGAAGTAAACATGATTTTAAATTGGCCTTGCACTCGGCTTTAGATTGCCCGTGCACTACGATGTCGTCGAAATACGATTGTGTTTTAGGAACCTCGCGTAAAATTTGATCAATTACTCTGTTGAATTCGAAACGAGCTGTTTTTATACCAAAAGAAAGTCGATTCATTCGAAAAGTTCCTTTGTGTGTTGAAATCGTTTGAATTTCGCTTGAATTTTCATCAACCGGAACATGTAAATATGCTTTGTAGAGATCAAGGCGGCAAAAGTATTTTGAGTCCCTGAGACTATTGAAAATCTGGTCTATTTTTCTGATTGGATAATGTGCATTTACGAGTCTCTGATTAACACCTACCTTATAGTCAACGCACAAACGCACTCCTCCGTCGGCCTTTGGAATGACTACTAATGGTAACCCCCAATCGCTGTTAGCTGTTTTTGTCATCTAATTCTTTATTAACGAGTTCGGTAAGCGCATACGGAATTTGTCGCTCCTTAGTGTATTGTAGTGCATTCTAAATAATATAATATTATATGTATTATTATATTTTATAAGTGAGTAAACTTATTGCACTCACTGTTATTAATATTACTTTTGCACACGGCACTCTATTAATATTACTAACATAAACAATGTATTATTATATTTATATGTAAGTGTACTAATTACACTCACTGTTCTTAATATTACTTTTTGCACACGGCACTTTTTTAATGTTACTACCATTATTACAGCAAACATAATACGATTGTTATTTTTTATATTACAACCATTGTATTGTTCTATATTGAACATTTTGTTATTGCAATACAACAATTATGTATAATGTATTTTATATTTTCTCAAACTACATTTATATTTAGTGAATAAGAAATTTTGTAGTTTTAGAATACAGTTAGTTTAGAATATAAGAAACAAATTTTTGAAAATAAAATTAATCAATACTTTGCCTTCAATCGGCATTAGACTTGTAAAAACATATCTTTTTATAATTGCCTTAAATCGGCATACTCACTTTGGCATACATCTGCCAAGTAGATATATTTGCCAGTGGCGTTTATTAGCGCCGGCATATCTTCATAATTTTTTTAATAAATACTTCCATACACCGGAACCATTACATGGCGATCCTGCCAAATAACAGAAATCTACCCGGAGAAGGAGCACCTGAAGCAACAAACACAGGCCCCAAACCACTAACCATTGCTGAATACCGTAAAAGACAGCAAAACAAGAAGGAGATCGAACTGACCAAGATTCCAGCTGTCATCAGGCCAAGACACCGGAGAGGAGGAAAAATTGTAAGACTGCGCCGTAAACTGGCAGAACTAAGAAATACACTGAACCAAACACCACCACCATCCTGGGAAATTGCGTCCGAAATATGGTTGCAGATCGGCCGACTGGAAGCCGAAAAGGACAACTACAAAAACAAATAAATTTTTGTAATAATATTTTTTTAAAATTCTTTAAAATAAATATATTTTTTTTTTTCATTTATATAAATAATGAAATTTTTTTTTTCGCACATGTATGTATACATACAAATAAATTTTGATGAAATATATTAAAATAATATATTGTAAACATATACAACATGAATTTTTTAAAACACATGCTGAAATGTACATAATAATATTATTTTCAATATAAAAATAAATACTACACTAATCTTCACTAAACTTTTTCACATAAAAAAAACTTTACTACACCCGGCAAATTAAATAAAATCCAATTATGAAATAGAATTTCACAATAAAAACGAATGTCAAAAATTTTAAAAAATCACCACAATGAGGTGAATAAATGCGACACTATATATATAAGTTAAAAATGTGAAAAGTAAGAATATAAATAAGAGTTGCCATAGTGGATCAAACTAAAATAGAATTTAAAAATAGTATTTACATGCGACTAAAACCCTTCCTATATTAAATGGAAACCATAGAAAAATTTATAACAGAATTAGAGAAAATTGAAATAAATATTAACAAAAGTAAAAATAGAATTTACACCGAAGAATATAAATTAGAAAAATTAAAACGTTTGCAATCAATAAAAACAGAGTTTGAAAAATGTTCTCAATCATTAATTAAAGAAAATTGCGAAAAATTAATTAAAAAATTTGAAGAAATATATAGTAGAGTGTTACCACTTATAAAAAATCTTCTAACAAAAGAAAACAAAGACACTAATTTAAAATCAGACGAAGAAGTAGGTAATATATCAAATATGGCTCATTTTGACATAAACGTCGTAGGCAAAAATCTACATGTGTTTAAGGGTCCGTATGAGGCGTTGGAAGACTTTTTGTTGCAAACAGAACTATTGCACGATATGATTCTTGCAGAAGAGAGAGCTTTTTATAAAATATGTCTACAATTTCAAATTAACTGCAAATGTTCGTAGCACCATTGGACGTGCTAACAGACCAACAACCTTTACTGATCTAAAGAACTTATTGGTGATATCGTATCCTAATCCAAGAACCCTACAACAAGTTTTAAATGAGCTTGGAACACAAAAACAAAATAATTCAAACATAGCTTCGTTCAGAGAAAAAATTGTCCTGCTAGGTGAACAATTAAATGATTTTCAAATAAAGACATTAGAAAATCCGACACAAGAGGCTAAAAATGCCATATGTAAAATGACTGAGAGCATGGCACTTAATATATTTATGAAAGGCGTAAATGAGCAGTATAGAACCCTATTGATAGCGTGTAGTCCAAAAACATTAAATGATGCATCAGAAAAATGCATAACATTAGAAAAAGATAATCAACAAAACAACAATAACATTTTTAGAGTTGGCGGCAGAATACCCAACAACTTCCAAAACCCCCAAAGATTTCGCCAACGCGACAACATGGAATACCAATATAGTGGTAGAAATCAAAATGTTCACCACAGTAACATGAATATCCGAGACAATAACCAACGTGCAAATTATAGTACACACCACAATTTGAATAACAATCGAAGACAAGAAAATCCCAACTTTCGCCACAACAATAATATTAGAGACAATAACCAATATAACAGATCGCAAAATAATAATAACAGATATAGTTATAAAAATACACACACACATGCAAATGTATGTACATCCATATGCATGGCTGCACATTCATGTGTCACGTAACACGGTTTAAAGCATTCTATAACTACAAAAACGTTTGCTCTTACATTACGTCAACATTTAGCTTAAAGGTACGGTCACATTGAAAAAACATTTGCTTTAAATATGTTTACCCATATCGCAATAAAATGTTTTCAAAATTAAAGATAATTTGTTTTGTGGTCACACATCGCATATTTATTTGACCATTTTTGTTTGGTAAAACATCCATCAAATAGTGTCATGTGCAAACATGGGAAAAAATATTTTCTGTGCGGTCACACTTATGTCAAACAAAATATTTAATACAAAGGTTTAACCAAAGTGTCAAAATTTAAAAATATGATTTCCCAGATAGTTTAGTAAAAATTTGTTACACATAATATATTTGCATTTTCTGCAAATCACTTTTTGTGGAAGTGATTTGAAATCACAAAAAAAGGTTTCTGCGCACAAAACTTTTTGAATTTTAATATTTTAAATTTTATTAAAAATATTAAAATATTATTTTCTTTAAATATTTTGTTTAAAACACTATTTATTTTTCAATCCATAAAAAATGTCGCCACAGTAAAACAAAAGTCAGCTGTTTTATTGTGTTTTCGAAAATCCAAAAACACATCGAAAAATAAACATTTTTGTGATTTGCAAAACAGCATAAAATTGCAATTGTGATTATGAAATCACTTTGTGATTTTAAATATTGTGATTTGCAGAACAGACGTGATATACTTGTAACTCCAATATTCGGTGGATTTGTAAAGTTGTATGTTACGTAATTAAAAATATATTTATTTTAATATGAAGAACTGACTTAAATCTAGTTTAGCCATATGTGTTGTAGGAATTATTTGGCCAATGATGCAATTTTGTTGATAATGATATTTTTCAATCTTTAAGCTAATAAGGCCTAACGTAGTTATTGTTAATAAAACAGCTTTTTACATTTTTTACCCAACGTTTTGTCAATTGTTTGTTGACTTCATCAGGGGTTTCGTCTATTTAAAATTTAAAAAACATTATATGTATATTTTGAAAAAGTTTTTTCACCGTACCATGGTATAATAAATAAGGTAGTCTTGTCCCTAAAACAAATACAACGTCACAAAAACAACAGGCATTTTGTTAGTGTAAAAACTTGGCTGTTGTCAAAATGTGATGTGTAAACAAAACAAAAATTAAATTAAAAAAAAAAATCAATTGCATAAAATAAAAATATAAGTTAAAATTATTTACAATACAGAAAACAAAAAGGTGTTGATAGTTGTATGTATAAAATCCGGATGTGTCTTTTATTTGGGTACTTGGAAAAACTTTCTTTCCCCCTTTGCAAATTTTTTTTGCAGACACTACATACACGCATTTTAACCGATATTTTTAATTTTAATTAAATATTAAAAATTTTTCACGCTTGTTTTTTCACTTTTTTAAATTTTAATTAAATAAAAAAAATGTCACAATATTTTTATAAAAACATAACAAAGTTTTGACAACAAAAAATCAATCAGCTGATGTCAATTTTAGCTAATGCGACTACCTTATAATTAATATACCTTGCACCGTACATTATTTACTTACAATAATACAAATGTTGAATTAAAAAGAATTGCAATATAAAATTGTTTTTGACATTTTTTAATGCCGAAAAAATTTTTTAAAAAATTGATGAATAAAATTATACTGTAAAAACACACACAGTTGGTGTTATTATTTGATTGCAACAATATAACTAGCGCCGATATTGTCGGTGTCCTATTTTATGTTCATCATTCTCTCTATGTTCTTTTGTATGCGCAAGCTTTCAATTGTGTATCTTTTTCTCTCTATATATTCTCTGTCTAAAATTCTCTCATTATCAAAATCAACTGTTTGTTTGTTGTTGATGATATGTGTTGACAAAGCTAGTTTAGCCAAACCGGTTCAAAAGAAATAAAATTTAGCTCATGTTGTAAGTTAGCTGCGACCCATATTTTTCGAGTAATATGCTTCTGGGGGGTTATTATGTATTTCGATTCGAATCGGAAAATTTACGAATGGTATTACATCGATTTTCGAAAATTTATTTCCGAACTTTCTTAATTTATGGAAATTGTTTTAATCCCTTTCGAAAAGCAATAAATTCCTTTCGAAAGCATTTTCGATTCGAATCAAAATGCATAATAACCCCCATGAAGTTTTCATATGAAAGTTGAGAAGATAATGGGATAATATTGGTGTCTTTTAAAAGATATGTACAGAGAATCTTTTCTAAATAGCCCTGCGTCGGGAAATACCATGGATGAGAAAATCTTTAAGCGCAAATTTTTTTATTTACATTTTCTTATTATTGTTCAATTTCCTACAACATAAGGAAAACTAGATTTGTTACGAAAAAATTTTTGTATACATACATATATGCATATACATATATATGTACATATGTATATTGTTTTTCTTGAAATGTATTTTCTTTTTGCCATTTTTGGGAAAGAAGTTACATTACAAATTTTGAAACGTCATCTCTTTGAATAAAGTTAACTTCTGGCTAAATGGTTTTGTAAAGAAGCAAAACTTTTCGTAATTTAATATTATGGTTCTACGCTAGAAGTAACATCACTGTTGGCAACAGCTGTCATTTGCCAATGTTTGTTCTTACAAAAACTTTGTAAAGGTACGGTCAGATTTGTAAAACATTTGACCAAAAACATGAAATTTTTGATTGCCGTAAATCTGACCATAAAATATTTTTGAAGGCAAACAATATTTACAGAAAGCAAATTTGTTTGACGGCAAAAAAAAATTTCTCTAATGTGAACATAGTGTGACCACCCTATGTCAAATATTTTTCGTCTGTTTGGTCAAAAATTTATTTAATCTTACAAAATTTTTGTAAGAACAAACATTGGCAAATGACAGCTGTTGCCAACGGTGATGTTACTTCTAGCGTAGAACCATAATATTAAATTACGAAAAGTTTTGCTTCTTTACAAAACCATTTAGCCAGAAGTTAACTTTATTCAAAGAGATGACGTTTCAAAATTTGTAATGTAACTTCTTTCCCAAAAATGGCAAAAAGAAAATACATTTCAAGAAAAACAATATACACATGTACATATGTACATATGTATATGCATATACTTACAAGAAAAACAATATACATATGTACATATATATGTATATGCATATACTTATGTATACAGAAATTTTTTCGTAACAAATCTAGTTTTCCTTATGTTGTAGGAAATTGAACAATAATAAGAAAATGTAAATAAAAAATTTGCGCTTAAAGATTGTCTCATCCATGGTATTTCCCGACGCAGGTCTATTTAGAAAAGATTCTCTGTACATATCTTTTAAAAGACACCAATCTTATCCCATTATCTTCTCAACTTTCATATGAAAACTTCATGGGGGTTATTATGCATTTTGATTCGAATCGAAAATGCTTTCGGAAGGAATTTATTGCTTTCCGAAAGCGATTAAAACAATTTCCATAAATTAAGAAAGTTCGGAAATAAATTTTTGAAAATCGATGTAATACCATTCGTAAATTTTCCGATTCGAATCGAAATACATAATAACCCCCCAGAAGCATATTACTCGAAAAATATGGGTCGCAGCTAACTTACAACATGAGCTAAATTTTATTTCTTTTGAACCGGTTTGGCTAAACTAGCTTTGTCAACACATATCATCCACAACAAACATACAGTTGATTTTGATAATGTGAGAATTTTAGACAGAGAAAATATAGAGAGAAAAAGATACACAATTGAAAGCTTGCGCATACAAAAGAACATAGAGAGAACGATGAACATAAAAGAGCATACCGACAATATCGGCGCTAGTTAAATTGTTGCAATCAAATAATAACACCAACTGTGTGTGTTTTTACAGTATAATTTTATTTATTAATTTTTTAAAAATTTTTTTCGGCATTAAAAAATGTCAAAAACAATTTTATATTGCAATTCTTTTTAATTCAACATTTGTATTATTGTAAGTAAATAATGTACGGTGCAAGGTATATTAATTATAAGGCAGTCGCATTAGCTAAAATTGACATCAGCTGATTGATTTTTTGTTGTCAAAACTTTGTTATGTTTTTATAAAAATATTGTGACATTTTTTTTTATTTAATTAAAATTTAAAAAAGTGATAAAACAAGCGTGAAAAATTTTTAATATTTAATTAAAATTAAAAATATCGGTTAAAATGCGTGTATGTAGTGTCTGCAAAAAAAATTTGCAAAGGGGGAAGGAAAGTTGTTCCAGCACCCAAATAAAAGACACATCCTGATTTTATACATATGTACATCTATCAACACCTTTTTGTTTTCTGTATTGTAAATAATTTTAACTTATATTTTTATTTTATGCAATTGATTTTTTTTTAATTTAATTTTTGTTTTGTTTACACATCACATTTTGACAACAGCCAAGTTTTTACACTAACAAAATGCCTGTTGTTTTTGTGACGTTGTATTTGTTTTAGGGACAAGACTACCTTATTTATTATACCATGGTACGGTGAAAAAACTTTTTCAAAATATACATATAATGTTTTTTAAATTTTAAATAGACGAAACCCCTGAAGAAGTCAACAAACAATTGACGAAACGTTGGGTAAAAAATGTAATAAAGATGTTTTATTAACATTAACTACGTTAGGCCTTATTAGCTTAAAGATTGAAAAATATCATTATCATTGGCCAAATAATTCCTACAACACATATGGCTAAACTAGATTTAAGTCAGTTCTTCATATTAAAATAAATATATTTTTATTTACGTAACAGACAACTTTACAAATCCACCGAATATTGGAGTTGCAAGTATATCATGTCTGTTCTGCAAATCACAATATTTAAAATCACAAAGTGATTTCAAAATCACAATTGCAATTTTATGCTGTTTTGCAAATCACAAAAATGTTTATTTTTCGATGTGTTTTTTGAATTTTCGAAAACACAATAAAACAGCTGACTTTTGTTTTACTGTGGCGACATTTTTTATGGATTGAAAAATAAATAGTGTTTTAAACAAAATATTTAAAGAAAATAATATTTTAATATTTTTAATAAAATTTAAAATATTAAAATTCAAAAAGTTTTGTGCGCAGAAACCTTTTTTTGTGATTTCAAATCACTTCTACAAAAAGTGATTTGCAGAAAATGCAAATATATTATGTGTAACAAATTTTTACTAAACTATCTGGGAAATCAAATTTTTAAATTTTGACACTTTGATTAAACCTTTGTATTAAATATTTTGTTTGACATAAGTGTGACCGCACAGAAAATATTTTTTCCCATGTTTGCACATGACACTATTTGATGGATGTTTTACCAAACAAAAATGGTCAAATAAATATGCGATGTGTGACCACAAAACAAATTATCTTTAGTTTTGAAAACATTTTATTGCGATATGGGGAAACATATTTAAAGCAAATGTTTTCTCAATGTGACCGTACCTTAAGATTAAATAAATTTTTGACCAAACAGACGAAAAATGTTTGATATAGGGTGGTCACACTATGTTCACATTAGAGAAATTTTTTTTTGCCGTCAAACAAATTTGCTTTCTGTAAATATTGTTTGCCTTCAAAAATATTTTATGGTCAGATTTACGGCAATCAAAAATTTCATGTTTTTGGTCAAATGTTTTACAAATCTGACCGTACCTTTACAATTACACATTTATGCTTTCATAAAATAAACAATTTCAATAAAATAAACAAAATGTAGTAAGCTTTTAATAAAAATTTTTACTCTATAATAATTTTTTTAGTTTTACATATTTAAGACGTGTTATTTTTGCGTTTAATTGAAATTATAAAAGATTTGCACATCAAGAAGCGAAACGCCGAATGCAAAAAAAAATGTCATATTTTAAAATAAAAAAACTACGGGTAGCACTCCGGGAGTGCCGACAGAAGTGAAAACGTTTTGTGATTACAACAATACACGTGCTATTGCCAAAAAAATTATGCGTATATAAACAATTATATAAATACATGCAACAAATTTAACCACTTATCAAGGCGTATGCAAAAGGTGAGCTTACTAGCACAGCTGACTGAGCTCGCTTTATAGCAAATTTTCATACACACTGATATAGTTTAAAGAGAGTGCATAAAAAATGGTTACAGTTTGGTACTCATACGTATTAAAATGCTTTTAATTTGTTTGTATGTTTTGATATGAAACGAGTGCTTTATACCAACAAAATACATGTTGTTTTTGGATTGTTGCACTTGTTACCGAACTGCGCATACCTGCTAGTTTTGCCATGCAACTTATTGTAAACGCAAATGCAACTGCGCCCGAGAAGTTAACAACCTAAATTTTTTTTCTCAAAATGAAGAGAGCGCCATCTTTTTGTACTCTTCTTAATCAGTTTCGCTCAAAATGAAGAGTGCGCCCTCTTTGGTGCACCAAAAAATTAGTGTTTTTCTCATATATGGCAATATCACCCACACTAAATTATCTTGAATGATAAAATGCCAAACTATGTCGAGGAAGATCTAATGCAAATATGTGAGGAATACGCAGATATCTTTACTCTCAAAAGTGATAAGATGACCATAAACAATTTTTATGAACAGCAACTGCAACTCAATGATACATCACCTGTGTATATCAAAAACTATCGACTCCCATATACACAAAGAAGCGAAATTAAAAAGCAAGTTCAGAACTTACTAGCAAATGACTTGATTGAACCCAGCACGTCAAATTATAACAATCCATTAATTTTAGTTCCGAAGAAAAGTCCAGATAATGTCAAATCTTATCGTATGTGCGTTGATTTTCGAGCAATTAATAAAAAACTCATAGCTGTCAAATTCCCCTTGCCAAGGATTGATGATATACTCGACAATCTTGGTAGAGCTTAACATTTCTCGATAATCGATCTTTTCTCTGGTTTTCACCAGATACCGCTTCATGAAGACTCAAGAGACTTAACATCATTTAGTACAGATCAAGGAGCATTTAGATGGAAGGTTTTACCATTCGGACTGAATGTAGCTCCGAACTCTTTTTCTCGGATGATGTCTAAAACATTCTCAGGTTTAGAACCAAATAAAGCATTTTTGTATATGGACGATATTATTGTTATAGGAAACAGTAAGGAACATCATTTAAAGAATTTGGCTAGTGTTTTTAGAACGTTAAGAAAGTACAATTTGAAAATTAACCCTTACAAATGCAATTTTTTTAGACCCGAAGTCACATTCTTAGGACACAAATGTACCTCGAACGGGCTCTTACCTGATGATTCGAAAATAAATGCAATACAAAAATACACAATACCAACAGACAAAGACGCTGTTAAACGTTTCATAGCTTTTGCTAATTATTACAGGAAATTTATTCCTAACTTTGCTTTACATGCTGCGCCTCTTAATTACATAACAAGAAAAAAAGTAAATTTTATTTGGGACAACAATTTTCAGAAAGCCTTTGAAACCATAAAATCAGAACTTATATCACCCAAAATTCTCCAATACCCCGATTTTACGAAAGAATTTATAATTACCGTCGATGCTTCAAAGATTGGTTGTGGTGCGATTCTAAGTCAGAGTTTTAATGGACATGATTTGCCAGTGTATTACGCATCTAAGGCGTTTAGTAAAGCAGAACAAAGAAAACCATTAATAGAACAAGAACTTTACGCAATATACTTTGCCATAAATCAATTCCGACCTTATGTCTATGGAACAAATTTTGTTGTCAGAACTGATCATCGACCGTTAGTCTACTTATTTAATATGAAGGATCCATCATCCAAACTAACGAATATAAGACTTAAACTTTCAGAATATAATTTCTTAATAGAATACATAAAAGGAAAAGATAACGTTGGTGCAGATGCATTATCTCGTATTTCAATTGACGAGTTGAAAAAAGAGATATATACTGAACAAATTCTCGCCGTGACAACTCGAGCAATGTCCAAGCGGAATTATATAAACAAACCAACTTCAGAAAATTACAATGAAATTAAGTTACAAGTATACGACAAATTTTCCCAGAATTTTAACAAAACCATTTCGAAAATCAAATCAGAAATAAATTATGAACATAATGATTTAACTAACATAAAATTTAAAATATTTAACAGATTTAAATTGAAATTTTTAATAAATATTAAGATTGTCAACGAAACATTGAATTTCGAGGAAATGCTTTTGATGCTTCAAAGGGAAGCAAACAATCATAATATTTATATATTAGAATGGTCTAAGGACGATTCATTTTTTAGCAAATACAAAATTGATGAATTAAAAACCCATGGTAATAGAGTATTAACAACTCTGAAAATAATGTTAGTGGAACCAATAGAAATGATATTTGATAAAGATAAACAGACAAAACTGTTGAAAATTCATCACACTGATCCGATTTTAGGTGGTCATTGTGGCAGAAAAAGATTATATGCAAAATTAAAGACAAAATATTACTGGAAAGGAATGACTAGGGACATAGCTTTTTTTATTAAAAATTGCACAGAATGTAATACGAATAAAGTTAGAATCGGAACAAAAGAAAAACTCACACTTACACCCACACCGATTAAACCTTTTGAAGTGGTAGTATTGGACACAATTGGTCCGTTACCAACATCAAAATATGGTAATAAATATGGTTTAACATTAATATGCGATTTTACAAAATATCTTGTTACGATACCTATACCAGATAAAAGTGCAAAAACTGTTGCACAAGCAATTTTTGAAAATTTTATTTTGATTTACGGTAGAATGAATTCAATTAAAACTGATTTAGGTACTGAATTTAAAAATGATATTTTTTGCGAACTATGCAAATATTTAAACATCGAGTTAAATTTTTCAACCGCTTACCACCATCAAACCGTAGGAACAGCTGAACGAAATCATAGAGTTTTTAATGAGTACATAAGATCTTATATCAGCGAAAACATATCGGACTGGGATACTTACTTAAAATATTTTACTTTCTTCCATAACACAACTTCAAGTTCAACTTTTGATAATAAATATACACCGTTCGAACTTGTATTTGGAAAAGAGGCAATTATGCCAAATGAACTGAAACTGGATAAAATTGATCCTAATTATAATGTAGAAAGTTATAGCAAAGAGGTTAAATATAGATTACAAAAGTCGCACACTATGGCAAATGAACTGTTAGAAAAACATAAGAAAAGAAATAAAAATCTGTATGATAAATTTGCAAACCCGTGCAATTTAAAAATTAATGATAAAGTATATGTATATCAAAAAAGAACCGTATGATAAATTTAAGCCCATCTATGATGGTCCATTCATTGTAAAAAATATTAATGGTGTAAATGTCACTATATACAATGAAAATTTAAAAAAAGAAAAAACCATACATAAAAATAGAATTAGAAAAGCATAAAATATTGCTAAAATATCGTAACAAATAATAATTTTAATTAAACTAGATAAAACTAAAACATAATCGCAAACTAAAAATGGATTTCAATTAAATTCATAATATTTTTAAAACAAAATTGTCAAAAAAAAAAAAAAAACAAAAAACAACAAAATATTTGCTTTAAAACAAAACTAATTGAATTTTGTTTTACAAACCATTTATGTATGTACTACGTAATTTTTCACGACTTAATAAAAACACAATTTTGTTTTTCTTTTCTAAAAATTTAAACAAATAGTAGTGCATAGTAGTAAACAAATTGAATAATCCAAATAAAACCCAAGTATTGTTGTCGAGTATAAACTATTTTTAATGAATACAATATAAATTTTAGAATGTATAAAGATTAAAGAAAAAAAAAAGAAAAATATTGAAAAAAAAACTAAAACAATCTACAATAAGTAATGAAAATTGAAAGCATTAAATTATATAGCTTTTTATATTAAAAGCATAACTAAACATAAACTTAGATTTAGATCTAGTATTTAAATTCCAAAAATACATATAATATACATATATGAAAAAATATATAAAAAAAAAATAATTAATATTAGATTTAATATATGCATATAAAAAGAAAAAAAGAAAATTTTGAATCAAAACAGCCTGATCAACTGTGTTGATTCAACATTTTTCCCCCGGAAGGGAGGTGTAATGGCAACATTGGCCATAAACGATTTAGTACACTTAAGCAATACAACCTTGTTACTACTTTTATTAACACTTAGGTAACACTTTAAGTATAACACATTGTAAGAACAAGTAGATGTAAGAAAAGTAAAATAAACTTGGCGAGTTGGCCTACATCCATGACAGATGCAACAAGTGTTTTTTGATTCGCTGGTACAGATCAGCACAATAGTTACTAACCCAAAGACAGGGATTTTTTCCAATTAAATTTGAAATATAAACCTCAAAAGAAATATTTGTATTCGTATTCGGCGAATACTGTTTTAAATATTCGTATTCGCGAATACTAAAAATTGATATTCGTAACATCACTAGTCGATACATACCTTTGTATAACGATATGCATATCGAGTCTCGATATGCAGGAATGGAAATGCCAGTAATGGCACCTACACCTCCCTTTTTATAAAAAAATGTTTTTAATATAATTTTATTTTATAGCTTAATTATTAAATATTATTTAAAAAGTTTTACAATTATGTTATTATATAGAAATTATAATTATTTAGAAATTATCATAATTGTATAGGAGTTATTATCTTATTTAACTAGTTTTAAAGTTTGGAGACACAGGCATTGTCCACCTACCTATGCACCTCCCTTTTTATAAAAAAATGTTGAAACAAACAAGGTGATCAATCTTGCTTGCTTCAATATTTTCTATAGTATGTTTTTATAGATTACAGAATATTACATTTTTCAAAAATATGTAAACAAAATTTTTATATAATTTTTTTTTTTTAATTTTAGAAGTAGAAAAATTTTAAAGCAATTTGATTTAAGGTTATTTGGTTAAATTAATTTGGTTAAGAGTAATATGCTTAGAGTAATTTGATTGAAAGTAATGTAATTAAAAGTAATATGATTTGATAAAATTTATTTGATTAAAAGTATATATATGTATATATTTATCAAGTTTTATTTTTTAAATAAGCAAATTTAAAGATTTTGTATAAAGGTTTTTTTTTTTAATTAATTTAAGTAATTGCAAAAAAAAGTAATTTATTTTCTATACACTTGAAAATTACTTTTTTGTATGTAGAGAAATTTTTGTTTTGTTTTTAATTGTATATCCAATTAGGATTCCTTCTTAAATTTTGTTTAAGTAAATAGATTTCTGAATTTACTTTAAATTTTTTTTTTTTGTATCATATTGTTGTAAGTAATTATAATAAATTTATTATAATAAAAAAATTTGTATTTTTCATATTATTTGTTTATAATTTTCAGTATTTTTTTTTTAATTTTATAACTTTTATCTTCCATGAAAAAATAAAAAAATTTTGTAAATTCATACAAATTTTGTTTTATTTGTAGTAGTGCAAAGGGCTGCGCGAAAAATAAACATATGGAATTTCACGCTAGGTAACAGTCCAGATCTATTAATGGAAATCCTGATTGATAGGCTTCGCTGGCATGCTGGCGTATTGCTCCGGCTGAAGCTCGCCGTCTTGGGATGGTTCTTGCCGTCAATCATGGACCTAGCACATACAAAAAATTCATGCCAGCTTTGCTGGGTATTTCCTTCGATGGAATGAAAATAAATTTTTATATATTTATGAGCCCGAAGTAGGTATACCTTTATATTTCATCTAAAAATATTCACTTTCTTTATATAGCCTCGTCATCAGACTATTTTATTCTTTTCTTTTCCTCCAGGATAACATTCTTTTGGCAGACTGGAGTTATATCTGCCTGTGACCCTCCCCTAAGGAACTCAATAAGGTACAAATTCCTCCGTGGCAACTCTCAACTTTAATTTTGTAGCCCCTTGTCTCAACACTACGAAACCCTCACTCCACCACACTTCACATCACCTACCTTTTATTCGATTTTCATCCTTTCAATTGAACCAACTCGCTCACAGTTCTATTTTGTAGATTATAATCATTTCAATTTTATTTTCCCACTTTAATGGGATTCATTTATAAAAAAACAATTTTTATATCATGTATTAAGATTTCGAAATATAGAAATGGTTTGTAAATAAAGGTTATACTTTACAAAAAAATTTTCTTTACATGTTAATTTGCTTAACAGAATTTCAAAATATTATGTACATATGTATATTTATCATATAAGTATATATTTACATTTAGTGTTCGTTGCGATTGAAAAGAATACTATATCTACAATACTACCTATTACAGATAACTCAGATTACATGTACATATGTTTAAAAGTTATACCACTACTTGGTTTTGTACCAAAAAGGAATCTGTGTTCACCTATATGTATAAATAAACCTCTTAAAATTCTTCTAGATTATATTATTTAATCGTAAATCAGATATGTACGGATCAATATATATTAGGAAAAACATCGTCTATATAGGCGGACCTAATGTGGCCCAAACAAAAATTATATTGACCTGAAGGCTCGAGCTCGACCCTACGAGTATAATCGCGCACCTTTCTAGTGTTCGCTTATTAAAAGGGAATGTCTTCCACACAACAAAAACAAATGTTTTACCTAAAATATGATTCCCCTTTTTTTTTTTGTTCGAGTACAAAAATTTTAACTTAATATTCAATTATCACAGACTACAGTTTATTTATACATACATACATACATATAATCTTCCTTTATGAATGCCAATACGTAAAACTCCAAATTGCTTTCCTAGGGATGACTCCAATTATATGCTTCTCCAGTTCCCAAGATCTCGGAATTCTGAGGGCGGGTGTTGATTATCAGATTTCAGCTGCAGGTTAGACGGATTCCATTTGATGTTTTTATGTATTTCTCCACAGGTAAGTATAATTTCTTCGGGTTTATTTATTGCGATTCACAGATTTTATGTAGGTGGCTCCACAGGTAAGTATAAATTATTGGTGTTTAATTATCTTTAATAATTTCGCTTTCAACTATGTATATGTTGATTTATATATATATATATATAGTATCTTTAAAACTTTTATTTAAGCTTTACCGCAGGACTGTTGCCGACCATTATTTTATTACAAGTTCTATTAGTATGCTTTTTCACATAGAACAGAAAGTTTTATTGAAATGGAAATGTAAAACCAAATTCCGTAGCAAAACTTTAAACTTAATTCGTCCATAATTAATTTCTTCACCATAATTTCTCTTTTAGAAAATGTTTCAAGTTTTGGGCTTTTAGTTTTTATAACCAACGAAATTAATGTGCTAATTTCGTTAGTACGATTTTCTAATATATAAAATTTATATTTATTTATTCTTTTGGCAAAGCTTTTTCTTTCAATTTTATTTATTTTATATTAATTTTTATTGTGTCCATATTTTAAAGTTGCGTAGCAGCTATCATTTTCGGTCTTTCAGCAAACTTTTCTCCAGGCTTTTATTTGGTGGTACTCGATAGGTAAGTAGATGTATGTATATCAAGTTTAACTTTCATATAAAGTGTATATTTTTATTTTTGATAATATTAAGTTTCTTATTTTCAGGTTGTTGTGTTTATCTCACGTAAGTACTATTAATTTTTTTATAAATTTAAGTTTCTTTAGTTATTTATTAGTTTTGTATTTAATAATTTAGTTTCTTATTTTCAGGTTTTATGCTCATCTTAGGTATATTTAAGTTTTTATTTGCTCAATTTGCGGCAGACATCCTAGCTTCTCGCCAACCAAAAACGATCTCATTTTCTTTTTCTATCTCCTCGTTTTTCTTTTAGTCCACTCATCAGAAAAATCGCCATTTTTTCTTTTTCTGGCCTACGGCTTCGGCCACAGCCATCTTTTTTTTCTGTTTTGGCGGTATTTAATCTTCCAGAACCATCTTTTATTTTCTTACTCGCCATATCGCCACCAGCCTGTTCGGAAAAATTTTTTTTGTTACACATTTTTTTCTCTACTGTGTCGATTTTCTATGCGTCAGCTGTTTTCGACGATTTGTGTAGCAGCGCTGTGTTCTTCGGCATCAGCTGTTGCGACGGCCTTACCCTGGTATAACTACAGGGTGCACCTGACAAACCCCACCATTTTGGAGTCCATTTGTGGATCCCAAAATGGGAGGAAAGAGCTGCCTTACTCGTAATTGGACTTTGACCATTGGTGAGTGATAAAGAAAAAATTTACATCAAAGCTAACATGTTATCTTTTTCTCTGGAAAGGATGGACCGCTTCCTAATATTGGGTGTTTACAGATAAGTACCTTTTCATATATTATAAACCTGGATGGTTACTTTTAGATACCCCCACTTTTTGTTCTTCTATCCACCTGTTTCCAGCTCTTAACATGATTAACGGTACTGTGGCTCCTGGGCGTGGTACATTCTGGTTTAGTGCTACCCTCGGGTCTGCCGGACATTGCTGTGTCATATTACTTGGCTGTGTTGGCTGCACTGTGGTGTCAGGAAACTTTGGTGTGACTTATTGCCGGTGAGTCCTGAAAGCTGGATGTTTTTTTTTTTTCAAAAGTGACCTAAGCTATTGCTATTGGGGATAGTGATATTGTTGTTGTTGCAACTGTTTTTATCATGATTATTTCATGTTAAATAATAGGAGACAAATTTTTCTAATTTTCCTAATTTAAATTTCATTTCCTTATTCCTTAGTATGCTTGTTGTTATTATTTACAACAGCGTTTCTATTATTACTACTAATACTTATATTATTTTTCTCCCTAGACTATAAATTCAGATGGGCTCTAATGGGAGTAACTGATGGCCACACACAAAGACTTCAAAATTGTAAGTGATCCATACCAACAAAACTATAATAACTATATACTATGTTTTAAAAACTTAAATAAATTTCTTTACTGAACATACTGTTTTCTTTCTTTTTCAGACTATTTTTATGGCTAGTGTGGATTGAAAATTCTACTTCGCACAGTAGCCAGAGTCATCAACCATGGTGGTACTAGTGGACCGCTAAAAAAACAAAATAGAAGGAAGAAGAAACGTATTCAGTGCTGATAACTTTCTTTCTCGGTGAGTACTAGCTTTAAGATATGTATATATGTCAGGGCTATTTATTATTATTATGGAGACAAGTCTCTGCCTCAATATCGGTGTTCACTTCACCCACAAAAAGAATATAATAATCATTATTAATGTTTCATTTACTTATTTACGTTTCTGACTCGGCTCGCGTTGACTTGACACAGCTATGTTACGCTCCAGGTGACTAACAACCCTTAGCTCTTAATGGCAATGTTCCCCAGTGATCATGGGGTTGCACTAATAGAGCCTTAACTATATTGCTTTGAGTCGTCCGCTTGAGTTGAACACTGATATCGTCGTAAGTAAATAACAAAATACGTATTGAAGTGAATCCGAGCGTGAAGCTAAGGACCGACATATACAATTATACGTAATTTAAAAAGCTCGTAACAAGATTTTAAATTTTTATTATTTAGTGTTATTTAATTAACCTTTTTAGGGCCTATGTACCCAAATCTATTCGTTCTTTCGCGCCGATCGTTACCCTAATCATTGTTTCAAATCGCCTAGCGACTTGACGTTTAAATTTTCGACCTCATATAAGCTCCTACCGACCGGTTTAACGATTCGACATTTGATAAATTTTCGCGCGAGCTTAGCATTGAACCCGCTTTTGAAATCGCTTTGCTGGAAGTTGCGACGGTAAACTTCCTGTCCTGGGATAAAATGAACGTCGCGACAGCGTGTATTATACCTCTTCTCGTTATTTAGGTACGCGGTATGTATGGTATCTCGTACCTTCTGCCTTCTCGCGGACATTTTCACTGCCTTCGGGCGAACTTCTAGTTCCGGGTCTTCCAAACTTTTCAGCTTTCTAGCTAGCCCATACACACTGCCGTGGCCAATCATATTGATTCCAAACAACGCAAAATATGGGGTGATCCCGATGCCACTGTGCACCGATGACCGTAGTGAAAATTCTACTTCCGACAAATACTTGTCCCATTCACTATGGTCTTCTTTTAAATATGAGCGTATGGCTGCCAAGACAGATTGATTAACCCTCTCTGAGGCATTCGCCTGAGGAGAATGTGTAGCCGTTCTCATATGCTTAACTCCAAAAATTTTTACCAAGTCTGCAAATTCTCTGCTCACGAATTGTTTCCCATTATCTGAAACTATCGTCTCCGGTGTGCCGAACTTATGAAACACCTCCGCTATTAAAAATTTCACGACATTTTTGGCACTTGCCTTAGGCATGGCCTTTAATAGTACGAACTTCGTTAGGTGGTCCAATACAATAAAAATGAAACAATTACCGCTCTTTGAACGCGGATATGATCCTAAAAAGTCGACAAAAATTCTTTGAAAAGGTCGTCCTCTGCTTACTTCAGCTCCCATCGGTGGCCGTAACGTAATGTTCGAGGGTTTTGATTCTTTGCAAATCTGACAGTTCGCGACGTAATCTCGTACTTGCGCGTTTTGGTTAGGCCAATAGAAATACTCGCGAATCCGATACAAGGTTTTACCGACCCCTCCGTGTGAAGCTCGTGGTGAGTTGTGGGACTTTTCTATTATGGACTTAGTCAGTTCATGCGGCACCCATAATATCCAGGCGAAATCTTCGTTTACGGCCTGACCATCATATGGCCGTATTCTCTTGTAAACCAAGTTATCGACCACTTTTAAATCAGGCAATCGCTCGGAATTTTTCTCTACGGTAGAACTAAGTTCTAAATAATCGCTAGATTTAAAAGAATCAGAACTCAGATCCACAACTCCTTCTACGTCGGCCGAAATTTCTGCCATTTCATAGCGAGATAGGGTATCGGGGACAACGTTTTGTCTTCCCTGCCTATGTTCAATCTGGAAATCACACGACTGCAAATGCAGACTCCACCTTGCTAAACGATGAGTCAGATCCTTCTGTGACATAAGCCACTTCAGGCTGCTATGGGCAGTTATAACCGAAAACGGCATCAATTCAATATAGGGCCTAAACTTCTTAATCGCCAGGACCACTGCCAGACACTCACGTTCAGTCACAGAATAATTCTTTTGCGCCGGAGTTAATTTGTGTGAAAAATATGCTATTGGGTGTTCCTCTTCAGAATCATCTTTCTGAAAGAGAACAGCTCCAATACCTACGTCCGACGCATCACACTGAACATAAAAATGTCTGGAGAAATCCGGGTGATTAAGCAGTGGCTTCGAAACCAGAGCCCTCTTGAGCTGATTAAACGCAACTTCAGCTTCTTCCGTAAACTTGAATTGCTTCCCCTTCTTTAGCGTATCGAAGATTGGAGCAGCAATGGTGGCGTAGTCTGGTATAAATTTTCTATACCAACCTGTCGCCCCCATGAAACTCCGTACTTGTTTCGCTGTTTTAGGGTAGGCAAAACGAGTTATGGTTTCCACCTTTTCAGGATCAGGTTTTACTTTGCCTCCACCTACTATGTAACCCAAATATCTTAACTCCTTGAAACAAAATTTAGATTTCGACACATTGATGGTAAGGCCGGCTTCAGCCAAACTAATAGCTACCCAGTTCAACAAACCCAGGTGTGTCTCGAAATCTGGAGATACAATCAAAAGATCGTCTAGGTAAACGAAAACCCTTTCCCGAAGCGCCGCGGGGATCACCTTATCCATCAGGCGGCACATCCTTTGAGCTGCATTACACAGCCCAAAAGGCATAACCGTAAACTGATAAATCGGTCGCCCAGGCACCGTAAAAGCCGTCTTCTCTCTACTCAGACGGTCTAGTGGTATCTGCCAGAAAGCGTCTTTCAGGTCGACACTCGATATGTACACCGTGTCTCCCAAACGACTGAGCAAGCCCTCGATGTGTGGCAAGGGATAGGCGTCCTTGACCGTGAGCGCATTGAGCTTGCGAGCGTCCAAGCATAGCCTGTTCTTTTCGCCCTTACGGACCAACGTAACAGGGTGGCTCCAGGGACTCTCGCTGACCTCAATGACCCCAAGGTCAAGCATCCTATCCAGCTCCGTATACATAAGTTTTTGCACCGCCGGGGAGACGGGGTTGTGCTTATCTTTTACTGGATTCGCGTCCCGGGTATCTATCGAATGCTTCTCCAAGTGTGTCTTTCCCAGACCTTTCTTTTTATGACAGGGGAACATCGATATGACGAATTCCAACTTCTGCCGCTGTTCAGAAGACAACGTATGAGTCACGACATTTGTGCTACTATCTGCCTCCATGCAGGGACTTACACCGTTAGTCGTGAGACTTTCTAAATTGGCAAACAGGTTGAAAGCCTTCATAAAGTCAATACCCAAGAAAAGCTCGCGGTTCAAAGTAGGTACTAAAAAGAAATTGATTTCCTTGTTCGAAGGACCCAAAGATACTTCCGCAAGTACGCGACCTACAATCGGGTGCTCCGTTCCATCAGCTGTTTTGACATTTGTAGAAAAGCGGTGGACTTTAAGTCCTGCCTTTTCCACAAACTCAAGACAGTTGTGGCCCAAACACGTAAGCGTGGCGCCACTGTCTAATAAACCTTCGATTTCGTGGCCTCCTATCTTCACTCGGGCATAAAGACGGGAGTCTTGGCCCTCATAAAGAGATAACAAAAACATTTCGCGCCTTAACCGTCTACGGGTTTTATATCGCTCGCGCGCCTTTATGATTCGATCTGAAACTTTACCGAAAATTTTAGTCTTAGCCTCGTTATATTCACGAATGCGAATATGCAGAGGTTTCCGCTCACTAATCTTCGGCTTGACACATTCCACATCTTTAGCTAGCCTAACCGGATTTTTCAGAATGGTTATCGGTCTTACCTCTTCTTTTGCTCAAACATCGGTCGACCTCGCCTCCCCAGACTGAGACGGGTTCCGTGACCAGTTTCCCTGGCATCTAGGGCATTTTGGCGTGACCACATTGTCTCTGCCACATTTGTAGCAAAACAGCCTACGTGTAGTCACTGGGCATTCCACAAAACTATGTCCAACAACCTTACAGTTCCAGCACTTGTAGTTGATCGTACTGCGTATAGCGTCAACCTCTACTTCGGGTATCAGCTCAGACTCCGTTTCGATCTCCAACTCATTCACCTTGTGTACTAAATTTGGGCGCGTCGGGTACACTGACCGCTGATTCGCTAACAGGCTCTCCGCTCTTTTGACCTCTCGACAAAACTCTGCCAAGCTACCCACCCGGATCGGAAACATCATCTGAGCTAGGGCTGCTCTCAAGTTACCCCTCATAATTTCAACCAATGAATGCTCGTCGTAGGGTACTCTTTGTTGATTCCTCAACCTTATAATGGCGTTATAAAAATCTTCAAATGATTCATGCGGCTGTTGTCGGCGATTCAGAATCTGCATCTGGACCTGATACTCGTTTTCGAAGCGCTGGTATTGATTTAAAATAGCCGCTTCTAATTCCTGCCACGTAACGATGCGAAACAATTTTCGGTGGTTCCAATACCAGTCCAAAGCCGGTCCGTCTAATAAGCGGTGAAAATCTCGCAAGATATCGGTGTCGAGGCAATTATAGTCGCGCCGCAGCTCTTTTACGCGAAAGATAAATTCTTGGGCATTCATTGTTTTGTTCGTGCCGTCGAACTTGATACCCCACTTTGCCAAATCGCTTCTATTGCTAGCCTCCGAAGGCTGACTTGGTGTATAACCATAAAATTGAGGCGTTACTCGAGCTTCTTGTGAGCACTGATGTGGTGCACTGTATTGGCAGTAACCAGGTTGCGGTGGTCTTAAAGGCTGGGCTGGTTACCAGAAATTATTATTTCCGTTCGCTCGGGTCCGGTGTGTTTGCGCTTCCCTTGGTGCCGTAGGAATGTATCCTGGGGCCGGTAATAACGGAGGCACAGGGTTAAACGTAGGAGCTTGCGAATAGATTGGCTGCGATGGTCTCTCGGCTGCAGCTGCGGCAACTCCTGGCTGTTGTCCGGTGCTGGTACGGATGGTGGTCTTCGAAAAGGCATGTCACTTTGCGAATTGGACGCTTGAATCGGCCTATGACCTGTGGCCTGTTCCTCAGCGACCGATTGCCTGTGAGCATTATGTGGTGTGTTTGATCGATTATTGGTATTTATAGTTTCTTTAATTTCCCTCATAACCTCTCTAATTTCATCGTGCAGGTGGCGCATAAGTTGAGCCTGACCAGCCAACCCCACAGACGACTGGATTACTTCCTGCCAATTCTCAGCATTTGGCCTTGGCTCAGCCTCTTCAGGATTATGCCTACTCGCGCGCAATTCTTGCCGAATCCCCTGCGCCGTAAGACTGGAGTAATCGGGTGACACAATAGTACTATTCGAACCGTCTGAACCAAACGATACGTCGGCGGCTGTCGAAGTTGCGGGCGCACCGGCGGTGTATGTTTTTTTTTTTTTTTTTTTTAATTAGGACCAGCACTCAGGGGATGACCCCTACGTATGCAGTGCATTGTGCCGGAACTCAGAGAGAGGGATAGAGTAGAGGAGATAGATGTTGAAAATGTAGAAGGCTTAACTCTTTTACAACTCTGCTTTGCGCGTTATGTTAATTTGTATAGCAGTGTTGTGGCGTCTCCGGTGTTAGGTAGACGCATTAACTTTGTTAAGCTGTATTGGCAGGCATTTTATTAATTGTTTTACTTCGCCGATGTTTCTGCTAACCGACGAAGGAGGGCAATGTTGTGTACATTAGCTTAGAACATCATCAATCGCTGTCGGAACAGTTCTTTTAGTGACCAGTGCTATGCCTTCATCACTTAAATAGTCCGACAACAATTAATACAATGTCTCACTAATGTACATTACAGAAATTAATGATGTTGATTGACTTGCTCTGGCCAGGGTTTGAACCCAGGCCCCACGTCATTGTTTGCTTAGTAGTCAACGCGCTAACCACTTCAGCCAACACCACCCGACGCTCCTGTGGCCCCTGCCTCAGCGGTGTGTACTGCACTATTTTCACCTGTGACTCCTTCTTCAAGCATGGGTAGTGGTTGATTTTCGGTGACGGACATACTGCTGGTTGTTGGCACAGTTGTGGACGTTTTACTGCTCCGTCGGGTTAAAACCATAGCAATACGATGACTAGCTAATGCTGAAAAAAATTTTACCTATTTATTTACACAAAACTACAGAGAAAATATTTTTCCAAAAAAAAAATTTTAAATATTTCCTAACAGAAATGTAGGCTATTTACGTCAGTAAAATTATGCCTAAACAAAAGACTATAAACTAAAAAAAAAAAAATGAAATAATAAACTAATAAGAAAATCTTTACTCTAAAGGATACTAAATATACGGTGATGTATAAGTGTGGCGGTGATAGTTCCAAGAATAAATTTGAATTTACTTTAATTGATGTTTATCCTGGAATCAAAAAAAAAAGATAACATACATGCTTATACTAAGTTCATGCATGTTCTCAAAGTCTGTGAACTTAAGAAAAACTGAATTTAACTTATGGATGGGCCTGGCTGCAGCTGAAAATTAATTACACTATTTGTACAGGACTCACCAGATTGAAGAACAAAAAGAAAATTTTGGATTTAAAAAAAAGGTCGGAAAATTAACCTTTTACTGTATTTACGAGTTGTAGCAATTGCGAGTTTACCTTCGCCTGAAAACAAAGCAAGACTCAAATCGTAATCTATCTCTCTTTGTCGCTTCGCGGTCAGAACTATATATGCCTTAGACACCGGGACATACAAATGAAATAGAATAGAATGGAATTAAACTGAAACAAACTATGTTGTATGGTATTGCAGGATATTCATGCATATTACTGAACAAAAAAAACTTTTGCTTGAAAATAGGCCTGCAAGCAATTAACCACTAAATGTTATTCCAGGATTACGTCTACAGGTTCTACTTTCAACCGAAAGTATAGCATTTGGTTAGCCCCCATTGCTGAAAAAGTGTCGCTACGCGTAAAGGACTCTTAAAAACTTATACGGGACATACCCTCCTCAGGCAATACAAACTAACCAAAAGTATGGTATACTAATTGAAAAACCTACTTCGGGCCCCACGTTGGGCGCCATTTTTGTAGTAGTGCAAAGGGCTGCGCGAAAAATAAACATATGGAATTTCACGCTAGGTAACAGTCCAGATCTATTAATGGAAATCCTGATTGATAGGCTTCGCTGGCATGCTGGCGTATTGCTCCGGCTGAAGCTCGCCGTCTTGGGATGGTTCTTGCCGTCAATCATGGACCTAGCACATACAAAAAATTCATGCCAGCTTTGCTGGGTATTTCCTTCGATGGAATGAAAATAAATTTTTATATATTTATGAGCCCGAAGTAGGTATACCTTTATATTTCATCTAAAAATATTCACTTTCTTTATATAGCCCCGTCATCAGACTATTTTCTTCTTTTCTCTTCCTCCAGGATAACATTCTTTTGGCAGACTGGAGTTATATCTGCCTGTGACCCTCCCCTAAGGAACTCAATAAGGTACAAGTTCCTCCGTGGCAACTCTCAACTTTAATTTTGTAGCCCCTTGTCTCAACACTACGAAACCCTCACTCCACCACACTTCATATCACCTACCTTTTATTCGATTTTCATCCTTTCAATTGAACCAACTCGCTCACAGTTCTATTCTGTAGATTATAATCATTTCAATTTTATTTTCCCACTTTAATGGGATTCATTTATAAAAAAACAATTTTTATATCATGTATTAAGATTTAGAAATATAGAAATGGTTTGTAAATAAAGGTTATACTTTACAAAAAAATTTTCTTTACATGTTAATTTGCTTAACAGAATTTCAAAATATTATGTACATATGTATATTTATCATATAAGTATATATTTACATTTAGTGTTCGTTGCGATTGAAAAGAATACTATATCTACAATACTACCTATTACAGATAACTCAGATTACATGTACATATGTTTAAAAGTTATACCACTACTTGGTTTTGTACCAAAAAGGAATCTGTGTTCACCTATATGTATAAATAAACCTCTTAAAATTCTTCTAGATTATATTATTTAATCGTAAATCAGATATGTACGGATCAATATATATTAGGAAAAACATCGTCTATATAGGCGGACCTAATGTGGCCCAAACAAAAATTATATTGACCTGAAGGCTCGAGCTCGACCCTACGAGTATAATCGCGCACCTTTCTAGTGTTCGCTTATTAAAAGGGAATGTCTTCCACACAACAAAAACAAATGTTTTACCTAAAATATGATTCCCCTTTTTTTTTTTGTTCGAGTACAAAAATTTTAACTTAATATTCAATTATCACAGACTACAGTTTATTTATACATACATACATATAATCTTCCTTTATGAATGCCAATACGTAAAACTCCAAATTGCTTTCCTAGGGATGACTCCAATTATATGCTTCTCCAGTTCCCAAGATCTCGGAATTCTGAGGGCGGGTGTTGATTATCAGATTTCAGCTGCAGGTTAGACGGATTCCATTTGATGTTTTTATGTATTTCTCCACAGGTAAGTATAATTTCTTCGGGTTTATTTATTGCGATTCACAGTTTTTATGTAGGTGGCTCCACAGGTAAGTATAAATTCTTGGTGTTTAATTACACGGTGCTACAGTGAAAATATACTTGGAAAGTGACCTAGTGTAAGTTGTAGGCATTATTAAGTAGATCATAAATCAATTTTTAAAAGTTCGGAAACACCCCCAAATTTCGGAGTTATTTCGAAAAAACTATTTTCGGGTAGGTCCGAGTACTTATGAACACGTAACTCAGTTGATTTTAATCCGATATTCAATTTTTGAACGCTTTATGAAAGACAAAGAATAGATCTTTCCAACCGTATACATTTTATGCTATATTAATTAATTATTGGTAGTAATTTTCGTAATAACATCTGCAATTTTTTTTATTTTTTATGTTTTTTTAACTTTTTGTTCTTTTTTTTATAATTTTTTCTATAAAAGCAGATGTATTTGTATAAAAAATTTGAAATAGAATTTTATAACAAATAAAATGAACTTTAGTTTTTTTAAATCGGACAATATTTGTGAAAGTTATTAAACTTTATTTAAATTTAAAAGCGGAAAAAAATTTAAGTGAGAATAATTTTTTTTTATACTTTTTTTAATCATATATTCTTAATTTCTAAATAAAATACTTTGAATACTGTTATTTTAAAATATTTATATAATCATATCATTATAAGATTAAAAAAATAAAAAAAAATGTAGTAGCTATTGACCAATATTTGTAAAAGCAAAATTTTAAACTTTTGAAACTTTTTATTTTTTACTCGATTTTATTTATTGAAAGCTGGTTTAATTCAGAACTAAATTAGCTTTAATGAAATATATACATATGGGTATGTTTTTGAACAATCTAATTTAAAAAAATGGCGCCAAAGTTGAAAAACCTAGAAAAAATAAAATTAAAATCAGATATAATTGAAAATATCACTGCAAAAAGTTAATATATATACCAATAATATATATATATATATAGAAAAGCACATTTTTCTTCTTTCTGAAACCATTTAAAAATTGAAGATCGGATTAAAATCAACTGAGTTACGTGTTCATAAGTACTCGGACCTACCCGAAAATAGTTTTTTCGGAATAACTCCGAAATTTGAGGGTGTTTCCGAACTTCTAAAAATTGATTTATGATCTACTAAAAAAGGTCTATAACCTACACTAGGTCCCTTTTCAAGTATAAAAAAAAAGTACTCATTTGTAGCAGAGTGTTATCTTTAATAATTTCGCTTTCAACTATGTATAATATACATTGTATATGTTGATTTATATATACATATATATATAGTATCTTTAAAACTTTTATTTAGGCTTTACCGCAGGACTGTTGCCGACCATTATTTTATTACAAGTTCTATTAGTATGCTTTTTCACATAGAACAGAAAGTTTTATTGAAATGAAAATGTAAAACCAAATTCCGTAGCAAAACTTTAAACTTAATTCGTGTCTTTCTTCACCATAATTTCTCTTTTAGAAAATGTTTCAAGTTTTGGGCTTTTAGTTTTTATAACCAACGAAATTAATGTCCTAATTTCGTTAGTACGATTTTTTCGTTAACAAATTATTTATTCTTTTGGCAAAGCTTTTTCTTTCAATTTTATTTATTTTATATTAATTTTTATTGTGTCCATATTTTAAAGTTGCGTAGCAGCTATCATTTTCGGTCTTTCAGCAAACTTTTCTCCAGGCTTTTATTTGGTGGTACTCGATAGGTAAGTAGATGTATGTATATCAAGTTTAACTTTCATATAAAGTGTGTAGTTTTATTTTTGATAATATTAAGTTTCTTATTTTCAGGTTGTTGTGTTTATCTCACGTAAGTACTATTAATTTTTTTATAAATTTAAGTTTCTTTAGTTATTTATTAGTTTTGTATTTAATAATTTAGTTTCTTATTTTCAGGTTTTATGTTCATCTTAGGTATATTTAAGTTTTTATTTGCTCAATTTGCGGCAGACATCCTAGCTTCTCGCCAACCAAAAACGATCTCATTTTCTTTTTCTATCTCCTCGTTTTTCTTTTTCTTCTAGTCCACTCATCAGAAAAATCGCCATTTTTTCTTTTTCTGGCCTACGGCTTCGGCCACAGCCATTTTTTTTTTGTTTTGGCGGTATTTAATCTTCCAGAACCATCTTTTATTTTCTTACTCGCCATATCGCCACCAGCCTGTTCGGAAAAATTTTTTTTGTTACACATTTTTTTCTCTACTGTGTCGATTTTCTATGCGTCAGCTGTTTTCGACGATTTGTGTAGCAGCCCTGTGTTCTTCGGCATCAGCTGTTGCGACGGCCTTACCCTGGTATAACTACAGGGTGCACCTGACATATTATTGGTTTTTTTTTTGTTCAATAGGTCATGTTTTATTAGACATGTGCTATATATCAGACACCTTGTAACATTTAGTGCTGTATTTTAAATGACTTTTTTTTATTATGATTTCAAATGTTTTATTATTTTAACATGTATTTTATTTTGTTTTTATTCTTAAAGGTTTTATGAAAGTTTTGATTTTATGCAATTCAATTAATTTTTGTTTGTTACTAAATTTTCATGTTTTATTTTCTTATACGATTTTTATGGACGGTTTTTATTTTTTTTTTTTTTTTGGTACATTATTTTGAATTTTAACATTAGTGCCTTCGATTTCTTTTACAGTATAAGGCCGTCATATATGCTATTGTGTTTATCATAAGGTTCTTCTTGCAAATATACAACATCATTTAATTCCAACAATATGGGTTTTGAAAATTTATCAAAGTACACTTTACTTCTCTCTTTATGTTTATCAATCAGCTGTTTTTGTTCTTAGCTTGGCATACAGCTTCTTTTGTTCACAGTGTCCTCCTAAAAGTTATCTTTTTGATAGATTTCCATAAGATTAATTTTCTCTTTCTCGTCAGTTATTACGTCTATGGGTTCAGTAAGAATTATCTCTAAGATTTTTAATGTTTCATTACCCTGATCCTTTAGATCCTGTATGGTAAAAATTTTGAAAAATAAATCGTTTTTTTTTTTTTTTTTTTGTAACTCTGCATGGTAAATTCCGAGTTTGTTGGTTTTGTTTTCTAACCACGAAAGCAGGAAGCCTAAGCTTGGTGTACATAAGAGTAGAGTACATACGTCAAATTTCATTAAAATCGGAGATGGTAAAAATATATACTCTTGATTTTGTGTCGAAAATTTTTAAAAAAATTTTCTATAGAGGTATATTGAAGTCGTTTCCGGGTCCATTAAGAGTTATCGGATTCGCTCCAAATTTTACCTAATTAATTTTTAAACATAAAGGAACCAAAATCAGGCCGGCGAACTGGAATCAAAACATTTTGAAATTTCACCATACTAATAAGAACACCTTTAATGTATATGTTGATTTATATATACATATATATATAGTATCTTTAAAACTTTTATTTAGGCTTTACCGCAGGACTGTTGCCGACCATTATTTTATTACAAGTTCTATTAGTATGCTTTTTCACATAGAACAGAAAGTTTTATTGAAATGAAAATGTAAAACCAAATTCCGTAGCAAAACTTTAAACTTAATTCGTGTCTTTCTTCACCATAATTTCTCTTTTAGAAAATGTTTCAAGTTTTGGGCTTTTAGTTTTTATAACCAACGAAATTAATGTCCTAATTTCGTTAGTACGATTTTTTCGTTAACAAATTATTTATTCTTTTGGCAAAGCTTTTTCTTTCAATTTTATTTATTTTATATTAATTTTTATTGTGTCCATATTTTAAAGTTGCGTAGCAGCTATCATTTTCGGTCTTTCAGCAAACTTTTCTCCAGGCTTTTATTTGGTGGTACTCGATAGGTAAGTAGATGTATGTATATCAAGTTTAACTTTCATATAAAGTGTGTAGTTTTATTTTTGATAATATTAAGTTTCTTATTTTCAGGTTGTTGTGTTTATCTCACGTAAGTACTATTAATTTTTTTATAAATTTAAGTTTCTTTAGTTATTTATTAGTTTTGTATTTAATAATTTAGTTTCTTATTTTCAGGTTTTATGTTCATCTTAGGTATATTTAAGTTTTTATTTGCTCAATTTGCGGCAGACATCCTAGCTTCTCGCCAACCAAAAACGATCTCATTTTCTTTTTCTATCTCCTCGTTTTTCTTTTTCTTCTAGTCCACTCATCAGAAAAATCGCCATTTTTTCTTTTTCTGGCCTACGGCTTCGGCCACAGCCATTTTTTTTTTGTTTTGGCGGTATTTAATCTTCCAGAACCATCTTTTATTTTCTTACTCGCCATATCGCCACCAGCCTGTTCGGAAAAATTTTTTTTGTTACACATTTTTTTCTCTACTGTGTCGATTTTCTATGCGTCAGCTGTTTTCGACGATTTGTGTAGCAGCCCTGTGTTCTTCGGCATCAGCTGTTGCGACGGCCTTACCCTGGTATAACTACAGGGTGCACCTGACATATTATTGGTTTTTTTTTTGTTCAATAGGTCATGTTTTATTAGACATGTGCTATATATCAGACACCTTGTAACATTTAGTGCTGTATTTTAAATGACTTTTTTTTATTATGATTTCAAATGTTTTATTATTTTAACATGTATTTTATTTTGTTTTTATTCTTAAAGGTTTTATGAAAGTTTTGATTTTATGCAATTCAATTAATTTTTGTTTGTTACTAAATTTTCATGTTTTATTTTCTTATACGATTTTTATGGACGGTTTTTATTTTTTTTTTTTTTTTGGTACATTATTTTGAATTTTAACATTAGTGCCTTCGATTTCTTTTACAGTATAAGGCCGTCATATATGCTATTGTGTTTATCATAAGGTTCTTCTTGCAAATATACAACATCATTTAATTCCAACAATATGGGTTTTGAAAATTTATCAAAGTACACTTTACTTCTCTCTTTATGTTTATCAATCAGCTGTTTTTGTTCTTAGCTTGGCATACAGCTTCTTTTGTTCACAGTGTCCTCCTAAAAGTTATCTTTTTGATAGATTTCCATAAGATTAATTTTCTCTTTCTCGTCAGTTATTACGTCTATGGGTTCAGTAAGAATTATCTCTAAGATTTTTAATGTTTCATTACCCTGATCCTTTAGATCCTGTATGGTAAAAATTTTGAAAAATAAATCGTTTTTTTTTTTTTTTTTTTGTAACTCTGCATGGTAAATTCCGAGTTTGTTGGTTTTGTTTTCTAACCACGAAAGCAGGAAGCCTAAGCTTGGTGTTTCGTTAACAAATTCGAAGTCCACACACAACAGTTTTTTAATTCTTTTATATGCATATATGCTAAATTTTATAATATTGTCATCATATCTATGGATTGATGTCTTAAATTTTGCTATCACTGAGATCATGCGAAAATTTATCATAAATTTTCAAATTTAAATTTTTATTAACGTTTAAAGAATTTTCAGTGCTATTATTGTTGTCACATTGTCGTCTAGCCATTGCGCGAGTCGTTACTGCAAGAACTGTCTTATATGTCTTATTATGCAACTTGGACATCTATTAGATGTTATTATGTTCGCTGGGGTGTCTCACTTACTAACTTTTTCCTTTCCATAGCCAAAACCGAATATTCTTGCAATAATAAAATTGTAAAAAAAAAACAATTTGAATGAACTGACATACATGTACATATGTATGTTTATTTACATTTAGCTTTGTTTATGCCCATATATCCATATATGTATAGGTATGTTCATTAATATTCACATATGTATGTATGTATATATTTTTGTTTATATATATGTATATACATATTTATCTTCATACATACACGCATATGTAGTTTATTTGATTGTATGTATGTTTTTATTGTAATGTTTTTAGTTTATTTTGTGTTTCTTGTTTGTTTTTCTTTTTAAAAAATTATTTTTATACATACATATGTACTATGTTTACTGTTAAAAAACAACCCTTAAATTTTGCTTGTTCTTTTCCACAGCACACACTTGTGTACATCTAATTTGTATACATATACACAGTTTCCAACATAAAACAATGCAAGAGGTTTTTTCATTTCAAAACAAATTTTTTTTTTTTTTTTATATATATATTCACTTATATAGTAGTAAATACATATAGTAAATAAATAAAATTTTAGGGTTTTACTTTACTTTTTTATATAGAAATTTTCTTTGTGTTGGTTATGTGTGTATATTTTTGTGTGTTTTGTGTTTGACTATGTATGTATTTGATTGTGTTGGATGGTGTTTGTATATTTGTATAAGTGTGGTATGTATATAAAATATAATAAAAATAAATACATATGTATATGTATATATATATTGGTTTTTTTTTATATATATGATACCCGTTTTTCGTTGTTGGTTAAGCCTCTTGTTGTCATTCTCTTGTTGTTTTTTTTTGTTGTTACTACGTTGTAGACTTTTGTTGTCGTTGTCTTCTCTGTTTCTTTGTTCTGAATTGGTTGTTATTGTTGTGTCTGTGTTGTATACTTATGTATATTGATGTTTTTATTCTGTTGGTTTTTGGGCTGATTTTTTGTTGTTGTTGTTGTTGTTGGGTCTGAAACTTGTTGATACTTTTTTTTCTCCAGTTTTTGTTCTTGTTGTTGTTTTCGTACATTTTTCAGTTGGTTTGGTTTCTTTGTTTTTAATTGTTGGTTGTTGTTGTTATTGTTGATAATATTTGTTGATTTTTATTTTCTTGTATTTTTTTTTATACTTTTTTTTTTTACTTATTTAGTATATGTATGAGCATTGTTTTTCGTTACTTTTCCATTTTTTTTTTGTGATGTTTTTAAATTTTCATTTTTTCAAGTCTCTATTTTTATTGTTTGTTCTGAGTTCTTTGTTGTTATTTTATTTGTTTTCATTTAGTTTTATTTTTAATGTATGTGTATAATTTTCAATTTCATTTTTCATTTTTATTTCATTTCATTGTCATTTTGTTTCATTTTCATTTCGTTTCTTTTGATCTTTTTTCACTTTCTTTTTTTCGTTCAAATTCGGCTTTTTCCATTTGTACATATGTATTTTCATTTTTCATGTTGTTTCATTATTTTTCTCTATCTTTTTTTCTGTAGTTTTCGTTGCTGTTCATTTCATTTCGTTTTTATATTTTTGCTGTTTTACAGTTTTTTTTTTCATTTTGATTTCTTTGGATTTTTTTGTGTTCTTGTTACTATGTATGTAGGTGTAATTTATTTGATTAATTTGTCTTCACTTGTCTTCTTTTTATGGGTTTTTTTTTCAACGGTTATATTTTTTAACTGTTACTGGTCTTTTGAATTTTCAGGTTTTTAAATTGTATTTTGCCGTGGCTGTACCTTTCAATTTCGTTTTTTTTTTGTACAGCTTTCTTTTTGCCAGTCGATTTGTTTTTTTTTTTTTTTTTTTGTTTAAAATTTATTGTGATTTAAAATTTAGTTTTTCAGAGATCAGTTTCAACTCTCGTAGTGAACAGACGCGTTTTTATAATCGTCGCAACTGAATATAAAAAAAATAAAATAAAAAAAATATTTTCAAGTCACAAAAAATATAAAAAAACAAAACATTTATTGAACAGTTATTTTACTGGTTTTATTTTATTTTTTGCTTGTGTGCAATATACATAAATATTTGCATACACAAACTAATATAAGTGAAAATAAAAAAAAAAAAAACTCTGATGAGTTCATCCTCTGACAAAAACAACAATAATCCTACAAGCAGTAGGAATGTACAATATATAACTTTAGTTGCTGATGACAACAATAAAAAAATGAATTAAACAAAAACCTGAATTTAACAGAAAACACAAATACTCGTGCGCGATCATTATCTCTGAACATGTTAAATAGTGATCAAGAAGCAACAACAATTGCACCCATCAGCAAACTTGTCAGCTTAGCTGTACAAACAAACAAACAAACAATAAGTAACAAGGTGACCAGCGTGCACAAAATGGTAGATGCGGTGAGTACAATAAATGATAATAAAATTCAAACAGGAATGGACAGATACATAACCGTGTTAAAAAGGGGAAGAAGTCCAAAATCAGCTCAAATTGCTTCAACATCGAAAGTTCCCAGAGATGGAAAAAACATTATAATAAATTCCGAAAATCGTTTCGCGATTTTATCTGAACAAGGCGATGAAAACACAACTACAACAAGTTCGAGTAAGCCCCCACCCATATATTTAAGAGAGCAGAATTCCAGTTTGCTGGTTAAAAATCTTATCTCATTAATTGGAGAAAATGAGTTTTATGTAACTCCAATTAAGCGCGGAAACATCAATGAAACAAAAATTCAGGTAGCTCATGAAAATAATTACCGAAAAATTGTTTCAGATTTAGAATCTAAAAATAAAAACTTCTACACGTACCAATTAAAGAGTGCTAAAGGTCTAACAGTCGTAATAAAAGGTATAGACTCTAGCGTGGATCCAGAAGAGGTCAAGTCTGGCCTTGAAAATAATGGCTTCAAAATTAAAAATGTCTCAAACATTAAAAATAGAGAAAAAATCCCCCAACCAATATTTAGAGTCGAGTTACAGCCAGATGGCATAAAAATAAAAAAGAATGAAGCACATCCAATATATGACTTAAAGTACTTGTTGCATCGAAGAGTTACTGTTGAGCTTCCACATAAGAATTCCACAAGAATTTGGGCACACGAAGACTTATTGCAAGTTGCCTACAGTCTGCGTTGTATGTGGTGAGTTACACAGTACTGCTAACTGTGATAAAATAAAAGGTGATACCAAGGCGAAAAAATGTGGCAATTGCGGCGGAAATCACACTGCCAACTATAGAGGCTGCCCCCTTTACTCGTTTTTTAAGAATTCATCAACCAAAAAAACCAATGCTACTCCCGCTCAGCCTAAAACCCCTATTAACTATCCACAGTTACCTCAACCGTCCACCAGCCAAAATCAATTTTAAAACATTTTCAAGTCTAACGCGACTAGTGCTCAACAACAATCTAACAACAAATTTTCATACGCTAGTATAAATGTAAATGAAGATTCGGGATATAATTTTAGTCGTATTGAAGCCTCAATTGAGAGCTTAATACAAACTGTAAACACATTTACTCTCAACATGTCCTGTATGATGCAGGAAATGTTGAAAATGCAGTCTACCTTGTTGCAGGCTGTACTAAGCAAACCATGAACTTAAAAATCTGTTTTTGGAACGCAAACGGCATCTGCCAACATAAAAACGAAATAGAATATTTTCTTCAGGATAAACAAATCGATGTTATGCTTATCTCAGGAACTCATTTGACATCTCGAAGCTGTTTCAGAATTAGTGGATATAATTTTTACGACACCAAGGATCCCCGTGGCAGAGCTTGTGGTGGTTCGGGAATCCTAATAAAAACGCGAATAAAACACCACCTGTTGAATGATTTTTGTGAAGATTATCTTCAAGCAACGAACATCTGCATCGAAACTTACTATCAAAAACTTGTAATATCATCTGTCTATTCGCCCCCCAGATTCTCAATTACCGAGAGTCAATATACGGCTTTTTATAAATCACTGGGCCTCCGTTTTCTAGCAGCTGGCGACTACAATGCTAAACACACATTTTGGGGCTCACGTTTAATTACACCTAAGGGACGAATTTTATTCGACACAATATCTAAAATGGGTTTGAATGTAGTTTCAAGTGGACAGCCAACATATTGGCCAACAGATCGACAAAAAATTCCTGATGATATCGACTTTGGAATTGTGAAAGGCGTGCCCAGCGAGATGGTTGAAGTTGAAGCATCTTTGGACTTATCTTCAGACCACTCGCCTACTATTGTCACTATTTACTCACACACAACATGTGATTTAGCGACGACATCTGCACGCATTAACTGGCTGAAATACAGAAAATATCTGAGTGCTCATTGCTCGGAAAAAATGCCGCTGAGAACACCTTCAGACATCGACGATTCTCTCAGGTTGTTTGAAGCGCATGTTAAACAAGCTGCTTTTAATGCTACTTCAAATGAAATAAACCAACCAGTGAGATTTAACAATATTTTTTCTGTAGATATAGAAAGGCTATTGACTGAAAAACGGAGAGCTCGACGAGATTGGCAGCGCTACAGATCGCCCTAGCTAAAATTAAGGCTTAAGGAGTGTACCAAGCAGCTTAGGAAAGTTTTGCAAACTCAAAAAACAGCTTCCCTTCAAAAATTCCTTCAAGAGCTAGATGCAACACCACAAACAGATTATTCACTGTGGCGTGCAGCCAGAGGACTAAAAAGACCGGTGATATGCAAACCCCCATTACGAGCCCCAAATGGTGACTGGGCAAAAACTGATGATGAAAAAGGTGCACTTTTTGTTAAACACTTAGAAAAAGTTTTCACTCCGAATATTTCTGCTGATATTGTTGAACTGCCACCAGTCGTCTCTTTACCAGAAATACCGATGAGATTTAACATGACGGAGATTGAAAATACTATTACTAGTCTTAACACCAGAAAAGCCCCAGGTGTCGACAAAATAAGCAACAAAATGCTTCAAGAATTGCCTTACACTGCAAAAAGAATAATACTATTCATTTTTAACAGTATTCTACGCCTAGAACACTATCCTAAAGAATGGAAGGTTTCGCTAATTACTATGATACCAAAGCCCGGCAAGGATCATACAAAGGTTGAATCCTATCGGCCTATTAGTTTACTGTCTAACATTTCAAAACTATTTGAAAAGCTGTGTATGAGCAAGCTGATGCCTATAGTGACTAGTAATGGATGTATTCCATATCATCAATTCGGTTTTCGCATTCAACATAGCACAATTGAACAAACTCACAGACTAGTGAATGTCGTTAGAGACACTTTTGAAAAAAAAAAATACTGCTCTGCGCTCTTTATTGATGTCTCACAAGCTTTCGATAAAGTATGGCACGAAGGTCTTTTCAACAAATTAACACAAAATCTACCAGCAAACATCGTAAAGCTTTTAAAAAGCTATTTAATGCAACGTAAATTTGTAGTTAGGGAAGGGAATTTTTTAAGCCCTCCGCAGTCGATTGAAGCCGGAGTCCCTCAAGGCAGTATCTTCGGACACTTACTTCACTTAATATATGCCTCTGACTTACCGTTAAGCAGTAACATTCATACATCAACATTTGCGGATGATACAGCCTTTTTAAGCATTCACGAAAATCCTGTAGAAGCTTCCCGCAACTTACAAGAATATATATCCAAACTGGAAAAATGGCTCAAACAATGGCGTATAAAAGTTAACGAGCAGAAATGTGCACACGTCACTTTTACGTTGCGCAGGGAAACATGCCCGCCTATAAAAATTAACACCGAGACTATTCCACAACACACTGTAGTCAAATATCTAGGCGTTCATCTTGATCGTCGTTTAACATGGAAATGCCATATAGACGCAAAGTTAACACAAATGAAACTAAAAGCAGCCCAAATGAATTGGCGTATTGGAAGAAACTCTATACTAAGCCTTGACTGTAAACTTCTGTTATACAACGCGATCCTGAAACCAATATGGTCCTATGGAATCCAGTTATGGGGCACTGCATCAGCATCGAATGTAGAAAGAATTCAAAGGCGACAGAATAAAATCCTACGTACAATAACAGCAGCCCCCTGGTATGTCAGAAACCATAGAATTCATAAAGATCTAGACGTTCCGTTGGTAAAGACAGTATTTTCAAAACACGCGAAAAAATATATAAAAAAACTTGAGTTGCACCCAAATCCACTTGCGCGCAATATTCTTCATTATAGAGGCCACACCCGGCTGAAAAGAAGGGATACTCTTTTTCTCAGCCGTTCACGAGAGATGTAAAACAACAAAAATTAACCGTTGAAATTAAAAATTTTGTTTAGCATTGGCTAAACTTATACTTAATATTTTTTTTAGATTTCAGATTTGAAAAACTTATTGATAATTCAATTTAAATAATTAAAGATTCAATAAATAATAAAATTATCAAAAAAAAAAAAATTTTAATTTTGAGTATTTTTTTTTTTTAGTTTTTGTTCTCATTTTTAAAATCGTGTAACGTTATTTCGCCAAGTTATTTTCTTAATTTCTCAATTTATTTATTTTCTTAATAAATTTCTATTGAAATTTCTTAATATTTTTTTATATATTTGAAATGGGTTCTCACAAATGCTTAAACAAGTTTTTGAAACTTTTTAGAACAAGGAAATTCTTATACATACTTTTTTTCAATTAAATTTTATAAAATTTTTAAAATTCACTTTTATTTTATATTCATATTTTTTTTTTTTTTTCAAAAAGTACCATTATTCTTTTTGAAATATTTTAAAATACCTACATATTTAAATTTTTTTTTATTTTATTTAAAAAACACTTTTTAGTTTACTCGTCATTTAATTGTTGCAAAATTGTTATTTTTCCATTCCATTTTTAATTTATAATGTATGTTACTACATATGTACATATAGGAGTTTATTTCATATACCAAGAGGAATTTTTTTTGGTATTTCTTTTCTTTTGTCACGGTCGCCATGTCGTACTATTTTTCTTTTAATAGTGAAAAAACGTGTTATTCATTTGGTGATTCAGTCTAGACTGTTTTCTCAACATCTTCTTTATTTATTCTTAAGCATACATACAGAAAATGTATCGAAAGTCGATACATACCTTTGAGCCCTTTTACATATTGGCAAGTGAAAGGCAGACAGACGAAGTTTGTTGAAGAAGGGGTGAAGATGCAGAGTGTATAGTTTTTTTTACACAAACAAAATGCATGTCGTTTTTTATTGTTGTATTGATAAGCGAACCTTAAAGGGCTACCAAAACTCATTGTCTAATAGCATGTAAGTATGTCGAGGATGTCAGACATGTCTGTTGGTTTTCAAAAATTTTTATCGGTGTGAAGTTAACAACCTAAAGATAGTATTCAAAATTTTTTTCACTCAAAATTTTTGATTTTCTGATGTTTGTCGCACACCAACATACATACAACATATATGTATAAGTACTGAAGTATGCCGTCAGCGTTCGATAGTGTAATAGCAAAACGCAAAGTATGCCATCATACATGTCTGCAGACAAGTATGCGTGTCTAGTAGCCCTTTTATATTATTCCACCATGCGTCGTACGTTATCAGCGCCAAGGCGAATTAAATGTGAATTCGCCTTGATCAGCGCCTTTTTTCAACTAACGTAAACGTATTGACGGATAAATAATATATACCCCGTTTATACGCACTTCTTATTTGAAAAGCGTTGCCGTATTACTTTTTTATTGTCACTTTAATTGTTGTGAAAACTGTTTGCAAATAACAAGCCATTTGTCCCCTTTTACAAATTGGCAATTGAAAGGCAGACAGACGAAGTTTGTAGAAGAAGGCGTGAAGACGCAGAGTGGATAGTACACGACCCTCTGTACTGGACATTTTTCGTTTTTCTCTTTCACTCTTCGCATTTTTTATGTTGTTGCTTCATATCATTTTTCTCACACCATTGGCATTTTAGTATTAATGCATGTGGTGTGAAAAATTATGTGCATACACAACAACAGCGAAAAAGAACGAAAAGGGTATACGAAAAACTTCTGTCTGTCTATTAATATCCAATATGTAAAAGCTACACACAAGTTCAAAAGAGAATTACAAAAATGTCTGCCCTTCAGTTGCCAATATGTAAAAGGGGACTTTGCAAATAAGATGTGTGATGCTACCAGATGACTATATATTTACTGCGTGTCATTACAAAATATATAACAATATTTCTGAATGCTATTTGCGTATAAACAGTGAGTTAATATTTTGCAAATAATTTTATTTGCAAATAAGAAATGCGTATAAACGGGGTATATATAGAGAGTCACATAGAATCCGTCATACGTTAACCGTCGCCTTTTTCAACACAGATAACCAGAGATGACAAAAAACAAAAAAATTGGACTTGGATCATATATTATTTGTCATAAGTAAGCTTCGTGAAAAAGAGACAACATTAGTGTGTTTTTTATGAAAGTAAACAAAACGAAAAGCAAAAAAAGTTCAGTTTTTAGTGGAAAATGCTACTTAAAAGCACGCTTAAATTTAATAAAATGTGATAATATTAAGTATTTACGGCATATAATTCCAAAATAAAGTGATAGAACAATTTAGTGTGTGCTTATATACTCTGTATATTAAATTTATATACATACGTACATATATGCTGTAAATTTGCCAAATGGTGGTGGTTTTTTGCTTACATACACACATACATACATACGTGCTTGATAAATTCTGATATTTTGCAGATGTATATAGTAATAAAATACAAACGATGAGTGAAAACCAACTTAAATTAATTAATTAATAATATTTTTAATGTGAAGTATAGAAATATATGGATATTTAATTAGTTTTGTGATTTATAATTTTAATTTTGATAGAAAGACAGCACAAAGAAAAAACGAAAACGAAGGATTGTATGAGTGTATACAAACCAATATTCAAAATCTTCCGTCTCGTATCATCTCTGGTTATCTGTGTTTTTCACCTGACAGCTAAGTTAAATTACATGTTTTCTGAAAACCATACCTAAACAAGAGCGGCAAGCGTTTTTTAGCTGTCAAAAGTTCTCATGCCCATACAATTTGTATTGTAGCATGCTGGTATTGGTTTGCACCAAATGGTTGCCAGATTATTGGCCGCGCTGACATGCTGGCGTTTTGCTCCGGCTGAAGCTCGCCGATGGGGGAGGATCTTGCCAGTCTCTCCGGTAACTACCAGCTACAAAAAAAATCATGCCAACTTTGCTCGCAGATGGACACGAGTAAATAAAATTTTAAATATGTAGGAGCCCGAAGCGAAACCAGTATTCTCCCTGCTGCACACCACACCAAAACTCAACCCTCTGGCTGATGATCTGCCAGGACATGGCCCTCCCCTTAGGAGTCTAAAAACCCCTCCATGACACCGTGTGTATATTTTCGGTGTCCCTGAAATTGGCCCTCTCAACCCACCTTTACTTAGGCCCTTCCTCACTTACCGCGCTGAAATAACTACTCCATTATATGGAAAAATTCAATACTTCAATCTAATAATCCAAATGTATCATACATGTTTATTGAGAGATAAATTAGACAAATCAATATTAATTTTAAATTGACAATTTAAATAAATAAAAATTTAATTGTAATTATTCACAGAGAAAAAAATATAAAAAATATATAAAAATTTAAATGATTACAAAAAAAAATCTCAAAATTTATAATTTTCCATTAGTGCAAAAACAATCATGGATAATCTGCCTGTAATGGTAAATTCTTTAAGGTCTTATCGTCCATATGCTTCATACGCACATCTATATATATTTATCCTTTGAGGGATTTTAAGGCAAACACCTACTGTGGGCAATTATCCCTTTCGATAATATTTATGCTTCGCCGGACCCTAGCTTGAGCTCAAACCTGACGCGACGGACCTTTATGCAAACAAAGGAATTATATATAATAATAAAAAAAAATCTCGCGAATTAAATATCGAAAAATAAAAAAATTCAAAGTGTTCACCCTATAGGTAAGAATTAATATATATATTTGTATATATTATGAAAGTCGTTAGTCTACTGTCTGTCGGCTGTCTTGGTCAATATGGCAGAATACCTGGCACCTTTTCTTCCCTTCCTTCTAGGTAAATAATGGCTACAATTCCCTCCTGGCAATAAATGGCACAGATCCAACCATGGGTTTTAATAGACGGCACTGTTCCCGCGTTGGATGTGAGGCGATGATGGAGTTTATTGTAGGTTGTTTTGTTTCAGGCAATACTCTTGGTACTTTTATTAATTAACCTTTTCTCGTATTTTTCTTTCTTTCTAGGTTTAATTTTTAACAACTCTAATTTTTCTTTATTTATATTTTATATTATACTAGCTGATCCCGGTGTACTTCGCTACCCCCCTCGCTATAAAATAAAATTAAAAGTATTTATATATCCTATTGTGACGATCGGTCCAGTAGTTAAGACTATATTACGATTTTTAATTTTAATAAAAAGGAGCGTGGTACCATCCACTTTTCTCCCGCTACGTATTCCAAATTATGGCAATACCATATGTACCAAATATCATCGACGTAGGTCAAAAAATGCCCAAAATATGGCGATTTAAATTTTTGGGTTATATGGGTGGTGCCACGCCTCATTGTCCAATCCCGCCCATATTTGCAGCAGCACTAAAAAATGCACACCAAACCGACTTACCAAATTTTGTTCAAATACCGTTATCAGGAGCAGAAATAATAGATTTTTAATTTGTGGTTTGTATGAGAGGTACCACGCCCCTTTGTCAAATCCCACCCATATTTGCAGCAGCACTAAAAAAATGCATTCCAAACCGACTTACCAAATTTTGTTCAAATACCGTTATCAGGAGCAGAAATAATAGATTTTTAATTTGTGGTTTGTATGAGAGGTACCACGCCCCTTTGTCCAATTCCACCCATATTTGCAGCAGCACTTAAAAAATGCACACCAAACTGACGTACCAAATTTTGTTCAAATACCGTTATCAGGAGCAGAAATAATAGATTTTTAATTTGTGGATTGTATGAGAGGTACCACGTCCCTTTGTCCAATCCCGCCCATATTTGCAGCAGCACTTAAGAAATTTACACCAAACCGACATACCAAATTTTGTTTAAATACCGTTATCAGGAGCAGAAATAATAGATTTTTAATTTGTGGTTTGTATGAGAGGTACCACGCCCCTTTGTCCAATCCCGTTCATATTTGCAGCAGCACTTAAAAAATGCACACCAAACCGACGTACCAAATTTTATTTAAATACCGTTATCAGGAGCAGAAATACTAGATTTTTAATTTGTGGTTTGTATGAGAGGTACCACACCCCTTTGTCCAATCCCGTTCATATTTGCAGCAGCACTTAAAAAATGCACACCAAACCGACGTACCAAATTTTGTTCAAATACCGTTATCTGGAGCAGAAATAATTGATTTTTAATTTGTGGTTTGTATGAGAGGTACCACGCCCCTTTGTCAAATCCCTCCCATATTTGCAGCAGCACTAAAAAAATGCATACCAACTGACTTACCAAATTTTGTTCAAATACCGTTATCAGGAGCAGAAATAATAGATTTTTAATTTGTGGTTTGTATGAGAGGTACCACGCCCCTTTGTCCAATCCCGCCAATATTTGCAGCAGCACTTAAGAAATTTACACCAAACCGACATACCAAATTTTGTTCAAATACCGTTATCAGGAGCAGAAATAATAGATTTTTAATTTGTGGTTTGTATGAGAGGTACCACGCCCCTTTGTCCAATCCCGCCCATATTTGCAGCAGCACTTAAGAAATTTACACCAAACCGACATACCAAATTTTGTTCAAATACCGTTATCAGGAGCAGAAATAATAGATTTTTAATTTGTGGTTTGTATAAGAGGTACCACGCCCCTTTGTCCAATCCCGCCCATATTTGCAGCAGCACTTAAGAAATTTACACCAAACCGACATACCAAATTTTGTTCAAATACCGTTATCAGAAGCAGAAAAATTAGATTTTTAATTTGTGGTTTGTATGAGAGGTACCACGCCCCTTTGTCCAATCCCACCCATATTTGCAGAAGCACTTAAAAAATGCACACCAAACCGACGTACCAAATTTTGTTCAAATACCGTTATCAGGAGCAGAAATAATAGATTTTTAATTTGTGGTTTGTATGAGAGGTACCACGCCCCTTTATCCAATCCCGCCCATATTTGCAGCAGCACTTAAGAAATTTACACCAAACCGACATACAAAATTTTGTTCAAATACCGTTATCAGGAGCAGAAATAATAGATTTTTAATTTGTGGTTTGTATGAGAGGTACCACGCCCCTTTGTCCAATCCCGCCCATATTTGCAGCAGCACTTAAGAAATTTACACCAAACCGACATACCAAATTTTGTTCAAATACCGTTATCAGGAGCAGAAATAATAGAATTTTAATTTCTGGTTTGTATGAGAGGTACCACGCCCCTTTGTCCAATTCCGCCCATAAGTATCCTATAGCCTATTCCTGGCTCTAAACTACCTCCCTGCCAATTTTCAGCTAAATCGGTTCAGCCGTTCTTGAGTTATAAGCGAAGTAACTAACACGACTTTCTTTTATATATATACATAGATAGATTATTTTAACAGTTCACGAATTTTATTGTTATTTAACTTTATTAAAAATTGTTATCCACCAATATACTGCATTACCAATAAAATTTATGTTTACACATTTCTCATATTTTCATTTAAAAAAAAATAAAAATAGTTTTTCTTAAAATTTCTCACTTTTAGCCTCCTTTTTTTTTTTATAAATTATTTTTAAAAAATGTCCTTTTCTCCACTCACACCATCCTCTTCGGCAATTCAAGACAAAAAGTACCCTCTTCTTTTTATCTACCCCCCAAGTCGCCTCTTTCGCGCAAGATCTCGAACCCCTATTTTTCTCCATCTTTTTTTTTTTCCAAATATCTAAAACCTAACGCATTCTTTCATGTATCTATCTTTCTTTTCCAAAAAAACATCAAAATTCCTATCTTCCAACATAAACAAAAAAAAAAAAACTCCCAATCAGCTGACAACTACCTTTTACCGCTGTTACCTTGGTGTTGCCATATCTGCGCACGGCATTATCTGCCACAGGGTGCACACGACAGTATGGAGCATCCCGAAATAACGCGGCGGTAACGCGGCGGCAAAATTTTGCAATTGGAAAATCCGAATCTCCGTGAAGAAAACAAGATCTGCATTACCATTAAATTGGCAAGATTTTTTACGCGTGAGAAGAAAACAAGATTGGGTAATGCAGTACTTGGCAAGTTTTTGGCAAGATTTTTTTTGTTTTGTGTATGTATAACACAATTTGTAATGTTTACAAATATTTCGAAGAACATGTGCGCAGTATGTATATACTTATGTATATATTTTTATATATACGGAGCTATATTTTTAGCTCCAATAGCACATATTTATTAATAACTCCAAAACTAGGAGGGGTCCCGCCATGGCACTAGGCTCATTCGAAAGGTAATAAAATTTCCAATATTCCAGGATCAATTTTATATTTCGGGAGACTTTCAGAAAAAAGTTTATAAGCTGGCAAGTTTTAAAAAAATATTTTTATATTTGCCTAAAAGCACTAAATTTAGTAATGCGCTATTATCTCCAAAACTAGGAGGGGTCCCGCCATGGCACTAGGCTCATTTGAAAGGTAATAAAATTTCCAATATTCCAGGATAAATTTTATATTTCAAGAGACTTTCAGAAAAAAGTTTATAAGCTGGCAAGTTTTAAAAAAATTTTAAAATATTCCTATATTTGCCTAAAAGCACTTAATTTAGTAATGCGCTATTATCTCAAAAACTAGGAGGGGTCCCGCCATGGCACTAGGCTCATTTGAAAGGTAATAAAATTTCCAATATATCACAATTTATTTTAAATTTCAAGAGACTTTCAGAAAAAAGTTTATAAGCTGGCAAGTTTTAAAAAAATTTTTAAATTTCTTACATTTGCCTAAAAGCACTAAATTTAGTAATGCGCTATTATCTCCAAAACTAGGAGGGGTCCCGCCATGGCACTAGACTCATTCGAAAGGTAATAAAATTTCCAATATTCCAGGATTAATTTTATATTTCAAGAGACTTTCAGAAAAAAGTTTATAAGCTGGCAAGTTTTAAAAAAATTTTTAAATTTCTTACATTTGCCTAAAAGCACTAAATTTAGTAATGCGCTATTATCTCCAAAACTAGGAGGGGTCCCGCCATGGCACTAGGCTCATTCGAAAGGTAATAAAATTTCCAATATTCCAGGATTAATTTTATATTTCAAGAGACTTTCAGAAAAAAGTTTATAAGCTGGCAAGTTTTAAAAAAAATTTTAAATTTTCCTAAATTTGTATATACATATAACGTCGCATGGCATCACAAAATAACACAATTATACACATATGGTAGCATGCTAATTTAATTCATGATGGCGGCTTTTCAATACTGTCATTGTAGCGTTTAAAATAAGCATATACTCATGTTATGCGTTTTATTTATAGGAAAACTGAATCGCACATTGACGAATTTTCTTTGGAGTGAAGCAAAGCAAATATGTACCTAATTTGACAGAGTGGGAAATGGATATATTCTGCCGAATTCTCCAATGCATCCACCTGGTAATGAATTCGCCTTGCACCAAATTTTATAGTGTGGGTAAAAGGGCTATTAGACACGCATACTTGTCTGCAGACATGTAAATTGTAATGTAAATTTTTTTAAAACTTGCCAGCTTATAAACTTTTTTCTGAAAGTCTCTTGAAATATAAAATTAATCCTGGAATATTGGAAATTTTATTACCTTTCGAATGAGCTTAGTGCCATGGCGGGACCCCTCCTAGTTTTGGAGATAATAGCGCATTACTAAATTTAGTGCTTTTAGACAAATATAGGAAAATTTTAAAATTTTTTTAAAACTTGCCAGCTTATAAACTTTTTTCTGAAAGTCTCTTGAAATATAAAATTAATCCTGGAATATTGGAAATTTTATTACCTTTCGAATGAGCCTAGTGCCATGGCGGGACCCCTCCTAGTTTTGGAGATAATTGCGCATTACTAAATTAAGTGCTTTTAGGCAAATATAGGAATATTTTTTAATTTTTTTAAAACTTGCCAGCTTATAAACTTTTTTCTGAAAGTCTCTTGAAATATAAAATTAATCCTGGAATATTGGAAATTTTATTACCTTTCGAATGAGCCTAGTGCCATGGCGGGACCCCTCCTAGTTTTGGAGATAATAGCGCATTACTAAATTTAGTGCTTTTAGACAAATATAGGAAAATTTTAAAATTTTTTTAAAACTTGCCAGCTTATAAACTTTTTTCTGAAAGTCTTTTGAAATATAAAATTAATCCTGGAATATTGAAAATTTTATTACCTTTCGAATGAGCCTAGTGCCATGGCGGGACCCCTCCTAGTTTTGGAGATAATAGCGCATTACTAAATTTAGTGCTTTTAGACAAATATAGGAAAATTTTAAAATTTTTTTAAAACTTGCCAGCTTATAAACTTTTTTCTGAAAGTCTCTTGAAATATAAAATTGATCCTGGAATATTGTAAATTTTATTACCTTTCGAATGAGCCTAGTGCCATGGCGGGACCCCTCCTAGTTTTGGAGATAATAGCCCATTACTAAATTTAGTGCCTTTAGGCATATATAAAAACATTTTTTTAAAACTTGCCAGCTTATAAACTTTTTTCTGAAAGTCTCCCGAAATATAAAATTGATCCTGGAATATTGGAAATTTTATTACCTTTCGAATGAGGCTAGTGCCATGGCGGGACCCCTCCTAGTTTTGGAGTTATTAATAAATATGTGCTATTGGAGCTAAAAATATAGCTCCGTATATATAAAAATATATACATATCTATATACATACTGCGCACATGTTCTTGGAAATATTTGTAAACATTAAAAATCTTGTTACACATACACTCATAAAACTAGCGTGCTCACACGTACACAAAACAAAAATAATCTTGCCAATTTAATGGTAATGCAGATCTTGTTTTCTTCACGGAGATAAAAAATCTTGCCAAAAACTTGCCAAGTACTGCATTACCCAATCTTGTTTTCTTCTCACGCGTAAAATCCGATTTTGACAGCGCGTTTAATAGTGAAGTTAGCTGAAAAAGACAAGCACTCATGATACAATGACTATAAGGTAGTCTTACAAGCCCAGCTGACAATTCTTGTAAATTACTTGTTTTTTATTTCAAGTGTTAAATTTTGATTTGTATTTATTTTTTTGTATTTGAATGAATAATTTTTATTTGTATTTTTGTCACAGGTTGAAACATACACACATACACATATATACTTTTGACTTCTGAGGAATTTTTTTGTTGTGTTTGTGTAGAGATGCAAGTATTATTAGGTTATGAGTATACTATTATAATCAGGGTTGTTATATATTTTGTAATAACCCTGTTTTTATGACAAAGCGTTGACGCTCTTGTTTAGGTATGGTATTTCAGCGTTAACGCTAGGCGGTAGAAAACGTTCCGCTTTCCGCTCTTGTTTAGGTATGGCTGTAAGTGATACCGAGTTTTGTGCGCGCTATTTCGTGTTGCTCTTTATTTTCAATTGTTTGAATACACTCTTCTCCATCGCCAATGCATTTTAATAAAGGAAATGTTTTTGTTGTCGTTGGTAGAGCAAATTTAGGTCCAAGTGAAAGAAGCCACTGTATGTTTGGTGGTATTTCTGTGTTTGTGTTGTTTATAAACCAATCTTTGTTGCATTTTATATTAAACATTTTATTCTGTGATTCTCTTAACTTTTCGAGCTTTCTTATATGAACAATTTTCTTTTTTCGTAAGTGACTTTGTACAATAATTTCCTCACTATTCATTAGGTTTTCAAAGTCTTGTTCATCTAGCATGTCAGTTAGCTTTTGTTTCATACCGTTTAATGTATTCTGAGTATTAATTGTTTGTTTGTGTTTTTGTTGTATCATCATCTTTAATATTTTGATATGAAAGTTATAAATTTGTTTATTTAAAATTTTCTTTATATTGTTTGGTACTTTATTACGAACATTGAAAAGATTATATATATGTATTGTTGCGTTATGTATGCAATTTGGAATAATGCCCGCTTGTCTGCTGTTATGGCTGTTATGAACTTGATCACATACCAGTGATGGCAAAATGAAAAATTGAAATGGTACTGTCCGACAACAAAAATAGTACTTTTTTCAACATTGTGGTACTTTTTGTGAAACATATATTTTTATTCAAAAATAAAATTAAAAATCCATTTTATAATAAAAAAATATTAAATGAAGAAAACAATGCAGCTTGGTTGGCATAATTTTTCAACCAGGTTCAACCCCGTATTAGCAGAACAAAACCAATACATGTACATTAAATAAATATCAAATGTGTGCAAAATACCCTAACTACACACATATATGTATATTTTTACAATTTTATGTCAGATTATTTAGTCTCGTGTGTTTTCGAAAGAACAAAAGTTATGCGAACTAAAAATTAATCTCGTGTAAATTGGACCAATAACATTAAGGGGCACTATACATTCGCCAAAATCACATCAAGCATTTAAAGTTGTAACAGTAAAAATATGTTTGTATGTGTGGCACCGACGACGCTTGATGAAAAATCAAAAAATTTAGATATTAGGTATGCTTGATATCAAGTACACCCTTAAGAACTTTTGCAAAAAACACATACTAACAACAACATGAATAACGAATTTGTGCACTCCTTAGTTCTTGTTTTGACGCCAATGTTTTCAATGATTATAAGAATAACGCAGATTTCTAAACAGGGAACAAAGCAAAACAAAAAAGTAGTATTAAATTTGACGTGGGGGTACTGTGGTAATTTTGTTGTGAAAAAGTACTGAAAATAGTATAAAAGTACTGCTTTTCCATCACTGTCACATACAGTACTTCTCCGTCAACGCATAGTACAATGTTGGTAACTTTTAACGTTAAACATCATGATATTGACGATAAAGACGATTTTTGCAAAAAATTTTACGATATTACCTCTAAAAATCTGGCAGCTATTCATGCGTGTTCAATTTTGCCAACGAGAGTCTAGATTGAATTAAAAAAATGGTTGAAGCAAGTAATACTATGGAAAACGTTGATAAAAATCAATCGGAAAATCCCCAAATTCAAGGCGAAACTGTAAAAGCCTTTACAGTTGAAAGCATCCTTTTATTAAAAGCATTCTCGATACGTTTCTATATAACCTACAATATTGGTCTTTTTAAGGTACATATAATGGTTTTCTTAATAGTTTTATGAATTTCAGTTTTGCATATGATTAAAGAAGCTCAGCAACAACATGGTTTGCGACATGGCGATTATCAAAGGTACCGTGGATACTGTACCCGAAGAATTCGTCGCTTGCGTAAAGCATTAAAATTTCCCCAAGTAGATAAGAGACACTTTAAACGGCGGGATGTGACATTGAGTCAATTTGAAGGAAAACGTGCCGATGAGCGTTTTTTTCATATTCCATTAATAAGTGCTGAGCGCTCTTGGGCTTATGCTATGCAATTAAAGCAAGAATCAAACACTGAGCCCCGCAAAAGATTCCATTTAATTAGCAAATTAAAAAAGGCCTGTTCATATGCGTTTCAATTACAAGAATTGTGCAACGTGAGTAAAATATAACCTTTACCTGATTATTTCGAAAGTGATAAAAATTTATTTTCAGTCCGATTTATTTGATGCTCGTACAAAGTTGGAATGTGAAGCTTATGTCTCATGGATGCATGGAACCCTGCACTTTGAACTACAAATTTGGAAGACCGCTGGAGAACACCTGAAAAGAGCGCAAGTTGTGTATGAGAATTTGGCAAAAGCTTTACCCGAAGACGAACAGGAATTATATCGTGCGAAGGTAAATGAATTTACTCCAAATTTGCGTTACTGTGCTTATAATATAAGTGGAGGACGAGCGGATTGGGGAAATATGGATGATTTGTTAGAATTCCACGCTCAAGGTCTGCTTGAAAACCTTGACGTTCTTGTTAATAAAACTAAAACGGAGAGCAGTGATGGTTTACAAACTATAGAATGGCGTAACCGCAAAATAACTGTGCGCCCGGAAAAAGTTCGGCTGTTTTTATTAAGCGCTCAAGAACTAGACAAAGGTCTTGACAAGACTTTTAAGGTCGAATCCAAGATAGAGCTAATTGAACGTACTTTGATGGACTGCAAAGACGCTATTCAAGCCGTTAAAGAGGAAATAAAGCAAGATCCAAAACTACGTTCTTTAACGACAGGGCAAACTGTCACGGGAATACAATATCTCTTATCTTACCTGTCGTATATTCGTCACAGTCGCACTTTACAACGTAATTTATATCTTATAGAGGAAGCTAAAGCAAATTTTTATGACCCCAATCAAAAAACTGAAGCCACTGTTTTCGAGGGGAAGCGAGTACGCCCGCAAGATCTAACACGTTTGTATGAGATAATATTGCAAAATATAAGTGAAATGCAGCAAATCAACGGGATGGAAGATGATTCTGTTTACCAATCTGAGATAGAAAATTTGGCTCTGACATTTAAGTCATTCCGATGCTATTATATTGCTCTAGCTTTAATCGATATTAAAAAGTGGAAGGAAGCGGTTGCTTTGTATGAACGTGCTTCCAATTATGCAAACAGAGCAATAAAGAGGAACCCTAGTGCAGAATTTAATATGGTGGACGATTTAATAAATTTAATTTCAATTATTGATACTTGCAAGTTTTCGGCCCATGCGTTCAGTGTTCTTGCGGATGACGATTCAGATGATTCAATGTTTACCTCAAAATCCCAAAAATGTTCTAAGCCTTTGTTCGAACGTCTATCTCAATACAAAGAGGACCAGTCCCTGCACACAAAAAACCCTAATGTATTCATAATGACGCCTGAAATGGAGGCAATACCATGTAAACCATTATTCTTTGATTTGGCACTTAATTACGTCGAATTTCCGTCCTTGGAAGATAAACTTCATTCGCCTGGAAATAAGGGTATATCTGGCTTTGTTAAGGGATTCCTTGGTTGGGGTGGTAACAAGTAACTTATTACGTATTTCGCATTATTATAATACTTGATAAACAAACACATTTATAAAATTTTAATATACATATTTTCTTGGAGGAAACAATTACTGTATTTACAAGCCTAGTTGTGTCGCTTATTTTGAAAAATTTTTTGGGTTGCTGGTTGTTGATTCAAGGAGAAAAATTTTTAAATACTAGTCATTGTAAACTCGGCTATGTTTGTCAACTAGTCGAAGTTGTGTTTGGTTGGACTGGCATATATTTTATTGTTTGGTATTTTTGATAGCGGCATATTGTATGAAAAGAATATTTTGTATATGTGTGTTTTCGTGTGTATAGCTAGTTTTCAGGAGAAATTGTTGCTGAACAATATATTACAGAGAATTTATTTTCATTTTGTGTGCTAGTAAAAAATTTTACTAGTTGTCAAGCACAAAATTTTTTATAGAAAACTGGAAATTTATTTGTTATCAGTACCCATGTTCTGTAACTTTAGTGAGAAGTTCTAGTGGCGAAAATATGTGAAACAAATTATTCCATCGTTTCTCGAAAAGTGAGAAAAAAATGAATCTGTTAGTCCCAGTTCACACATTTCAACTTTTGCTGCTCAACTTTTGTGTTTGTGTGAGAGGGGGGGAAATAAGTGTGGTAATTGGTACGGAGTTGCTTGTACTGGGATGCTCGTTTTGTTGCTCACTTTCACTCACAAATTTGAAGAAATTGGAAGCAAAAGAAAACGAAAATTAGTTGAAACTGATGACTGTGTGTGAACATTAAGGCAACTTTAAAGGGAATTGAAATGAATTTGAGCAACATAAATTGAAGTCTATGAACCGGGACTAACTCATGTCGAAAACTTCCAAAAATGCTTACTGCTGGGAACATAATTGGGACGAACGACGAATTTTTCGTTGCGAATATTCGTCGTCAAAAATAGAACACATGCATTCATATGAAAGTGAACACAGCACCGAAGTCGACGAAATTCGTCGTACGTGACGAATTCTCTGATAGATTTATTTCTATTTCATACGCCGACGAACGACGAAGAAATCAGTACAGCGTTACCATGTTTTTCTTAGTTTTAAAATATATTAGTAAATAATGTTAATTTTTACTTTAATAAGTTCTTCTTTTTATGATATAGAGCATTTTAGTTAAATATACATAATTATTAATGATGAAATTTGTTTTTAATAGTTTTTTTTTTAATATTTTATTTTATAAAAGAATTATTTTCTTTATACGGTAACACTATCGTTGTTATGTTTGTATGTATATAAAAACAAATTTGTAATAATAAATTTTTTGGATTATTGTGACAGCAGTTGTTTGTTCGTCCCAGTTGTGCACAACACGACGAATTTAAGCAACGAACTTTTGCCAACGAATTCGTCGTGCTAGACGAAATTCGGCGTTCGTCCCAATTGTGTTCCCAGCATACGTTAGAAATGTCAGAAAATATAGCTCAATGTCGATATGTAATTAGCGGCGATAATAATGCTAGTCAAATCAATCTTCGACGGCGACCAAAATACACTAAAGTAGAATATAAACGGCGGCGTCAAATATACTACCGTCGGCTACACAAAATAATGTGTAGTGCGGCTTTAATGATTGTTGTTTGCAAAATAGTTTTTGAAGCACTTTCTATTAAAAACACTTTTACCCTGCACTTACACATGTAAGTAATTACTTGCAAGTAGAGTATACGTATTATCAACGAAAATGTCGAAATTATAGCCAAAAGTCTTGCAAGTTGATCGACCGTTTACACAGTCAGTTGTAAGTTCATTTGCAAAATGTTCTCGAGGCGTAAAGCTAGATTTACACGATTGAAGGTATTTTGAAGTCTTATCAAAATTTTGAAAATTTATTTTGATGTTCTATTTACAGGTTTCAAAAATTTGATCAAAATATTCTTTCAATATATTTCAAAATCTTTTCATAAAAATTTGATCAACATTTGTTGAAGCTAATTTACACTATTGGTAAACTTTTTATATTGAAAATATTGACCTTGATCAGCTGTTTTGTTTATTTTGTTCAATAATTTATTATTATAAAAAATAATGTATTATTATAAAAAAAACAATTAATAAGTATGGACGACTACACAATCATCATAGCATCAACATTTTTAATATTGGAGGAAGAAGTAGCTGATAATAATGCAAAAAAAAAAGAAGAAAACAAAAGGAATATTGGGTTCGACCTTTTCTTTTGGAAGGTAATGGTATGTAAGTCTCTTTTAGGGAGCGACTGAAAAGGAATGATCCTGACCTATACAAAAACTTTGTGGGAATGTCACCAGACGATTTTCATTATTTGCTTAATCTCGTCACCCCATCAATAGAAAAGGCCAATACTAAGATGCGATATTGTGCCTGAAGTCTGCGCTGCATTATATAAAGTATTAAGGGATGAATTTGAATGATGGAAAACACATCGATATTATAGCACCAGCACACTGTGGAAGCGCATATTTCAATTATAAAAAGAAAAACAGCATTGTTTTGATGGCGCTTGTGGACGCGAACTACAATTTTGTTTACATCGACGTTGGTGCAAAGGGTAGAGAGTCCGATGGCGGAGAAGTTCCATGGCAATACAAGCATATTTATTAAAAATTAATTAAAAACCCAATAAATCGAAATAAAAAGTTCAATTCATTTATTTGGGAACTTAAAATCACATTCTGTTTCTACATATATAAAAAATAAAATTAAAATATTAAAAAGAAATCACATTCTGTTCACATATACTTACATACATACATACATACATAAAATATTGAATCAAAAGAATGAACATGCTGTCAAATTATTTATAGTTATCAATATTGCCAGATGCGATTTTGATGCTTATATACACGGCATCAATAAAATCTTCAAAAGTTTTGTTCAAAAAATTTTGATCAATAAATTTTGAAGAAATTTTGCTGTTTACACGAGTTTGAAGCATTTTGAAGAGGAATTTTGAAGAAAATATCAATCGTGTAAATCTAGCTTAAGCATGCTATGAAAAATATGTGAATCCAGTTTGCCGTGTTGTCGATATCATAAAATTACTGAAAAGAATATTTGGTTTAACAAATTTTTTTTCAAAATGCATGACATTAATGCTTGAAAATACTATTAAGATGCTTTGTTGTATAGATGTGTTCTTTTTTGTTTTTTATTTTTTATAAATACACAGAAAATCAGCTATAAACATTACTTTTATTTTACTAAATACTAGTTAATTGATATAAAACTCATCATCGGTAACACTGTTTCTTAACTTGTCATTTTACTTGCGGTAAGTGTCAAAAATTTACTTACAAGCAAATTCTCTTGCAAGTAGAGCTGCAAGTCCGAAAATTATGCTTGTGTTAGTGAAAAAGTGTGAGTGTATTGAGTTTTTCCACTTGCACTTGCATGTGTAAACGCTAAGTTAATCATTTTTCTAATATTATAAAAATAAAATAAAAATTAAACAATTTTGACCTTGAAATACCAATTTTTTCATTAATTTTATTTCGAATAACTTTGTTAAGATGTTAACTCGCCGCGTTTTTTGTTGTGAGTATATTTGACAGTTCAAAGTGAGAACTTTTTCAGTTTAGTGGGGTTCCGCACACGAGATGAATTTTTAAGCCGCACAATTTTTGTGCTTTTTTTTACACACGAGACTAATTCATCTGGCATAAAATGTATACGTGCACATTGCTGTGTGTGTTAGTGTTTTTTATGTTCATTTGTTTTGCAAAATGTGTATGTATTAGTTTTGTGCTGCTTGTGCGGGTATGAGGGTGGTTGAAAAATTGTTCCAACGAAAAACCGCTCTCTTCACCCCTCTCGCCTAAAAACTCTCATGTTATGCCAGCATAATTAGACTCGTCTGCGGAACACCAGTGAAAAAATCAACTATTTGTTTCAATTTATGACATTTTTGTTTCATTTTGCACGTTTCAATCGAAAAGTTTCTCGTAGCGGGAGTTACAGAACATGGGTACATGTAAATATTTTTAGTTTCTCTACTATCAAAAATTGAAACGGATCATATTTTCTCACTAGTCGCTAGTATAATAAATAAAAATAAGAAAACTAATTTTAAACCCTGATATAAATATATACAGTGTAACCTCGATAAACGCAACTCTTAGATATTCGTAATTTCACTCAAATACTTAATATTAAATTTGGAATGTGTATTTTTTTTTATTTAGTTTTAATAATTTTGGTTCATTTTTTATTGTTTTTTAATTAAATAAGTTCATTAATTTTAAAAGCAAATTTTTTTATTAAACCATGGCTATTTAATCGGTAAAAACCATCCATATAAACTTATGACTCCGTTTTCGTAGTAGCTCGAAAATTCTATTGGTTGCGTTAACCGAAGTTACAATGTATTTCGTTGGTTGCCATACCAACTCATCAGTAGATAGCAACCAACGAAATATATATTTAGATATTGCTAACCAGCAACAAATAAATAAAATTTAAAAACATACATAAATTCTTGAGTACATGCTCAAATAAATGTAAAATTTCATTACAATTATCTTCATAAACGAAAATTTTTTAATTTAAATATAATTAATAAATGCAAATCAAAATATGACAGCTGAAATTAAAAACAAGTGGCTTACAACAATTGTCAGCTGGGCTTGTAAGACTACCTTATAGTCATAGTACAATGCAAAATACATAGAGTTAGATGTTTTTGTATTACTGCATATACGAGTACCTTATAGTCATTGTATCATGCTAATTGTATAAAGGTTACAAGAAAAATAAAAATCGCATCGCAATACAGAGTAACCCCCCAGATTCATATCGAATAAAAATTATTTGTTGTATAAGTTTTTAGTAATTCTCGTTTCTTAATTAAAAGCTTGTGTATAGTATAAGTGAATGAGTTTGAAAACGAATTTTGTTTGAGAAACCCGGTTTTAATACATTAAAATTTATAAACAAAAAAATATAAAGCACCCCAGCAATAAATAAATGAAGTTCAAAAAGTTTGTAATTTTGACGCCTTTATATTCATTGCAAGAAATGAATTCACGTTTAACGATTTCCTAAATTCGAATAAATTCGTCATTATTGTCAGGGAACATGTATGCATGACTTTACATCCCGAAGTGAAACGAGGTCCTCAACTCTACCTAAACCATATTGATTCTTCTACGAATCTCTTCCAATCTACGAAGTTGCAATAGAACTAGTTTAAAAAATTGTACCCACATGCGTCCTTTAAACACGTCCTTGAACTTGAATTGTCAAATCGTGGACAGATGAAAAACGTATGTTCGACATCTTCCATAAAATTATCACCACATCTTTAACAAAACGGGACACTGGCATGTCGGAAACGATTTAAATTAGACCTTATTCATCCATGTCTACTCAAAAACTGTTATACACACATATGTGTGTTCCCACCAATCGATCATTTATTAATGCAACGTCACAACTCCAAAAAATCTATTTCGATTTAATTGCGGTTGAAGTTTTTGATTTGTTCTCACCATCTAGAAAAATTTCTGACTTATTCTCTTAAAACGTTGAAAGTACAAAAGACATAAAGAAAAACTTATACACAATATAAATTTGAAATTTTGAGGTATAACGTTATATTAGTAAATGCGCGATATGTGCATATGTTCCCAGATATGTTCGTGTGCGCTTTGTATTCTGTATATATGTATATATTTTAAATGAATTTTATATAATTCTTTCAATAAAGTTAAAAAAACAAAATAATTTTTGGTACTCTGTGCACCAAAAAAGTACTCAACAAAATTTCTTTTGGTACCGAAATACAAATACTGTTTTCCATCACTGTTTTGATGGTTATTTTGCTGCACAAAACGCGTCGTATGTAGCGTCGACGCGTTCTACGCGGCTGTCAAAAAAGTAGAATCAGTGTAATTGTATGTGGCAAGTTACACAGCACAACGCGTAGAACGCATAAGCTGGAGTTACATACCACGGGTCCTACGCGCTCTACGCTTTTTACGCGTTGTACGCGTTGTACACTTTTTTGAAATTCAAGTTACATGCAACGCGTTCTATGCGCCAAACTGTTCGTATTGATCAGCTGTTGTTCAAGTAAAGTGAATTTGTTTACTTATACATACATACCAGTTAAATAAAGTAAATTGTTTTGGCAAAAATGGACAGTGAAATCGATGTTTTAAAAGAATCAATAGAATTTATTAATTGCTCTTCCATTTCGCACACAATATTTTACACTTGTTTTTAACAAACATGCAATGGAGATGATACAAACAACTTAAAAGTTGTCGATAATTAAATGCAAATTTTGTTGATTACATAATTGTAGTAAAATGTGCATTAAAATGCATTTTATTATTGTGTTCAATATTTACAAGCTTAATTACAAAAGATTTTTGTATATTCAGCACTTTTTATGGAAAAAAAATTAAACAATTTATCCACGACACAAAAATATTTATCGATAACATTGGAAATTGAATATTATTTATCATCCATGACTAACAAATACAGCTATGTTTATTTATATGACACGTCTGACGCGTACAAAAGTAGATCTATTTTTCGCGTCGCATGCGTCGCGTGCGTTCTACGCGTCGTGCTGTGTAACTTATCACATGCAAATGCACTGATTCCACATTTCTGACAGACGCATGAAACGCGTGGTATGTAACTCCAGCTATAGAACGCGTTAAAGTAGATCTACTTTTTCAAGCATCCTACGCGTCACTCAAAGCGATCAGCTGTTTCTCATAGCCATTTTGATGCAGTGATGGGAAAGTGGGTACGATCGTACTTTTTTTTACACTATTTGATAATGAAATATACCGTGGTACTCCCCCAATACTTTTGATACTCTAATACACATATTTTCATTTTTATATATAAAAATTACCCCCATTCACCCCTCAGCAAATGTAAAAAGTTTTATATTTCACAAAAATTTCATAACTAAACAACTTACGAAGTTGCAATACAACTAATTTAAAAAACTGTACTTAAACTTGAATTGTCAAATCGTGGACAGATTCGATATCTTCCACAAAATTATTTATTTATTTATTTATTTTCATTTCCTGCACAACAAGACTGAGTCTTATATTTAGAGTACAGGAACGCATAACGTTATAAAGATTTTTGTGGTTAATAAATAATACAACTTAATAAAAATATAATAACAATATCTGTAACAATATCTGTAACAAAAATAAAAATTATATAAAGGATTTAAATAAAAATGTTTTGAAACTATTAGCATTGCTGTTTTGTTGTTGACTTAGTGGAAGATTGTTCCAAAGACGAGCGGCATGTACATAAAACTGCCATTCAGAAACTAGGCATTGATGTCGAGGTATTACAATGTTTCGGTTTCGTTGCGATTGGAAAAATCGTATTTTATCAAATATATATTTGGGTGTTTGAGTATTAATGATTTTATGCAAAAAAATAAGAGTGCGAATTTTTAACAAGCTTTCAAGAGAGACTCCGTAAAGATTATTGGCGACGGAGGTCACATGATCAAACCTTCTTAATCCATACACATATCTTATAATGTTGTTATATAGGACATTTAGCTTTCTTTAGCTAACTGAGTCACAGCTTGCAAATAATTCACACCCATATAGTAGTGAAGGAATCAGGTACGTCTTGGCAATTAAAGTCCTAATTCTTAACGGAGTGAAATACTGTGTGGACCAGAGAGTTCTTAACTTTACATAAGTTTGACCAACCAAGGAGTTTATGTGATCGGCCCATGTCAAGTTGCTATTGAAAATTATCCCTAGATTTTTCGCTGCACTAACAATTTCAATTTTCTCGCCATTTAACACAATGTCATCGGTGATTGAGGGAACTGAGCTTCTTTTACTTATTATAATACATTTAGATTTGCGCGGATTCAAACAGAGTCCGTTAGCACTAGCCCATATATAAATTTTGTTTAAATCATCGTTTAAATATGATACGCCTAAAGCAATGTTTTGAACTGGGCTACTTAAAGTGAGCTGTACGTCGTCTGCGTATAGGTGGATTTTGCATTTTGAAAGCTGTTTTGGCAAATCATTTGCGTAAAGGGAAAACAAAAGTGGTCCTAAAATAGAACCCTGAGGCACTCCTCTATTAAGGGACAAGCTATCTGACCAAACATCATTTACAAATACAGATTGTGCGCGATTCGAAAGATATGATGATATAAGTTTAGTTGACATATTCGTAAATTTAAAAAAGTGTTTCAGTTTTTTAGTGAGTATATCATGGTCTACCGTATCGAATGCTTTAGAATGATCCAAGAGCACTAAAAAGTTAATATGACTATTTTCTAATCCCTGCCGTATATTTTCACTGACTTCCACAAGAGCTGTAACGCAGCTATGACTTTGACGAAAACCGGATTGATTACCAGAAAGCAAACTATGAGTATTGACATATGTAATAATTTGTTTATATAATAGCTTTTCTAAAACTTTTGATAGAAAGCACAATATGGCAATAGGTCTATATTCTCCATTCGTCTTCGGTAATGGCACAATTTTTGCATGTTTCCAATTAGACGGATACATACCCGACATTATAATATAATTAAACAGATGCGTGACATACGGGAGAATCAAAGGCAAGAGTAACCTTATAAACTTTGGGTGTAAGTTATCGCATCCCACTGCGTTTGATTTTAATAAAGAGCACGTTAACATAACATCATACTGAGTAACGTAAGAAAATTTGAAATATCGCCACATCTTGAACAAAATGGGACACTGGCATGTCGGAAACAATTTAAATTAGACCTAAAACATCCATGTCTACTCAAAAACTCTTATAAACACATAAGTATGTGTGTTCCAACATATCGATCATTTACTAATGCAACTTCATAACTCAAAAATATCCATTTCGAGATAATTGCAGTTGAAGGCTTTGATTTGTGCTCACCATTTAAAACATTTCTGACATATTCTCTTAAAACGTTGAAAGTACAAAAGACATAAGGATAAAACTTATACACAATATAAATTTGAAATTTTGAGGTATGACGTTTTATTAGTAAATGTGCGATATATATGTTCCTAGATATGTTCGTGTGCGCTTTGTATTCTGTATATACATAAATGTTTTAAATACATTTTATATAATTCTTTTAGTAAAATTTAAAAAAAAAATAATTTTTGGTACTCTGTGCATCAAGAAAGTACCAAGCAAAATTTCTTTTGGTAACGAAATGCAAGTAATGTTTTCCATCACTGTTTTTATGGTTATTTTGCTGCACAAAACGCGTCGTATGTCCCCTTTTACATATTGCCAACTGAAGGGCATACATTTTTGTAATTCTTTTTTGAACTTGTTTGTAGCTATTACATATTGGAAATTAATAGACAGACAGAAATTGTTCGTTCCCCCTTTTCGTTCTTTTTCGCTTTTGTTGTGTATGAACATAATTTTTCGCACCACATGCAGTAATACTTAAATGCCAATGGTGTGAGAAAAATGATATGAAGCAACAACATAAAAAATGCGAAGAGTGAAAGAGATAAACGAAAAATGTCCAGTACAGCGGGTCGTGTACTATACACTCTGCATCTTCACCCCTTCTTCTACAAACTTCGTCTGTCTGGCCTTCAGTTGCCAATATGTAAAAGGGTTCTATGTAACTTGAAATTAAGAAAAGCGTAGAATGCATAGAATGCTTGAAACGCGTAGAATGCGTGACGCGTAGAACGCGTGGTATGTAACTCCACCTTTACAAACAAAAAATTTAAAAACGTAAGTAAAAGATTTTTTTAAAATTTTATTACTGTTTTTTAATCTTTTCTATGCACTCAATTTTCTTTTCAGGGGGATTATTATGTACTTCCATTCGAATCGGAAAATTTACGAATTCGTAGAAATTTTCGAAAGCGTTTGAAAAGGTACACAGTCGGTGTTGCTATCTAAATTAAATGTTGACTCTTAGGCCAACATAGTATTTCATAAAATATAAATTTTAAATATTAATATAAATTTGTTTGTCATAAAATATAAATTTTAAATATTAATATAAATTTGTTTGTCACTGTAACTCATTTTGTTAAACATACATTTTAATAATTACTAAATTTGCCAAAATGCAATTTTGCTTTAACATGAAAGTAGGTCATTTTATTTCCGCATTAAAATCATGCATTTATCATATTACATCAACTTTGCTATTATTAACGTAAAAACAATAATTAAAAATAGGTCAATAATAAAGTTACTCGTTGCATTTTATTTTTTGTTATTATTAAGTTAAGTTAAGCATTTTACATTTTGTTATTATTAAGTTAAGTGAAGCATTTTATTTTTGTTGTTATTATGTTAATTTAGTATAAAAGCAAGAATGAAAATAAAGAATTTATCAATCTTCTTAAGGCATTTAAAGTGTTTTATTGATTGATCTTCTCAACGGTTTTTCAAGTTCAAGTGCTTGAAGGACATCCCGGCAAACAAAATAGTATCAATCCAAGTTCATGTGCTTGGAGTGAAATTACTATAGCCACAAACAAACATTGGTGACCCCTAATTGTTTCTAAATTCACTGATACTCCCCCCACCAGTGGTAAGGAATTCTTTAGAATTTTGAGACAAACACGCAACCACGTGTAGAACATCAGTTCGCACAGCAAAAAATACAACAAAACATTGGTACGAACAGTAGCACAGGGCTACGACTATAAACTCGTACGAAATTACAAACAGTAGCACAGGGCTACAATATCCAACTGTTTCACATTGAAAACGCAACACAAAAAACTACTCAAGATGTCAGCAGTACAAGAACTTATGCATCAACAAAAGGCGAATGCAAGCGAGATTGAAAGAATAATTTCAACCGTAAGAAAAGCTCCGTTAGAAAGAAGAACAGAGGAATTTTACAAGGCAAAGCTAAATAAATTAACTACCATATGGCAATCGTTCGAAAAAATAGAAACCAAAATTCGGAATGATGCCAGCTTATCAGAGGATGATCCCTATATTACGAAGGACCTTTACAAATCTATTGGCGAACAATACAGTTCAACAATTGAATATATTGAGTGCGAACTAAAAAAGTGCACGACACCATATACCACACCTGTACCATCCGTAAGAACACCAGTAAATGATTCAGTCAAACAGTGCAATCTGGAAGAAAGGCAATCACCAGGACTGGTCAGGTTAATAACTGCGCGTATGACAGCATTAAGACGTTTGCTGCAAGGTTTGGAAACACTAATAGAAGAGCAGCCAAAACAATTTTATGAAATAAAATCAGAGACTATAAAAAAGTTATGGTCTCAAGTTCAAAATTTATATGATGACTTGTGGCAACAAATCGAAGATCCATCTAGCCAAGGTTTACATCAAGATGATTACAACAACCTCGAAGACTCAGTCCACGAACAGTTAGTCAAACTCTCTGTTCTCGCCGATCAACACAAACAACCTATAAATAATGAATCACAATTGGGAAGCAATTCAGCTATACTTAACCCACTGCCTCTCCCAAAGGTAACAATACCGAAATTCAATGGGGACTATCTGAGTTGGCAACCATTTTACGACATGTTCAACGAAATGATTCACAAGAAATCTATGCCGGCCATACAAAAGATGTGGTTTTTGAAAACAAACACAACAGGTGAGGCCGCAAGGTTAATACAAAATTTATCATTAACCGAAACCAACTATGAAACAGCCTGGAAAACTCTTCAAGACCGCTTCAGTAATCCACGTATATTGACAAATAGCATCATAAATAGACTATTGGCCCAACCAAAAATAGCTGATAATCCCTCTGCTGTAGCCATAAAGGGGTTACATGACACAACACGCGAGTGCATTTCAGCACTAAACAATTTGAATATTAATACATCAACATGGGACCCCATGCTGGTCAATATATTGATCAAAAAACTAGATCAAGGGACACACATGTTATACGAGCAATCAATACAACAACCAAGATCTTTGCCAACATTAGAAGAGCTGTTGGGCTTTCTGGAAAGCAGATTTCAATCATTAGAAGCAGTCGGACGAACACAAACAACGCCAAAAAGAACCTCAGCTGCAGCAACCACACCCCAGGAAAACAACCATTGCAAACTATGCAGCAATGGAAGTCATCATTTGTATTACTGCAACAAATTTCTATCGATGTCAGTACCTAATCGACTGAGGTGGATACAGCAACAAAAACTCTGTGTTAACTGCTTCAAGGGCGACCACATGTCAAAACATTGCACAGCAAGTTCCTGTAGGAAATGTAAGAAAACCCACAACACACTCGTACATTTGGAGAAGCATCCACAGAACACCAACCCCTTAACTGTACCATCGAACAAATCTTCCACTGACAGTAAGGTCTCAACTTCAACGGTAGCTTCAGCTCACTGTCCTGAGACAAGGAAAGGTTACGTGCTGTTAGCTACAGCTCAGGTAAAAATTACAGGCAATAACGGACGATCTGGAATCTTCAAGGCTATTTTAGATTCAGGATCGCAAATCAACATTGTGACTAACCGGCTACTAAATCGCTTATCACTCAAGTCATCGCAGACATCCTTATGCATCGAAGGAATCGGCAGTCAGTCAAGAAATACAAATCAACGCGTTAACGTTAATCTTCAGTCTACAACAAGTAACTACAACACAAGACTAGAAGCCTTTGTTCTTCCCAACATAATTCCGGCCCAACCTTCAACAGAATTCAATTGTATCGCCTGGCCAATTCCAGAAAACATCCAACTGGCCGATCCTGAATTCAACAACACCGCTAATATTGACGTTTTGCTAGGCGCCGAATATTACTTCGAGTTGTTGACCACCGGCAAAATTCACCTCTCACCAGAACTGCCAATTTTAAAAAACACAAGGCTGGGTTGGATTGTAAGTGGAAAGATAAGAGAAAACTATAGCAACTCAGCGGTATGTGCAGTATACGGTGAAAACGAAGCAGCCACGAACGAACTCGTCCAAAGATTCTGGAAACTGGACGAATTCGAGTCAATCAACTCTTTCACTGCTGAAGAGAAAAGGTGTGAACTACATTTCATCCAAACAACGACAAGAAACTCTGAGGGCCGATTTGTAGTGCGACTTCCCTTTTCACAAAACCCAAGCTGTCTAGGAGAGACAAAAAAGTTAGCATTCTCAAGATTGATGGCCTTAGAAAGGCGTTTATCGATGAACAAAGATCTTAGGCAACAATATGTTGACTTTATGAAACAATATGAAGAATTGGGTCACATGACCCGCATAAATAACTCAGAGGTAGTGAGCCCCCATTTCTACATTCCACATCATTGCGTAATCAAACCCGAAAGTAAAACCACTAAACTACGCGTAGTGTTTGATGCATCGGCAAAATCCTCAACAGGAATAGCTCTCAATGACATATTATGCGTAGGTCCTCCGACACAAGGAGATCTCTTTGGAATGCTACTACGGTTTCGAATGCCACGATTTGTTTTCTGTACAGACATTGAAAAAATGTATCGTCAAATTCTTGTTCACTCAGCAGACCGAAACATGCAACTAATATATTGGAGAAATAATCCAAATGAAGCAGTGGAAACCTACAAACTAAACACTGTGACATATGGAACTTCTGCAGCCCCCTACTTGGCAACAAAATGTTTGCAGCAATTAGCAGACAAAAACATAGTAAAATATCCATTAGGGGCAGCAACATTAAGAGATGATTTTTACGTGGACGACGGTATGAGTGGATCTGACTGCCTCACAACAGCAATTGAAATGCAACAACAGTTGACACGCTTGTTACAAGGCGCTGGTTTCAAATTAAGAAAATGGTGCGCTAATCATTCAAGGCTACTATCTGGTATTTCTCCTGAAGATATAGAACTCAATCTAGATTTTGATAATCAATCAATAAAAATTTTGGGATTAACATGGAATCCCAAGGCGGATAATTTTTGTCTCAGAGCAGACATTCAAGACAACAATAAAATCACCAAGCGGTCTATAATATCGGATATAGCGCGAATATTCGATCCATTAGGAATTGCCGGACCTGTTGTCGTCGCTGCTAAAATATTCATACAACAACTATGGCAATTACAACTCTCATGGGACGAACCACTACCAACAGATCTTAACAACCAATGGGTAATGTTTCGTCAAAATTTGAAACACCTTAACAAGTTAAGTATCAAAAGGCACATTTTTGATGGTCAAATTACAAGAGACACACAGATACACACCTTTGTAGATGCATCTGAAAAGGCGTATGGCGCCACAGTATACATACGATCCAAGCTACAAGATGGACGACTCGTGGTGAGACTTTTATGTGCCAAATCACGCGTTGCCCCTATAAAAAAGGTAACTTTACCAAGATTAGAGCTATGTGCAGCTCTTCTTGGGGCTCAACTTACCACAAGAGTAAAAAAGGAACTACGAGTTGAAGACATGCCTACGTATTTATGGTCAGATTCTGAGATAGTACTGCATTGGATCAATGCAACATCATCTTCTCTTCGCACTTTTGTCGCAAATAGAGTAAGCAAGATTCAAGAACAAACCATAAGTGTTCAATGGCGGCACGCCAGTTCAAAGCAAAACCCGGCTGATCTCATCTCAAGAGGTTTGAATCCAGAAAAACTATCACAGTGTAACCTTTGGTTTTTTGGGCCAATGTTTTTACACGGAAACGAGAGTCAATGGCCAATGGAATTCAACAAAATTCAGAAACCATCCTCCACTGAAGAATTCAAATCAAATCCAGTCAGTGCCATATCTGCAACTTCAACCTCATTGGAAGACATTATATATAAGGTCAACAACCGCAATTCATTCAAGACGCTTCAAAGGATAATAGCATACATGCAACGTTTCATTCAAAACACCAAATTAGCAAGGACCGAACGACCGACTAGCGATGCACTAAGCCCACTAGAACTCACTTCAGCTAAGCATCTTATAGTCAGAGCCATGCAATGTTCAGACTTCAAAAATGAAATAAATGCATTAAAGAAAGGGAAGGATGTCGATAAGGCAAGTCCTATATGTGGACTATCACCCTTTCTTGACGAAAATAGTATACTACGCGTCGGCGGAAGGTTAAAGGCTTCAAATATCTCATATAATGCTAAACACCCAATGGTTCTGCCCTACAATGATCCCATTTCCAAATTAATAATGAGAATGTTACATGACGACAATCATCATTGCGGCCCACAAACACTGTTATCCATCTCAAGGCAACAATTTTGGATAATAAAAGGGAAGTCAATTGCCAGACACATAGTTCAAACTTGCATCCGATGTACCAGGGCAAAGCCAAGGCTAATGCAACAAATTATGGGAGATCTTCCTGCCTCCAGAGTGACTCCGACTCGGCCATTTTTAATATCAGGCGTTGACTACTGTGGCCCGCTATCTGTACATTACAAAATAAGAGGTAAAAAACCACACAAGGTGTACATTGCAGTTTTCGTATGCTTCTCAACAAGAGCTGTACACTTAGAAGTGGTAACTGACCTCACAACAGATGCATTTATTGGAGCTCTCAAGAGGTTCATCGCACGACGAGGACGTTGTCAAACTATCTATTCAGACAACGCTACAAACTTTGTTGGGGCACGGAACCAGCTCGATGAACTAAAAAACGCCATATTTTCCAAACACTCACAAGATGCGATAACTCGAAGTTGCAGTAATGACGGAATAGAATTCAAATTTATACCTCCAAGGACACCTCATTTCGGCGGGTTATGGGAGGCAGCTGTTAAGTCAGCCAAACAATTACTGTTACGCAGTATATCAACGGCTTCGCTAACACATGAGGAATTAGAAACAGTCATCATTGAAATTGAGGCTATTCTGAACTCGCGACCCCTTACGCCTTTATCAAGTGACCCAAACGATTTAACGGCTTTAACTCCAGGTCACTTCTTAATCGGAGAACCACTGACGGCACAAGTGGAAACTCCAGCCCTTAACCCAACTTGCTCACTGGTAAAGAGATGGAACCTTGTTTCGCAACTTAAACATGATTTTTGGAATAGATGGTCAGTAGAATATTTGCACCATCTACAAGAAAAACAGAAATGGAAGACGTCATCTCAAAACGCGAAAGAAGGAATCCTAGTCATAGTAAAAGAAGACAATTTGCCAATAATGGAATGGCCACTGGGTAGAATCCTGAAAACTTATGAGGGAAACGACGGCAAGGTTAGGGTGGCAGATATAAAAACAGCCTCCGGAATAAAGCGAAGACCTATTCATAGATTAGCGCCGCTACTGCAGCAGGAAGAACCACTCGCCAATGAAGTAACCAATCTTACCCGCCCAGCTGCAGTTGATGAAACAGACAGTCCACCATCTAAAAAATCTAGGCCTATGTCGACTTCAATGCTACTTACTATAATAACAACAGTAATTTTAATTCCAGTAGCAATGAGCAGTAATGTCAGAATAAAAAACTTTCATGGTAACCCGGGATTATACTTTGAGGGAATTGGGAATGTAAAACTAATAACGGCTGAATGGAGACTAATGATCTACTATGACTTAGCACCATTTAATTCTGAGTTGAAGGCCTTCCAGTCAGGAATAACAACCCTACAGCAGCTATGTTCGCCCATTAAACATCAACTTACTTGCAACATTTTAACAACTAACTTCAATCAAATAAGCAACGAATTAATTCAAGAGAAGGAGCTATTCTCCAGCAGTAGAGTAAAAAGGGGAGCTTTCAACATTATTGGAAACGTTGCACGATCTTTGTTTGGCGTTCTTGACTCCGATTATGCAAATGAAATGTCAACCACCATCAAGAATGCTAAGGAGGAATCAAACTATCTTTTTCAACTGCTTAAAAATCAAACATCTATTATTGACTCGACCATCAACATCATTAAGAGAGATGAACTAAGTACTCAGAAACAAATAATGGATATAATCAACAAGGTTAATGAGCAAGAGAATGCCATAGCCAAGCAGGAGGACCAAATCAACCAAATGCAATTAATCTCACTTCTAGCCAATCAGTTGACGTTGACAGCAATAAACTTACAAGGAGTTGAAAGGGAGATTATTGACGTACTAACCGCTACCCACCATGGAAAAATTAGTCCACTTTTATTGTCTCCAAAACAATTAAGGAACGAATTAAGGGTAATAAAAGCTCATCTTCCAGCACGCCGAACACTTCCAATTGAGGACGATAATTTAGTACAACTATACAAATTAATGAAGGCCAAAGGAGCAGTGACCAGGAGCGAAGTCTTATTCGAAGTAATGTTGCCTCTAGTCGACCATCAATTCTTAGAACTTTTCAACATAATACCGGTTCCAACCATAAAGGATAATAGTTTAATATCAATCAAACCAGAAGAGTCACTCCTTGCTATAAATCCACATAGAGACGAATACATTCCATTCACAACCCGTGAGATATCGAACTGTATTACGCCTAAGGATGATGTATTCATATGCAATAACAAACAGTTCAAACTTAGAAAAAATGAGGGGAGTGATTCTTGTGAAATAAACATTTTCAACAGTCGGCAAACAACTAAATGCAAACTCATTCGGTTGGCAGGCAACTCCACCTGGGCACAACTAAAAGATCCAAATAAATGGATCTTCGCTACCACCGCAAATTTAGAAATGTCAGCAGTTTGCGGTTCCCAACATACCCTATATACAATAAACAGCACCGGAATAATAGAGATCGAATCAAGCTGCACACTTAAAGGCACGTCTATCACAATCCAAGGTCATTTTGGTTTATCTAACACCCTACACACATCATATGCTCAGCTGCGGCCCATAGATAATATTAGCACACCACAAGAGATAACTAAAATATTTAACAGCACCAACGACCAGATTGAAATCCATCAGAAACAACTAAGCGCAATGAAAAGACAACTAAACGAATCAACCGTTGTTCACATACCAGCACTCATCAAGTCCAATAGCTTTCACCATCATGCAGTCAGCTACTCTGCACTTATAATCTCTGTATTAATTGCCATCTTACTCGTCAAATTCTATTCAAAACGACAAAAGAACAACAATCCCAGATGCAACCAACCCACCTCTCAGCCAGTTCCACCACCAAGAACCATTAACACCGATGTCGGAGACGCATGAATTCGACCTGATGTCACCATCGACCATTGGTCAATGCGGGGGAGAATGTTGACTCTTAGGCCAACATAGTATTTCATAAAATATAAATTTTAAATATTAATATAAATTTGTTTGTCATAAAATATAAATTTTAAATATTAATATAAATTTGTTTGTCACTGTAACTCATTTTGTTAAACATACATTTTAATAATTACTAAATTTGCCAAAATGCAATTTTGCTTTAACATGAAAGTAGGTCATTTTATTTCCGCATTAAAATCATGCATTTATCATATTACATCAACTTTGCTATTATTAACGTAAAAACAATAATTAAAAATAGGTCAATAATAAAGTTACTCGTTGCATTTTATTTTTTGTTATTATTAAGTTAAGTTAAGCATTTTACATTTTGTTATTATTAAGTTAAGTGAAGCATTTTATTTTTGTTGTTATTATGTTAATTTAGTATAAAAGCAAGAATGAAAATAAAGAATTTATCAATCTTCTTAAGGCATTTAAAGTGTTTTATTGATTGATCTTCTCAACGGTTTTTCAAGTTCAAGTGCTTGAAGGACATCCCGGCAAACAAAATAGTATCAATCCAAGTTCATGTGCTTGGAGTGAAATTACTATAGCCACAAACAAACATTAAAGTTAATGTGATTTCCTACTAATTTCCTAGTTTGGATTAATTCCTATTTGTCCAATAGGTTATGCTCAGTTACAATTGAAGGGTTTAGTTATGTCACTTATTTGCAAACGTCAGGTATACCTCAGGGTAGTATACTAGGCCCGTTGTTGTTTAACCTTTTCATAAACGATATTAGTAGTTGTTTCGTTAAATCTAACCATCTTTTATATGCTGATGATTTAAAGTTTTTCGGGAAACTTTTTTCTATGCATGATGCGCAGATTATGCAAATGGAGCTCAATAATTTAAGTGAATGGTGTCGTCTTAATGGTTTGTGTTTGAACATTAATAAATGTGTGTATGTGTCTTTTCATAGGTCTCTTGCCCCTACTGCGGTGGAATTTTATATTGATGGAGTAATGTTGAATAAATCTAATTCTAAACTTGACCTAGGCGTATTGTTTGATAATTCTTTGTCGTTTGTTGCTCATGTGGAATACATAGTTCCGAAAGCCTATAAGATGCTGGGTTTTCTGAAAAGAACTTGTTCTGATACATACACTCTTAAGCATGTTTATACGTCGTTTGTTAGGTCGAAGTTAGAATATGCTTCTTTTATTTGGAGTCCTCACGTAGCTAATCTTATCACTCATTTGGAGAGAATTCAACGTATTTTTGTTAAGTTTGCTACGCGCTCGCTATCCTATTTGTCGGCTGTTCCATATGAGTCCAAATGTTTATTTATTGGTTTTCGTACTTTAGAATCACGTAAAAAAGTTCAATCAATGGCTCTATTGATTGCCCAGATTTGCTTTACGCTATACGGTTTTATATTCCACCGAGGAATCTAAGGTTAGCTAAGTTATTTGATGTTCCGTTTCGTCGTACTGATTATGCACATAATGGTACCCTAATGGTAACTCGCGCGTTTGCTCTCTTAAATGACTTAAATTTTAATTTGCAAAGAGACTCTAACTCGTTTATCGAATTCAGCACTGGTAAAATTGAGTTTAAATTGTTACTTTTTAGTGCATTAAAATAGTTGGCTTAAAACGTCTTAATAAAAGAGTTATATACACACATAAGTATTATTTTTATATTTACATTTACTGTGATTATGTTGAGTGCGATTTTATTTGTTCTTTCTTATTTATTTTATTTGACAATGATTTCAATTTTGTTGCCAGATAACCATAATTTTATTTATTTTTATTATATACATATTATATTATCCCAGTCTGTTAGAACTTTTTTGTCTATAGACTGAAATAAACAAATAAAAATTTGATTACATAGAACGATTTTCGAAAATTTTTTTCCGAACGTTCGTAAATTATGGGACCTTTTTTGAATCCCTTTCATAAAGCAAAAAATTCCCTTTCGAAAGTACATACATACATGTGCGTTGTGTGATTTACTAAAACAAATGCAAAAAAGAAAAAAAGAACTTGCAAAAATAAAAAAAATATTCTCTTTTTGATTGTGTCATTCAGTACGCGTAGATACATATGTATGAGTCCATGCGGTAAGTGTTTTTGTTGTAATTATAAAAAAAAAGTTGTGGATCTAGCTTGTGATAGCTGTATATCGAATACGAGAAGTAATTTAGTTGTTTAACGTTAATTTTTTGCATCTTAACAATTATTTTAGGTGCAAAATAATACAGATATCACAATTGTGTTGATCAGGCACAATGTAGGTGAATTCCATACAAAAGTACACAACAAAGTAAAACTCTTAACTTTTTAACTCATTTTAATGTAACTGCACATCTTCAAAAAAGAGTTGAAGCGCTAAAATAAATTTATTTGTAATTCCAAAAATTAAATTAATCAAAAACTGTATAATCTTAACTTTAAACTTTAACTTTAACTCTACATATTATTTAGTGTCGTGTAAGTCACAATTTGTATGTCGTGTAAGTCACGCGAAAAAAAATATTTTTTGTGAAAAATAAAATAAATTTCACTAAGTTGAAGCCATTTTGTCGTTGTTTGTATTTCTCAAATACTTTTGGTGCAGTTTAAAAGGAATCGGACTACACAATTAACCCTCTGCGACTGATGTGGTAGTCTAGCAGACACCAACAAACACAAAAGAGTATTTTGTACCGTTATTTTCCAAACATCTACTCTCGCGTTCTCTGTACCTTCTTATTGTGTACTCTTGCGTATGTTATTGTGTTTAGATCGATTGATGAAAGCACACGTGCCAGCGTAAGCCAAAAAGTGTCTGCAAGTCAACCACATCAATATTAAGGTAGGTGTCTGAGAGACAATCGCATCAGTGTTATTAATTTATTTTTTTATAAAATTATTATATTTTCTTAGTGTCTGCCAAACAACACGTCAGTAAAATTATTAGTTTTTATTTTTGTTATTATGGAGCATTCAAAAATATCGCAAGTTACAAACTGTTGTAAGAGAACGTCATCTGGAACTTTTAAAAACCGCGATGAGATAATACGACAGTGGTTCGAGGAAGAGAGTGAGCATGAGTTTTTTGTTTTTTGGTGTCTGCTAGACTACCACATCAGCCGCAGAGGGTTAAGTTATAGGGGTTAATGTGCCAATTGAAATGTTAATTAATTTTTTTTTTATCCACTGAATTCATTTTTTTTTGTTACCAACTGATAAATTTAAGTGTAAATAATAAAAAATGAAAACATTTTTTTAAAAAATTTTATTTTTTGATATATTTTTTGCTGTATTAGTGCAGGTCTAAGGTTTTTACAGAAAATTCATGCCATGCCGATGAATAACATATAACACAAATTTTCGCAGAGAATTTGAAAAATAACTATATAAATACTATCTAACATTCATAAACAATAAACAAAAATAGTTTTATTAGTTTTACAAAACGGAACTTGGAAAATATAAGCCATGTAAATGGTGTCTGGTAGTCTACCACGTCATTAGAATTGTGAGAACTATATCACGTCAGTCGCAGAGGGTTAACAGAATTTTTAAACTATCTTTGATTACCCTGAAATCAATGGATTTGATGTCGTGTAAGTCACAACTAATTAATTATATTAAAATTAAAAATATGTAATCGCAAATCAAAAATCAAAGTGCATGAATTAATACGTATGTTCGTGTAGATGTTATTTCTTAAAACGAAAAAATTAAAAAAATTATGATTGTACCAGAAATTTTATCAAAAATGACAAAAGTTTTGGAATTTGTCGTGTAAGTCACACGTGGAATTGACCTGTAACTCTTTATTATATCCTCACGTTTGTGTTATCATATAATTTTATAAGAACATTTTTTGATTTGAACAACGCTGATGACGTTGAAGCAGTTTTAGAAATTCTAGACGAATCTGATGCGGACATCAGCAACGACGATATTGATGCTTATGAAACATGCATCCCTTTGGATCTAAATGCAGAAGAAGAAATTGATGAAAGTACTGATCATACTGATATATTTGAGTCTATGAATGACTAGCCAATTAGACCGCCTGTTAAAGACGTTGTTAACTATACTAAAATGTATGTAATGAGTAAGCGTGGTGTAGTGGTACGCTATGTAGATACCGTGAGATATTACGGATGCACTAATCTAATGACTATAAAATTCCGGAATACCAAAAAGTGTTAAATTTAAAGACATGCACCAATTTGTAAATCAACATGTAGCCATTGCTAAGTGGAAGGACTCAAGAGCGGTTATAGCTGTTTTGAATATGTGTGGAAAAGATCCTCCAGATGAAATCGAACGGTGGAACAAAAATCGCAAGGGCCGTTGCCCTATCCAAGTGCCCGCAGTTATTAAAAACTAGAAAGAATTTATGGGTGGTGGTGATTTGTGTGCTAAAATATTACAGGACTAAAATGGAAACGAAGAACTGGACTTTTAAAGTATTTTTCCATTTTCTTGATCTGGCTATATATAATTCTTGGAAGCAGTACAGAAAAGAATGCAAGCTTGTCGGAATACCTAATGCAAATGTAAAGTCATTCTTGACTTTCAAAATGGAGCTAGGTACCGTATTAGCATCTTATTTTGTTGTTCCTGAGCAAGTTGAAATATTTCCACCAAGAGTATTCCGCAATAATTGTGGCACTCGATCCAGAGGACGATGGCAAAAATGTAAAGTAACACTTTACAAACAAAAACTGCTTCGAGACATATCATTCAAAATGTTGATCTCATTTAAAATAACCTTATAAACTTATATTTTTTCATTGATTTTAAATTATAGTGAATTGTTAACTCTTTTTTGTAGTTAATAATTTTTTATAACATATTTTTATAACTTTTGTATATATTTTGGTTCATTTAAAGCTAAAATAAATTGTTTATTTTGATTTTATTTATTAATTTTTATATGCCATGAAGCACTTGAATATTTTAAGTTAAAAAAATACATTAGAAAATAAATGGTTTAATTAACATTTGAAATAAACAAAAAATTACTTTAATTTTTTTGGGAAATTATTTTACATGTTATGACCGAGATTACACAATTGTGCGATGTCCTGTTTACAAAAAATGACCTTGTAAAATAGTAATGTGGGCAAATTTCAGCCTAACTGTGAAAGAATTATTTCGATAATGATGATTTAAAGGAATTTATATGCAATATAAAGTACAGGTCTGAAAGGGTTATAAGAATTTTTTAATATTTTTTATTCGTATAATTTCATTTGAAGCAAAAAAAAAAATTATAAAATTTTTTATTAAATGTATTTGTACAAATAAAAAAAAAAAAAATAAAAATTCTTTCGACATCGTGAAATCGGCAGTAAGTCATTATTAATGGAGCTTAGCACGTAAATGTGAGGCAATTTGTTAATGAATCTAAAAAAAATATTTACGCTACGTTCACATTTATTAAATATAAAGAGAACTCTAAATGAGTTCATCTTCTGACAAAAACAACAATAAACCTACAAGCATTAGGAATGTTTATTTAACTTTGGTTGCTGATGACGACAATAAAAAAATGAATTAAACTCAAACCTGAATAAAAAGTAAATTTATCAGGCTCAAGTTCAGTTTTATTGAATTAATGAAAATTCAAATTACCAAGAGTTATTTTTTTTATGTTGAAAAATATTATTATTATATCCAATCAGTTTAGCAGAACGTATCAGCACAGATATACAGAAGTGACTCGAGACGGAAGATTTTGCATACTTGTTTGTATACACTCATACAGTCCTTCGTTTTTTTTTTCTTTGTACTGTCTTTCTATCCAAATTAAAATTATAAATCACAAAACTAATTAAATACCCATATACTCGTATTTCTATAATTCACATTCAAAATATTATTAATTAATTAATTTAAGTTGGTTTTCACCGATCGTTTGTATTTTATCATATATATTTTTTTATGTTGAAAAATATTATTATTATATCCAATCAGTTCTCAATCAATTCTCGTATTCTATTTCTGTTGAAAACTTAGTTAAATAGTTGATATTCTTCCCAATTAGTATCCACTTTACGAAAATTGTAAAGATGGACAATTGAACGCAGATGAGAAGTGTAGCGGCCTTGAAATCGGTACTGATAAGTTCTGATAAACTAATTGGATATACTAATAATAATATTTTTCAACATAAAAAAATAACTCTTAGTAATTTGAATTTTCATTAATTCAATAAAACTGAACTTGAGCCTGATAAAATTACTTTTCATATGTACATCAATATAAGTTCGAATAATAATTACGTTTATTCGTAATAATATAAAAAAAAATATCAAACGTGAATTCTACACAAAACACAACTACTCGTGCGCGATCATGCTCTCCGTACATGTTAAATAGTGATCAAGAAGCAACAACAATTGTACCTAGTAGCAAACTTGTCAGCTTAGCTGTACAATCAAAAAAAGAAACAATAAATAACCAGGTGACCAACGTGCACAAAATTAACAAAATTATAAATGCATTAAGTGAAAATAGTGATAATAGAATTTAAACAGGTATGGATAGATACATAACCGTGCTGAAAAGGGGAAGAAGTCCCAGATCTGCTCAAATAGCGTCAACGAGTTATATATCAATTATATATCCTTTAAAATCCCTTAACAACCTTTTCCATTTATTACTTTTAATGTTTATATATTATTTTTATAAATTCATATTTTATTAATTGGTTGATTTTTACTTCATTAAAAAAGGAAGGAACTAATAATTCAATTTTGGTTGTTATTAAAATATACATATTTATTAATAAAAAAATAAATAAAATAAAAACAATAAGAAATTTCAAAAACTTATTTTAAATTATTCATAATTTTATTAACGGCAAAAGTTCCTAGAAATGGAAAAAATATTAAAAATTCCGAAAATCATTTCGCTATTTTTACTGAACAAGGCGATGAAGACACAACAAAAACAAGGTCGAGTAAACCACCACCCATATATTTAAGAGAACAGAATTCCAATTTGTTGGTTAAAAGCTTTATCTCATTAATTGGAGAAAATGAGTTCTACGTAACTCCAATTAAGCGCGGAAAAATCAACGAAACAAAAATTCAGGTAACTCAAGAAAATCATTACCGAAAAATAGTTTCTGATTTCGAGTCAAAAAATAAACGATTTTACACATACCAAATAAAGAGTGCTAAGGCCTAACAGTCGTTATAAAAGGTATATATTCTAGTGTTGATCCTGAAGAGGTCTAATCAGGCCTTGAAAATAATGGTTTTAAAATAAAATATGTTTCAAACATTAAAAATAGGGAAAAAATCTCCCAACCTATTCTTAGAAGCGAGCTACAGCAAGGTGACTTAGGTTAAGTTAGGTTTCGAGGGCCGCCACATCTGAGACGTGACGCACTTGGGTCCGTTAATTCGGTCCCTTTGTGATACCCTACAGCAGACAGGGCTCAGTCAATTGGTTATTCAATTACCTGTGATTGCCCTGTCGCCGAATCAAACCATCCTGATTGTTGCAAGAAGGAGGATATGTTGGTTAGCCCCATGTTCGCCAGACTGTCGAGGTCTGGCAGAGTGTTAGAGCCCATAGTAACCGTCCTAAAGCTGTTAAGCGCGGGGCATTGACATAGAAGATGAAGAACTGTTTCTTCTTCCTCCTCATCGTTACAACTTCTGCAGTAGTCATTGTAACTTAGGCCCATCCTTTTGGCATGAGAACCGAAACACCAGTGCCCCGTTAGCACTGTTACTAGTCGTCTTGTGTGACATTTACCAAGCCTGAGTAGATCGCGAGTTCTGTGCAGGCTGTAGCGGGGCCAAGTGGACCTGGCGACTCGACAGGTGTGACTTGAAAATAAAAAAAAATGAATCGCACCCTATCTATAATTTAAAGTACTTGTTGCATCGAAGAGTTACCGTTGAGCTTCCACATAAAAGAGCTGGACCTGCCAAAATTTGGCCACGCCAAAGCTTACTGCAAGTTGTCAACCGTTTGCGTTGTATGTGGTGAGTTAAACTACTTTTAGATTTGGTACGAAGTCTATTAGCTATAGCCAATATACAAAACGTTAATATCAAATTAAGTGACAACAATTCTTTTCTTTCGGTCGAAATTGACGATATTATGTATTTGCAGATCTTTCATTAATTTTAAAGAAAGCACCTCCTCTACATTTTCATAATTTTTTGTTGGTTGCGATAAAGCAGGAAGCGGTTTAAATTCGGATATGTCTTTTGAAATATATGTTTTATTGGCAATTGTAATAGTATCATTGTGGAATTGTAGCAAGTATGTCACGCGTAATTCATTTGTTTCGTTATTGGAAGTTCCGACAATACCTTAAAATTGTTTTAACAAAATAGTTCCCGGATATAATTCTTGTATCGTATTTATATGCTGATTATTTAGAAAAATGCAATCATGTTTCCTTCTTGACAAAAGTGAGGGAATACAATTTGTTTTGGTTATATCTATTAATTGCTCTTCGCTGCAAATACATAATTTATTATATTCTTTACAATTTTCTCTTAGTTCATAAATTTCTTTATTACATCTTATTATATTTTCAGTATTAATTTTTACAATTCTATTTCCTTTGTTTATTGGTTTAATCAATATCTTTTCACAAACCTTACTATCTATTGCAGGAAGATTTATTATGTAAATGATGGCTCTATAATCTGTTGCGAAACTTAATGCTTGCTCGAGATCAGTATAAGGGAACTTTTCCTGATCTAAAAACTGTTTAACTTTACTCATCTCCCTTTCGGACAGAATAAAAGAATTAATAACCCCTACCTTTGACCACTGCAAGGCATATTGTACGTTAACACTCTCTTCTCTCAGCAACCTTAATTTATTGGTTATTGTTTCTTCCTGTATTCTTCTAACTTCTGCTAAGGATTGGATGGTCTTAATAATGTGGTTCGTGGAACTTGTCAATAAATTGACTCTTTCCAAAACTTCTCTATTTATTATCCTCTGTCTTTCATTATTTTCCCCATCTTTTGTAAAACTATTCTATGGTCATCATGATCTGGAGTACCAGCAACCCATTTCCAAGCTGTACCCAGAATATTTATGGATCGTTTTTTCCGAGGCCTAATAGTTTCGAGGTGTTCTTTCATTTCCCTGACATCGTGAAGGAAAAATGGCAATAAGGTACTGTTTCTAAGTATTTTATGTTGGATTTATGATTCTATTTCCTGAATTATTGGCTCATACTTAGAACATGTATTAATTTGAAGTTTCCATTTTGCAACCGGGCTTGTCCTAAATGTATGAATTTGAATAATCCAATATCTGCACCTCAGATCGGTGCAGTTTCAGATCAGTTTCAACTCTCGTAGTGTACAGACGCGTTTTTATAATCGTCGCAACTGAATATAAAAAATTATCAAAAAAAAAAATTTTTTTCAAGTCACAAAATATATTAAAAAACAAAGCATTTATTGAACAGTTATTTTACTGGTTTTATTTTATTTTTTGCTTGTGTGCAATATACATAAATATTTGCGTACACAAACTAATATAAGTGAAAATAAAAAAAGAGAACTCTGATGAGTTCACCTTCTGACAAAAACAACAATAATCCTACAAGCAGTAGGAATGTATATTTAACTTTAGTTGCTGATGACGACAATAAAAAAAATGAATTAAACAAAAACCTGAATTTAACAGAAAACACAAATACTTGTGCGCGATCATTATCTCTGAACATGTTAAATATTGATCAAGAAGCAACAACAATTGCACCCATCAGCAAACTTGTCAGCTTAGCTGTACAAACAAACAAACAAAACTTAAGTAACAAGGTGACCAACGTGCACAAAATGGTAGATGCGGTGAGTACAATAATTGATAATAAAATTCAAACAGGAATGGACAGATACCTAACCGTGTTAAAAAGGGGAAGAAGTCCAAAATCAGCTCAAATTGCTTCAACATCGAAAGTTCCCAGAGATGGAAAAAACAATATAATAAATTCCGAAAATCCTTTCGCGATTTTATCTGAACAAGGCGATGAACACACAACTACAACAAGTTCGAGTAAGCCCCCACCCATATATTTAAGAGAGCAGAATTCCAGTTTGCTGGTTAAAAGTCTTATCTCATTAATTGGAGAAAAGGAGTTTTATGTAACTCCAATTAAGCACGGAACATCAATGAAACAAAAATTCAGGTAGCTCATAAAAATAATTACCGAAAAATTGTTTCAGATTTCGAATCTAAAAATAAAAACTTCTACACGTACCAATTAAAGAGTGCTAAAGGTCTAACAGTCGTAATAAAAGGAATAGACTCTAGCGTGGATCCAGAAGAGGTCAAGTCTGGCCTTGAAAATAGTGGCTACAAGGTGAAAAATGTCTCAAACATTAAAAATAGAGAAAAAATCCCCCAACCAATATTTAGAGTCGAGTTGCAGCCAGATGGCATAAAAATAAAAAAGAATGAAGCACATCCAATATATGACTTAAAGTACTTGTTGCATCGAAGAGTTACTGTTGAGCTTCCACATAAGAATTCCACAAGAATTTGGGCACACGAAGACTTATTGCAAGTTGCCTACAGTCTGCGTTGTATGTGGTGAGTTACACAGTACTGCTAACTGTGATAAAATAAAAGGTGATACCAAGGCGAAAAAATGTGGCAATTGCGGCGGAAATCACACTGCCAACTATAGAGGCTGCCCCCTTTACTCGTTTTTTAAGAATTCATCAACCAAAAAAACCAATGCTACTCCCGCTCAGCCTAAAACCCCTATTAACTATCCACAGTTACCTCAACCGTCCACCAGCCAAAATCAATTTTAAAACATTTTCAAGTCTAACGCGACTAGTGCTCAACAACAATCTAACAACAAATTTTCATACGCTAGTATAAATGTAAATGAAGATTCGGGGTATAATTTTAGTCGTATTGAAGCCTCAATTGAGAGCTTAATACAAACTGTAAATACATTTACTCTCAACATGTCCTGTATGATGCAGGAAATGTTGAAAATGCAGTCTACCTTGTTGCAGGCTGTACTAAGCAAACCATGAACTTAAAAATCTGTTTTTGGAACGCAAACGGAATCTGCCAACATAAAAACGAAATAGAATATTTTCTTCAGGATAAACAAATCGATGTTATGCTTATCTCAGAAACTCATTTGACATCTCGAAGCTGTTTCAGAATAAGTGGATATAATTTTTACGACACCAAGGATCCCCGCGGCAGAGCTTGTGGTGGTTCGGGAATCCTAATAAAAACGCGAATAAAACACCACCTGTTGAATGATTTTTGTGAAGATTATCTTCAAGCAACGAACATCTGCATCGAAACTTACTATCAAAAACTTGTAATATCATCTGTCTATTCGCCCCCTAGATTCTCAATTACCGAGAGTCAATATACGGCTTTTTATAAATCACTGGGCCTCCGTTTTCTAGCAGCTGGCGACTACAATGCTAAACACACTTTTTGGGATTCACGTTTAATCACACCTAAGGGACGAATTTTATTCGACACAATATCTAAAATGGGTTTGAATGTAGTTTCAAGTGGACAGCCCACATATTGGCCAACAGATCGACAAAAAATTCCTGATGTTATCGACTTTGGAATTGTGAAAGGCGTGCCCAGCGAGATGGTTGAAGTTGAAGCATCTTTGGACTTATCTTCAGACCACTCGCCTACTATTGTCACTATTTACTCACACACAACATGTGATTTAGCGACGACATCTGCACGTATTAACTGGCTGAAATACAGAAAATATCTGAGTGCTCATTGCTCGGAAAAAATGCCGCTGAGAACACCTTCAGACATAGACGATTCTCTCAGGTTGTTTGAAGCGCATGATAAACAAGCTGCTTTTAATGCTACTTCAAATGAAATAAACCAACCAGTGAGATTTAACAATATTTTTTCTGTAGATATAGAATGGCTATTGACTGAAAAACGGCGAGCTCGACGAGAATGGCAGCGCTACAGATCGTCCCAGCTAAAATTAAGGCTTAAGGAGTGTACCAAGCAGCTTAGGAAAGTTTTGCAAACTCAAAAAACAGCTTCCCTTCAAAAATTCCTTCAAGAGCTAGATGCAACACCACAAACAGATTATTCACTGTGGCGTGCAGCCAGAGGACTAAAAAGGCCGGTGATATGCAAACCCCCATTACGAGCCCCAAATGGTGACTGGGCAAAAACTGATGCTGAAAAGGGTGCACTTTTTGTTAAACACTTAGAAAAAATTTTCACTCCGAATATTTCTGCTGATATTGTTGAACTGCCACCAGTCGTCCCTTTACCAGAAATACCGATGAGATTTAACATGACGGAGATTGAAAATACTATTACTAGTCTTAACACCCGAAAAGCCCCAGGTGTCGACAAAATAAGCAACAAAATGCTTCAAGAATTGCCTTATATTGCAAAAAGAATAATACTGTTCATTTTTAACAGTATTCTACGCCTAGAACACTATCCTAAAGAATGGAAGGTTTCGCTAATTACTATGATACCAAAGCCCGGCAAGGATCATACAAAGGTTGAGTCCTATTGGCCTATTAGTTTACTGTCTAACATTTCAAAACTATTTGAAAAGCTGTATATGAGCAAGCTGATGCCTATAGTGACTAGTAATGGATGTATTCCAGATCATCAATTCGGTTTTCGCAGACAACATAACACAATTGAACAAACTCACAGACTTGTGAATGTCGTTAGAGACACTTTTTAAAAAACGAAATACTGCTCTGCGCTCTTTATTGATGTCTCACAAGCTTTCGATAAAGTATGGCACGAAGGTCTTTTCCATAAATTAACACAAAATCTACCAGCAAACATCGTAAAGCTTTTAAAAAGCTATTTAATGAAATGTAAATTTGTAGTTAGGGAAGGCAATTTTTTAAGCCCTCCGCAGTCGATTGAAGCCGGAGTCCCTCAAGGCAGTATCTTCGGACCCTTACTTTATTTAATATATGCCTCTGACTTACCGTTAAGCAGTAACATTCATACATCAACATTTGCGGATGATACAGCCTTTCTAAGCGTTCACGAAAATCCTGTAGAAGCTTCCCGCAAGTTACAAGAATATATATCCAAACTGGAAAAATGGCTCAAACAATGGCGTATAAAAGTTAACGAGCAGAAATGTGCACACGTCACTTTTACGTTGCGCAGGGAAACATGCCCGCCTATAAAAATTAACACCGAGACTATACCACAACACACTGTAGTCAAATATCTAGGCGTTCATCTTTATCGTCGTTTAACATGGAAATCGCATATAGACGCAAAGTTGACACAAATGAAATTAAAAGCAGCTCAAATGAATTGGCTTATTGGAAGAAATTCTATATTAAGTCTTGACTGTAAACTTTTGTTATACAACGCGATCCTGAAACCAATATGGTCCTATGGAATCCAATTATGGGGCACTGCCTTAGCATCGAATGTCGAAAGAATTCAAAGGCGACAGAATAAAATCCTACGTACAATAACAGCAGCCCCTTGGTATGTCAGAAACCATCGAATTCATAAAGACCTAGACGTTCCGTAGGTGAAGACAGTATTTTCAAAACACGCGAAAAAATATATAAAAAAACTTGAGTTGCACCCAAATCCACTTGCGCGCAATATTCTTCATTATAGAGGCCACACCCGGCTGAAAAGAAGGGACACTCTTTTTCTCAGCCGTTCACGAGAGATGTAAAACAACAAAAATTAACCGTTGAAATTAAAAAATTTGATTTTGATTTAAGATTTGAAAAACTTATTGATAATTCAATTTAAATAATTAAAGATTCAATAAAAAAAAAACCTCAGATCGACAGACATCAAGAATTGTGAATAGTAATAACATTTTGAGTGACATTTCTTGCAGAGAAGAGGAACATTTATGTTTTTATATTCCCCTTTGTGTAATCCTATTTCTACTAAATATTTCTCCTTTATTTTCTAAATCCTCGCTTATTTTTTGCTTTTTGTACCTATCATCTAATTTATTTCTTCTACCAATAAGTTTCTCATAAACCTCTTGATTTGGTTTATACGTTTTTATTTTAGTAGGTTTATTTCTATTTATCAGTTTCAATAGTGCTTCACGAAGTTTATCTCGTATATCGTCATGTTGGATTTTGTTGTGAAATATATCGTATGGTTTTTTATTCGTTACTGAATGAATAGTTAAATTATACTGCTAAGCAGCTCTGTAAAATGTTTCCTTATATCAATTTTGTGAAATTCCTCCTTAATGCAACGTGCGATTTCTATCAGAGTTGAGTGTACCCTTTCCACTTGACCATTTGTTGAGCTATGGCGTGGGTCACAGTAATACAATTCAACTTGTAGTCTCTGCATTAATGATTTAAAGTGTGGAGTTGTGAAACCCGGTTCATTATCAAGGGTAAGTTTTTTCGCTTTTGGAAAGCCTTCTAAAATTTCTTTGACTTTTTCCCAAAGATTCAATTTATCTTCAATATGTTTTATCACTAAAAATTTTGAAGAAGCGTCTACGCAGGTTATAAACTTATAGTTTTGTGCGTAAAAAATATCAATAAGTTGGAACTCCCCCTCATTGTTGGGAATTGAAAGTTTAGTAGGTTTCCTATCATATTTGGTTGCATATGTTGCAATGTCTGCTATACTGTTTTATACTATTTAACATTTTTGGCCAGTAGTAATGTTGAAATATCTGTTTATGATTTTCTTTACAGTTTCTATGAGCACGAACATGAGTTTGTTCTACTATTGCTGTTTGATCATTTGGGTTAGTAATGTCAATCGCGAATATCCTAGTTTAAACGAATTTGTTTTTAAATACATTTTTTATGGTCTCCTTAGGCTTAAGGAATTCCAATAATATGGTTTTCAAATTTTCCCTCGTTTCGAACTAATTATGTGGCGAATTCTGCCGAAAGTTATCAGGGATTCATGTTTTGTGAAATTAGTTTTATAAAGCAAAATTTGTTGCTTAAACTCGTTAAGAGGTTTATTGATTTCAGGGATATTAAAGCTGTCGCTGCATCCAATAGAATGTTGGGTACTTTGTAGTGACTCATCATCAGGGATATTATTCAATACCTATCTAGAAAGTGCATCGGCTACGACGTTGGTAGCACCAGGCTTACACACAAACTTAGGAGCGTACTCCTCAATGAAAGGCATCCATCTTTTAATTTTTTGCGTTGGGATTTTTAGTTAAAATTGCAAATGTAAGGGGGTTGATGATCGGTGTGTATTTCCAGATCTGACATACCATATAAATAATTTCGAAGGGTTTTTATTGCTTATGGCATATAATTCCTTTTCGTTCGTGGCGTAGTTACGTAAAGTGGAATTGAGTGTTTTTGATATAAATATAATTGGTTTTTTTTCTTGTGTTAATACAGCACCAACAGCTGTATTTGACGCATCGGTCGTTAGGATGAATTTTTTCTGGTAATCAGGTTGGGTTAGTTCTACTTGACCAGCCAAGATATCCATTAATTTAATTAATGCTGAGTCACCCTCAGTATCGAGATCAATTTTAACTTTTTTTGAAGCATTAGTAGATACTCTACCGCTTTCTCCAGCAAGAAATCTAGTCAAAGGTTTTGCCGCATTGACATAATTACAAATAAATTTACGGTAATAACCCGTAAGACCAAGGAAACTTCTAAGCTGCCTTAGAGTTTGTGGTTGTGGGCAATTTTTGATTGTTTCGATTTTATTCGGATCTGTTTTTATTACTCCATGTGCTATAACATACCCCAGGAATTCCACATCTTCCTCAAAAAATTTTGACTTTTCCAAGGATATTTTTATATTTGCCTCTGAGTGTATTGATTACCATATCCAAATGTTGTGTATGTTCTCGTAAATTGTTCGAGTATACTATAATATCATCTATATAAATATGGCAGAACCTAACAATAAATTTTCTCAAAATATCGTCCATTGCGTTTTGAAAAATGCTTGGTGCATTCCTCAATCCCAATGGCATTCGAATGAACTAATACTTCCCATTGTTGACGGAAAACGCGGCTTTTTCCACATCGTCCTCTTTTATAGGAATCTGGTGGAAACCAGATTCAAGATCAATGGTTGAAAAAAATTTTGCTTTACCCAGGTTGGACAATATAACATTACAATCAGGTTTAGAGTATTCATATGCTATTGTTTTCTCATTCAATTTCTTGTAATCGATGACCAAACGGAGTTTTTGTGTGCCGTCATCATTCATTCTTTTTTTGGAACAACCCATACTGGTGAATTATAAGGGCCCCTACTTTCACGGATAATGCCCGCTTTTAATAATTTTTTCACTGTTAACAAATGAGTTTGCCGATAGCGGATATGGCTATTGTTTGCTCCATACCGCATCATTGTTTACTGTCTTAATTTCCGCCTTAATATCCGTTCTAAAAGGAAGATTTAAATTAATATTCTGGTGTAATCTAGTCACTTTTCCTCGTATATTTTTGCGCAGTTTTTTTAAAGTTTTCATTTTATGATCAACATTTTTAGTTGAAACACTTTTATCAGTACCTTCGGAATATTCTTCATTAATAATTTAATTCAAGACATTTTCTCCAATGTCTTTGAGATTGTTTTCATTAGATTTCCTATCTGGAATATATTTACAATTTGTTTCCTTTTTAAAATTCCAAAATTTTTCACATTATCTCCCACAAGTTATTGTCCCTTGCTACCTATAACCTATAAGCACATCTGTATCAATTGCTTGGATTTCATAGAACATTTGATTTATTCCAAACATGCTTGCTTCATAATAATGTGTAATAAGAGTATAGCCGTTAATAGTTTTTACTCTCTTCTTAACAACTAAATCCCTTCTGTTCGCAAGAACTCCAGAACAGTAGCTGTTCGTTGCGCCACTGTCAATCAAAATTGTGAGTTTTCTTCCGTCCTTTGCTGTCCTGACCTGTGTTGACCTAATGAACTGAGAAGCGAAATTTGCACGAATATTGTTAGATTCTAACTCCTGAGCTTTCGCTAATGCGTTTGGTAAGTCATTCGGTGATAATGAGAACAATATGTTAGCCAACGGAGCATTTAATCCAGTGATAAACATCCTTAAAGCATATTACCTATTTCTCACATTAAGTTCCCTAGTTAAGTCTGATTCTGAACCATGAGTCATTATAGTCTTGTTAATGGGGGAAGTAAGTTTTTTATTCACCCCATTATAGTATTCAATAATTGACAGAGGACCCTGTCTCATAATACTCATTTCCTGTTCTATTATATGTCGTGGCCGTTTGTCGGCGTAAGCGAAATCTAATCTGCTTATGATTGCGTCGAAGTTCAGGACTGTGCCGTGGGTGTAGGAATATCGTTTGCATTTTCGACTATTTTGTTTCTTAAAATAGTTAATGCTGTGAAATATTTTCTACTATCCTTCCTATATAATTGCATGGAAATATTTGCGGCTTCCCGCCAACTTACGTAGGAGTTTTTCCCATCAAAATTGGGTAAAGATTTTATTACATCAAGGCTTTCAACGCAACGAATATTTTCATCAATGGTCTGTGTTCTATATTCCACTATCGTATTTACACTAACTATCTGTGACAATTGCTGGGTTAAAATATCGATAGTCTCCTGTAATGGAGCGGTCTGAGAACGAATCAATTCAGAAATTTGGGCAGGTATAGTCATGGTGGAATCTGAAGCCCTAAGAGCCTGAAAGGAATCTGTTAAATCTTCTAACGAATTACCCAAATTCTCTTCCCCTGGCAAATAGCCTATTTCCTCTATTAATTCCCTTATACGATCCAGCGTTTTTAAACATTAAATTTTTAATTTTTTTTTTTTTTTCATTAAGATTGCAACTAGCGTATGACAAATTTTCCACTTGAATTTATACTACATAAAATGAACATATAAATTCTTATACAAATTTTAAATTAACTTACAAAAAATTAAAAACTACTAGTGAAACTTTGTGGTCTTCTGTAGTTGATAGAGCTGACCCAGATTCCCAATCGTTCTGGGGTGTTGTTGCCTTGGAATGGGAAATTTCCTTCTTAATAAATTTTATTTGTTAAAATTTTATCTCGATAAGATAGTAACTTCTGTACCCATGTTCTGTAACCCCCGCTACGAGAATCTTTTCGATTGAAACGTGCAAAATGAAACAAAAATGTCATAAATTGAAACAAATAGTTGATTTTCTCACTAAACTGAACCTGTAAGTTTTTTTGTGAGTAACAACTGTCACGTAAGAAAATTACTAGCAAATTTACAGAAATACTGTGTCTGTAAAACTTTTGCGGAAAAAGTTCTCACTTTGAACTGTCAAATATGTATACTCACAACAAAAAACACGGTGAGTTAACATCTTAACAATATTATTCGAAATAAAATTAATGAAAAAATTGGTATTTCAAGGTTATCTAATTGTTTAATTATTATTTTATTTTTATAATATTAGAAAAATGATTAAAAATGTTTTTACTAGAAAGTGCTTCCAAAACTATTTTGCAAATAACAATCATTAAATCCGCACTACACATTATTTTGTATAGCCGACGATAGTATATTTGACGCCGCCATTTATTTTTTTCTACTTTAGTGTATTTTGGTCGCCGTCGAAGATTGTTTTGGCTAGCATTATTATCGCCCTGTAATTACATATTGACATTGAGCTATATTTTCTGACATTTCTAACGTAACGACGTAAGCATTTTTGGAAGTTTTCGATATGAGTTACAGAATCATTTTTTTCTCACTTTTCGAGAAACGATGGAATAATTTGTTTCACATATTTTCGCCACTAGAACTTCTCACTAAAGTTACAGAACATGTACCCCAATTTCCCCAATACAGGGGTCTAATTACCGCTTTCGATATCGAATTAACTATCGAGCAAAAATAAAACTCGATCTATATCGAGTTTCCTCATGATGGCATTCGATCGCTATCGAATCGAGTTTTCATACTAATTGTAAAAGATTTTTGTTAAATTTGTAATAGAGTGGCAACACATGTTTACATGCAATATAAATAAAACAAAATACAAGTAAAATGTAAGTAAAAACTAGAATTTTTGTTATTTTAATTAAAAGTTTGTATTTTATAGAAAATGTATCAACAAATATTGATGGTATCATTTTTACATATCTTCGTCGGAGTCAGAAGAAGAACATCATTTGGTGCGTATTAGGAGACAAATGCGGGATAAGAATCGTCCATTCTATCCTTGCCAACAAAAGTGTAAGTAATAAATTTAGTACATATTTGGAATGAAATAATCAGGCTGAAATTCTTCACTGTATATTTTTTAGATTTAAACAGCGGTTCAGATTGTCGAAGGACAATTGTTTGCAACAACTCTTCCCTGTCCACAATTTGGCAATAGGTTCTTTGCTAAATTCGGGTGTTCGGACATAAATTCTGCCAGTATTACTTTTTGTTTTAAATCTATATTTTTCACACTTGTCCTAAAATGTACACCATAATTACAATTGTTTTAACTCAAAAAACTAGTCGAATCGAGTTTACTAGTTATTGCTAACCAATATTTAAGTTATCATTGACTAATAAAAAGCAGCAGAGTAAGCAGTACAGATATATGTTATTTAGTCGGGGAAATTAATCAGTTAGAGAAAGATGCAAAATCACACGTATACAAGAGCTTCGGTTAGTTTTTGCATATTGCTCTTAATAAAATAGTAGAAACTATAACCGACATATCCGTCAGCACTACCAGTTAAATAACTAGTTATATAACCGGTAGTCTTCTTGTAGGGCGGTAGTCTGCTGTGTGCTTTATACACACAACATAAGTATGTGCGTATATCACGACACACATATTCGCTGGCTGTAAATAAGTGATGTGCACTAACCCATAAACACACTTGCGCTTGTGTGTGGAGCAGAGAAAAACCTCTGTTTACTTTTAACAGAGGTGGAAATGTGTTTTGAATCACTTTCTGTTTATCACTTGTTGAGACAACACCACGCCCGCAAAATGTTTAAAGAAAATTATCATAAGTTTACAAAATAAATAAAAGTTAAAGCCATGTCTTAGTCCAATGCTAATAAATAAAAATATTGCGTTATATACAATAAATACAATTATAAATGCAACTAGTAGTAGCAACAAGCCTTCAACTCATAATGTAGATAAAATTGAAAAATACTTGTTATACATCGCTGCTCTATATTAAACAGAAGCTAAAACCTAAAGAGGGCGAGAGTAACAACAGTTTTTTTTTGGTATACGTATTTTTTTGCTGCGTACAGTGCTGTCAGATTAGGGGATTTATCCCCAAATCGGGGATTTTTTTTTTCAAAATGGGGATGAAAAATTTGGTTTGGGTATTTCATTGAGGATAATTTATATGCCTTGGGAAATTTATGAGATTTTTTGGGGATTTTTATTTTGTTTATATAATTTGGTTTATTTTTTGGACTATTATTTTAATATCAACATATTCTAATTGTTGTTTTTTGAGTACATAATTGTTTTTAGTGTGGTAACTAAAACTTTGTTATTAAAAGTAAAGAGGACTTGTTTTTTATACCTAAAAACTTTATTGAAACAAATGCTAAAACATTTGCCATCAAATCTCAACATTTTCAAAACATATAAGCAATTTTCTCCAAACATCTTGTACAATCCATTAGGACAACCCAAATTTAGTTCAATCATAAAAATACTACAACCAGCGTCAAATGAAAATGTTCCAAGAGATATATATGAGTCACAGTGGAAAAAAGCCATTTATAAAGTGGAATGATTTATTTGATATACAAATAACAAACAACTTAAATATGTTTTGGACAGAAGTTTATTCATATTAAGATGCCCCTGGATCACGGCCGTTTAAAGACCTGGCAGAGTTGGTATTAAATGTACTTTTCGTATTAACGAGCAACGCTTGCGTTGAAGGAGTTTATCGGCAATGAACACGGTAAAAACAAAAATTAGAAACAAAATGCAGTACGAGTTGCTCGAATCTCTGTTGAAAATTAATATACATTTTAAAAATAATAGAATTTGTTGTGAAAGTTTTGATCCATCTCCAGAAATGGTAAAATTGTTAATTCTAAAAGCATGTACCAATATTTCTTACCGACAGCGGTGAAGAAATTTAGACTTCGAACTATTCGATTTTATCAGTCAACTTAACTAATTTGTTAAAACACATATACAAATATATACTTAGAAATGAACTACAGTGCAAATAAAGTATTAATAAATTAATACTTAAGTGAATTGAAACTGAAGTAGTATAATTTTTAGTAGGGATTTTCGGGGAAATTGCTTTTTGGGGAATTTCGAGGATGAAAATTTTCAAATTGGGGATGCGACTAGGGTTCCCACCTTTTTTTTTTTGCAATTAAAGTACATTGGTTGTTAAAGGTTAGGAAAAAAAGTACACAGTATAAAAATAAAGTACAATTTATTTTAATTTATTGTTATATTTGAAAACGTATTTTTTATTGCTTTTCGCAAGTTTTATCAAATAATTATCATATTTAAATTAAAGTAAATAATTATTTCATTTTTTATCAGATTCAGAGACGCTTTGTTTCTTTCGTCTCGCCATTTCCTCTTCATTACGGAAAAAACTCTCTCTGTGAATGCTGACGTGGTAGGAAAAATGAAATTAGTTTATACAAATTTGATAAATTATCATCAGTCTTATTAAATAATAGCTGCCATTTACTTGCTGTAGATAATTCCACAAAACCTTCAGAACTGTATATCTGATCATAAATTTTGTTTAATGACGCAATTTCTCCATAAAGATCATCCATATTTATATTAAGTTTTTGCAGACTTAAATTTTCGTTTATGCTAACAATATTATCTAATTCAACTTTGCTCTTTAAATTTTTATTGCTAATTGTAAATAACCAGTTTGTATTTTTAAAATCAAACCATTTATTCAGGTACTCTAAGGCTTTATCGATAAATAATAAAAAATTAATGTGAATTTCCCTTTTCAGTTCCGGTGCAGACAAAAGATTAATTTTTTTGCTTGTTTCATATCCAAATATCCAAATTGCCATGACATAGTCTTAAGAAAGAATTACCACTGTAAAAAAACGTCAACAAATAACTAATATAACCCGAATCTATTTTGAATTGTAGATAAATCAAATCATGCGAAATAAAGTATTTTGGTGTACTTTATTGTTTCTATAAAGTATAGAGTACAATTAATAAAAAAACGTACAATACATTATTATAAACTACGGGTGGCAAGCATAGGTGCTACTCAAAAGAAATCTGGGAACCCTGGCTGCCTAAGCAGAATTTGTTTTTTCTTGCTTTCCTATAACGCGCTCATGGTGTAATAATATAAGGTGCGCTTATCAATACAACAATAAAAAACGACATGCATTTTGTTTGTGTAAAAAAAACATGATATTGACAAAAATAGCTGTGGTTTGTATGTATTTAATGGTTATGCAGCAACAAAAAGCATAGCGTAAACAAAAATATTCATGATGGCGGCCAAAAATGTAAACAACTTTTGACAAGACCATGGGACTTACCATTTTTTTGCAGATTATTTAACGGTCAAAACACAACCCTACAAAAAACCATATTCATTCTTGCGCAGACCTGATTATTAGACCATGAACGCGCTATAGGCATTACTGCACGTCTTCATTAGACATGACATGCTGTTAAGACGTGCTGTTAAAACACGCGAATCTTTTAATGGTGGAGTATACGTATGTCATAATTTTTCATTATTTTTGTTTCGTCAACGAGTTAACTACTCTAGTTTTGTCTCTTATTTGTGGTTGTGTCGAAAAAAAATACATACATACATATGGGCAAATCTACGGTATAGTATGATTCCATGTCACTTAGGCTTTTAACCACTTTAAGAGCAATACATAATATATCTGAAAGCGTCATAATTTTCAAAACGACGAGTTTAACCTCGCCAACATCCTAAAGTTTTATAATTATGCTGTTAATGTGGTCTACTGAGCTAAGGTCTACCCTAATTTACCCTAATTTTGCTTGTTACTTTCGAAAGTTGTTCAACTCTTTTGGCTATAACTTTTTCAGCATAAAAGGAAATCGTTCTAATCCTTTTGTGGATGATAGTACTAATGTTGCAAAATCTTCTATATGTTGAAAAAAGCATGTGCCATCAGTGAGGAATAAATGGTAGCTCTTCAAAATCTGTCACTCTGTTTTTGCATAAAACGAAAATTAAGAGGATTTTCGTTTTTGCGCTTTCAGCCTCAACGTAATTGCAAATTTTTTTATATTCTATTATAAACGACAAACATACTAACAAAAGGAGACCAAACAATTTAGTGTGCCTTCAGCAACAAAGAAATTATGACAGTACAAACATCATCAGGTTCATGCATGCAGATAATGAAATTTCATATTTTTTGAAGAGCACATCCGCAGTTTGAGAAATAACTAGTGGCAACCCTGTGTGATCGGTAAATATGAGTACTACTGTGTAAGTGCTAAATAGATCGAATTATTATTTTGGTGCCGAGAGCCATTTTAGGTTAAATTTTGTTGATTTTCATAGGTTTTTCAAGCTTAACTTGCAATAGAACCAAAAGGGATAATCCGATCGTTTTAGCACTCTCACAAAACAATAGTGGCTATAAACTCTATGATATAAGCCAAATTTCAACCTTTAATTCTTTAAACTGCGGATGTGCCAATCAATTAAAAAATTAATTTTTAGCGTTCTGTTGAGTAAAAAGTACCGTAAAGCTAAAAACGTCATCCGATCTATTTAGCACTTTCACATCATACTTGCATTCATCATACGGAGAATTTAAGATATATTGGATGCCATAATTCTCAGAACTGCAGGTGTGCCTTCCATTTTAAATTTGCCTTTAAGCGAATTTTGGAGAAAAAACTGTTGTAGATAATTCAATGTTGTACCGATCCATTTAGCACTTTCACATAATAATTGTCATGGTAATATCTACCATTTAAGATATATTTGACCTAATAATTCTTTAAACCGCTAATGTGCCACTCAATTTTGTCCTGCATTTTTTGATAATTTTTTTTTTTATAAAACAAATTTATGGAACAAACTTTAACATTTTCTAATATTTTTTTTCGTAATATGTACAGAATTATCATTCAAAAAGGCATAATCACATTACTTGTGCAAAGAAAAATAAATTTGAAAATTTTGTATCATACATTCTTTGCTTCGTCTCTCTGCTTTACCTTTTAAAACAGGGACAACCTACATCAACAATCAACACAACTTACTCTCAACATTCCAGCAGAGAAACGCTAACGGAGTTGTTTGATAGTTGATGTGTTTGTGTTTCATATTTTTTCATACAAAGAATTGAATGTTAATTCAAATGTTAATACAAAGAACAAAAACAACAAAACAGAAAAACAGCGAAATAACAATAATCATAAGCCAAAAGTGTTTTAAATAGAATTAAAATAAAAGCAAATAAACGCCACAGTGAATAAACATCTATAAAATTGATCGTTTTCTTCATAATTATTCATCATAAAACTCGTTTGAAAAAAATAAATAAAAAATTAACTATACTACTTAAAATCAATAATGGAAACATAGTACGACTATCCGTTTTCTATTACACTGTCAGTGATCATTATAAATCTTAAAATATATTTTTATCTTAAATCAGGGTCAAAGTCTGTAAAAATAACTTAAAAATTACAAATTAAGATAATTCTTATCTTTAGCCTAAATTTCCTCCAAAAACCAGATGTGTTGGACAAACTTGGAACCCAAATTCGGACTTAGAATGGAAATGTTTTTCGAAAACGTGTGTTTGCATCCCCCAAAAGTAAAAAATTTTAAAAATTTTACAAAATTTTACATTCTACAAATTCTGGGGTTTTTCGCTTATAACTTTTTCAGCACTTGAAAAAAATGATGCACGCGAGCACATTATTTATTTTTAATGTATTTTTAACAAGTTGACGCTAAAATAAAACGTGTGCCACTAATTTGAAATTTTTCATTTTTCAAAATTGAAATCGTACTATTTCGTAGATTTTCCCATATGTACATATGTAGTATATATCTACATATGTATAAATTAATTCTTTTTAACTAAAATTGTAAACTCACATTATTTTTGTTATTTATTTTCCTATTCAGGACGTATTTGCTACAAAAATTCAGTTTGCTTCACACTTTTTTTTATAAAATATACACAACTATTACTTTTTCCACAATATTATTTCAGTTTTTTCCCTTAAAATAACAACGAAAACAAAACTTTGACAGCTAAACGTCATTTTCTGTTAAGACGGAGCTTTCAAGACAGACGTCTTAACAGCCGTGTTAAGACGGCTAGAAAACATTAACATTTGCGGTCCACACCTGACAGTAACAGGATTTTGCTGTTTCTGTCCGTGTTTTCATGTCAGGTGTAGACCGCACTTTAAGATGCTTGAACATCTCGGCTGTAAATACAAACACACACTGTGAGTAATACTATGTTCACACGAAGAACTTAAACACTAGGTTCACTCCATGAACCACGATGGCGAACCTATGTGTTCACTCGACACATTCTAGATTGGTTCGTAATTGGTTATTTAATATTATTTATTGTTTTTCCATTTTATTTAATTATTTACATAAATATAAATATATGCTTTTTATTTGTTCAATGTTTTTATTAAAATTTAGCACTTATCAATTGTTTTTCTTTGTTAAAATGTTTTTGGACAACTAGTTCAGATAAACTAGCGATAATTTGTTATCAAAATTAGAGATGATAGTAAATTATACGGGTACGCAACAACGTTCAAAATGAAACATGTAGGTTTGCTCTCAAAATTTTGTATGGCGAAACATGTAGGTTCAATCAAGGTTGGCCCGCGAACCAAGAATGAGAGTGCGAACCTCTATAATTTCTGTCCGTGTGAAGTTAGTATAATGTGTCTGACTGAAGTGCCATCCCTGGCAAAATATGTAACATCGAATCTCGATGTAAATATGTATATAGATATAAGCAGTAGATATAGAACAAAAAAGAATAAAAAGAACACTCTTGTCATAACCATCAACTCAACAAGTGTTTTCTTAATTGTTACCGGTGCAAGTTCTAAATGGCGACCGAGACAACCGGGACTCGTTGGGACTTTGATGTGAATAGTTGTGTGTTGTTCAAGAATTTAAATTTGCCGAAATAAGAACAGAAAAATCAATTTATTTCATACATATAAAAAAAGAGATTTTGTCGCTAATTTAGTTATTATTGTTAGCGCTCTCAGAGCTCAAATATAATTTCAAGAGGGATTTTGAAATACCACAACCGCAAAAAGTGTTTTTTATGACAACATTTGTGTCAATTCGAATTTAGCTTTTTAATTTAACAAAGCAAAAATAAAACATAAGTGGAAAGAAATATAAGCAGCCAAAACTATTAAACAACAATCTTACTAAAAAGAAATCATTTTCCTTTTTTAAACAAACAAGCTGTCATACAACCGTCTAAGCGTCAGTGGGTTTTACGCCTTAAAGAAAAAAATAATCAAAAGAAAATATTTGGAATAAAAAAAAAAAATCTTGGAAAATTAAACTACCATGCGAAAAACAAAGAACCGAACACAGAAGAATATTAAAATCAATAATATACAGAACTAAATAAATCAGAAAAGTTACAAAGTGACAAATAATAAACGCTGGGGCAGAAAATAACTAAATTTAAACAAAATCAGTGGAAACAACAAATTACAAAAAAAAAAACCTATTAATACAATCATTATCTATTTATAAAGGTTTACACAAAACTTGTTACCTAAAGTCCACAAGAAAAGTTAAATAGAAAAACCCACGTGTTGTACAGTACAGTCAAATCAAAAAGTCCTGAAAAATATAAAAAAAAGTTACACATTTTGGTACAGACTGTACACAGTCCACATCAAATTGAAAAACATAAAAAAAAACCCGAAAAGAATAACAGTTTTAAAACACCACAAGCTACAAAAATACATAAACAAAAAAAAAAAACACAGAAGAATAATGAAAATTTTTTGGAAAAAAACTAAATGGACAGAAAACGTCTTGAACAAAAAAAAAAAAAAAAGATGGATTAAAAATTTAAACTAAAAATAAAAAAACAAAACCGAAAAGAAACTGAATAAGAAAATATAAGAAAAGAATAAAAACGAAAAATAAGCAACTGAAGAGAAAATTGAGAAAAAATGAAATGAAAATGAAACTGAAAGATTAATGAGACATACAAAAGCAAAATGGAGGAAACAAAATTAAATAAAAATGAAATAACGAAAAAAAAAACTACGGGTAGCACTCCGGGAGTACCGACAGAAGTGAAAACGTTTTGTGATTACAACAATACACGTGCTATTGCCAAAAAAATTATGCGTATATGTATATAAACAATTATATAAATACATGCAACAAATATAACCACTTATCAAGGCGTATGCAACAGGTAAGCTTATTAGCACAGCTGACTGAGCTCGCTTTATAGCAAATTTTCATACAAACTGATATAGTTTGAAAAGAGTACATTATAAATGGTTACAGTTTGGTACTCATACGTATTAAGCGAGTGCTTTATACCAACAAAATACATGTTGTTTTTGGATTGTTGCACTTGTTACCGAACTGCGCATACCTGCTAGTTTTGCCATGCCACTTATTGTAAACGCAAATGCAACTGCGCCCGAGAAGTTAACAACCTAAATTTTTTTTCTCAAAATGAAGAGAGCGCCATCTTTTTGTACTCTTCTTCATCAGTTTCGCTCAAAATGAAGAGTGCGCCCTCTTTGGTGCACCAAAAAATGAGTGTTTTTCTCATATATGGCAACATCACCCACAAGAGAGGGCGCACTCTTCATTTTTAACGAAAAATTAGATTGCAGGATGTTAACTTCACTCCGACTAGGCATACGCACAAACAGAGATGCTACAAGCGTGAATTAAAAATTAATTCGACCTCACACATGAATTGCAAGGTTATGAAAAACTATATAATAGTGCACACCCAATCCTGTTTTTAAACGGTCTTTTTTTACACGAATTTAAAATAACACGGTTGACGGATATAAACTCATCCTGTTTTTGGACGGTATTTTTTTAAATAATACACTCTGTAGCATCTTACATTATTTAAACCATTATTTCAAATATATATTTAAATTTAACGGTTACTCAAATGGAACAATGTTCCCTGCACTTATTTGTAAATTTACTAACTCTGTGTATATATCAATTTTGTTATTTTTTAAACAATTTTGTTATTTTTTTTAAACAATTTTGTAATTTTTTTTAAACAAATTTTGTTATTTTTTTTAAACAACCAAACATTTAGAATTGCTATAAAAGCAGAAACATTTGCCTTAAAATTTCAATTGGCCTTTGTGATTCAAACAGTACACATCTTTGTCTAGACTTATTTTAAGTACCGCACTTGTGTGCACTGCTGATATTTCAACAACCCAATAAAGTGTTTATTTTAACAACGATATTTTATTGTTTTTTTTTTTAATGATAAAATTGCCTTACAATCTTCGCAATAAGATTGTTCCAACTCTCAAAATTGAGTAGTTAGGGAATTTCCAGATTATGTATAAAAAAATTGCTGCCGAATTCTTTCAAAAAAATTAAAAAAAGAGACTTGGCATATGGTAGCGTAAAAAAGTGCACACATTAATTTTTTATGCACACTATATGTCTTTTTTGACACGATTTTTTTTTACACGGAAGCCCTTGGAACGTATCTACCGTGTAAAAACAGGATTGGGTGTATTCTATTAATATTTCTGTTTTAAAATTAAATATAAAACATATCAAATAAAAAATTATCGTTTATTTTGAAAATATATTAACTGTTTCGACACAAAATCTGTTCAAATCTTCCTTTGAATTTAACAAAAAATGTTTAGGATTTTGTTGATTTTTCCATAATTTTGTGTTTAAAGCTTTTGTTGTTTTTAATTAATCCGCTGAATTGATAATTTTTAAATGAAAGATTGTTTTATTTATATAAAATACTATTGGTTATTGTATAAAACAGAAGATTTTTGTGTGACGATTTTTTGACGAATTTTTTTTTAAAATATTGACGATTTTATTTCCAAAATTTGACGATTTTTCGGAAAATATTACTGGCAGCCCTGGTCGCAAGTTCTAAGGTCTTGTCTCATCCAAAACCTTTGTGCCGCGCCAATAGAAGTTTTCACTTCAAAAAATGAAAAGGAAATAAATGGAAATGAACAAATAAAATAAAAATTTTTTAATAGAAATATATATTACATGATAGTTACCACTAAAAAATTTGAAAACAAGCAAACAAATTAAAAAACATAATCGTGGAGTGATTGATTCAATACATACTTACATACTAAAAAAATTAATCGCCAAACTTTTAACCACTTGGGATAGAAAATATAAAGAAAAATTGAAATAAATCAAACAATAGTGTGTTTAAATAATTGAAATATAGGGGATTTGTTTTGTTTATTAAATACAAAAACATTAATAAATGCTAAGAATATGAAGCAAAATAAAACAAAACAAAAGTTATAAAAAATATAAGAAGAGAAAAAACTTAGTTCAAATTAGAAATACAAATGCAACTAAACAACACGTAGCAGCCACACAACTAGAGACAAAATACCCGATTCAACAACACAAAAAAAAAAAAAAATAAAGCAGCAGGAGCTTTTAAGCTGGAGTTACATACCACGCGTCCTACGCGTCACGCGTTCTACGCTTTTTACGCGTTGTACACTTTTTTGAAATTCAAGTTACATGCAACGCGTTCTATGCGCCAAAATGTTCGTATTGATCAGCTGTTGTTCAAGTAAAGTGAACTTGTTTACTTATACATACATACCAGTTAAATAAAGTAAATTGTTTTGGCAAAAATGGACAGTGAAATCGATGTTTTAAAAGAATTAATAGAATTTATTAATTGCTCTTCCATTTCGCACACAATATTTTACACTTGTTTTTAATAAACATGCAATGGAGATGATACAAACAACTTAAAAGTTATCGATAATTAAATACAAATTTTGTTGATTACATAATTGTAGTAAAATGTGCATTAAAATGCATTTTATTATTGTGTTCAATATTTACAAGCTTAATTACAAAAGATTTTTGTATATTCAGCACTTTTTATGAAAAAAAAATTAAACAATTTATCCACGACACAAAAATATTTATCGATAACATTGGAAATTGAATATTATTTACCATCCATGACTAACAAATACAGCTGTGTTTATTTATATGACGCGTCTGACGCGTACAAAAGTAGAAAGTAGATCTACTTTTCGCGTCGCATGCGTCGCGTGCGTTCTACGCGTCGTGCTGTGTAACTTATCACATGCAAATGCACTGATTCTACTTTTCTGACAGACGCATGAAACGCGTCGACGCGTATAACGCGTGGTATGTAACTCCAGCTTTAGAGCAAAACAACAAAAAAAAAAAAAACAACGATAATAATCAAAGCCAGACACAACAATAACAACAAGCAACCACTTAAGAAAGAAAGATCAGAAAAAAAGAAACAACAAAGTAACAATAAAATACAACACAATTATTCCGTAAAACGGGTAATAACAACAACAAATTACATAGAAAGGCTGACAACAAAAACAAAATTCAACACGGTAACAACACCTACATATGTATGTACTTACGTAAGTCAACGTATAAAGGAGAGAATTGATGTATTTTTGCTCATTTTAAAACTTATATACATACATATGTACATACATGGAATTATAGGCATTCCTCAACCATTTTGTGACGCAATTAAATTATTTACTAAAGAACATGTACATATCTATTTTAATCTTAAATACATAGGTACCTACATATATAAAAACATACATAAGAACCCTATATAAAAACTTATGTATATAAAAACCTAAATAAAAATACATATACAGGGGAGTTTTAATGAGTACATGTTAGTACTTACCATCGTTTACAATGCATAACTTTTTAAATAATAGTGCAAATCAAATAATTTTTTTTTGTTTTACTCTTTATTGTCTTCTTCATTGATAGAGGTATAACACTTGAGCAAACAATAACAATTACTTAAACAAAATTTAACGAAAGAGAAAAAAAACGACATGTACTCACTTATGCACTTTTATAATATTAAGAAATTATATAAAAATATATATCAAAAGAGAAAAAATACATACATACATTTTTCATAAATTAAAACTTGAACTTAAAACTTAACCGGTAACCCTACATTTACATATATACATACATACATATCGTCCCCTCAATATAACAATAGCCTATGTGCTATATATAATAGCGTATTATACGCTATTGTTATATTGAGGGGACGATATATACTAACACAAATGTCATACATATGAACTTAATAAGATATAGACACCCAAAATTAAACACTGGAAACAAAAAAAAAAAACAAATTGTAAACAATACACATTTACTTCAAACCATACACAACATAACATATACACAAACATACACACATACCTCACTACAAACAAGAAATACATAAATATAAAATACTAAACAACAGAAAACAAAAATATTCTTTTACTATGTATCTTACCAACTACATCTTTTTGCAAAATAAACATGAAAATGTCCCAAATATATAAAATATGTATGCTTTAACCTCTAAATAAAAATTAAAAGATATTAAACGAAAATAACAGTAAAAATACAATAAAGAGAATACTTAAAGAACAAAATAAACTAAAATAACAAAAACGTAGTTGCCAGACCGACGAGTTTTCAAAAAGAATTACATAACATTCTCCGGTGAAACACAAATTATTAATTCATTTAAATCTTATGAATTATTGTCCGATTTCAATTTAAAGCATTTTAATGAACATGTAAACAATTTTTTTAACATAAAGAAAAGAGTTTTGCAAAAACGACCGGTATCGAAAACAAAAGAAACAAAACGAAACGAATACATTACTTTACTTATTGACAACTATAACACAGTTCTTTTGTATGCAAAGTTACATGCACAGGATTTATTAGAAAACACAAACACATTAACAGTTAAAAGGTTATTACTCTGTCGAGAACTCTTGGTGAGGTGTTCTGGTAAATTAGATTGCAAAATAAAAGTACCCCATTACGTTTTATTGTTCGAATTAGTCGATAGAGACCTCATGACAGATTCTGAGTCAGACTCTGAAGATAAATTTTCGCAAGCTAAAGAAAGTATTGAATTAGACGAAGAAATTCACCAATTACAAGATAGAACTGAAAACAATTTTGCGGAACTAGAAAATCTCAACATGGCTACCCTAGATCAAAAGAAATCTTTCATTAGTACATATGTGCGCTAACATAATTAGAGAGAATTATAGTGGAGATCCACTCGCGCTAGAGTGTTTTATAGACAAAATTAATTTGATTCAAGATGTAACTGATAATAATCTCAACAATACCTTCATATCGTTTATTAAGTCCAAGTTAGAAGGAAAGGCCTGCGAGGCTCTTCCCGAAAATGTTACCACAGTGGAAGAAATAAAAGTTGCACTAAGACAAAGGATAAAACCCGAAAATTCAAAAGTAGTCGCAGGCAAAATCGCTGCTTTGCAAATCCAAAACAATAATTATGCGGATTTCTCAAAACAGATTGAAGATTCATTAGAAAGATCACTTATCACTGAAAGCATAACAAAGAAAAAAGCGCATGAAATGGCTGTTGAGCAAACAGTTTCTGTATGTCGCTTAAACGCAAAATCGACTTTAATAAAGTCTATAATTGCATCAACAACATTAGTAGACCTTAGATGTAGTAGCAAAATTAATTGTCGAACATACGACTGAATCAAATGAGTCCCAAGTTTTAACAATTCATTCTAATGATAACAACCCGAGATTTTCAAATAATTCAAGATATACAAATAATTCAAGAATATCACATCAAGCTGATCGATTTAATAGTTTTAGAAGGGGAAATAATTACTGTCGAGGAAATGGAAATTATAATCGTGGAAATGTGAATAGAAATTTAGTAACTACCACGGTAATAGTAACAATAATTATAATAATAATAATTACAATAATAATTATAATTAAGTTGTGAATTTTTTATTCGAACTGAGTGATATTTAATCAAAGAAATTTTTAATTTTTCAGGCTTAGGTTCGTTTTCTCTAAATATAATTTTGTTATAAATTAAATTATTCACCCCTATCGTGAACAAAATGTGAAATTTTTGTTCCCATGAAATTTTCATTCCCCATGAAGGGAAATTTGGTATCGTGAATTTCATGGGAACGTTTTTTCCCGCTATCAATTCGTTGTGAATGTAAAATAAGAAAGAAGATAACAAAAAAAAAAAATTACAGAAATTTTTGTTATAAAATATACTTGGAAATATATATTTTAAAGAAAACTTAAAAAAAGGAAAGCTAAATATTCAGTGTTGGAGCGATAGTTTATTTGCAGCTTTTATTTATTGCATTCTAACTTTTATGAGTTTAAATGGTTCGGCTACTTTTGGAAAGCCAACAAAACGAAAAAATTCCAACAAATTAAAGCTTCACAAATTCGCAGGCAATAGTCTTGTTGTTTTGCATTTTGTTGACCTATACATCAGTTGGTACCTTATTATTAGATATTTTTCTTTAAATAAACTTTTTAAGCTTTAATATTCAAGTTGTATGAAGAATTGCATACATGTTTTGTTCTATTCCCCATCAAAAATAAAGTGAATAAATCGAAGGGAAAAGTGAAAAAACTTGTGGGAAAAAAGTTATTCACGATAAGGGGAATTTTTTCATGGGAGCATTTTTTCACGTTATTATTCTGGACTGAATAAAATTTTTTCATGGGAATTGTTCACGATTGCCATTAAGGGAAAAGGGAAAAAGTTACGAGAGAAAATTTGTTCACGATAGGGGTGAATATTTTTTTTATGATAAATTTTATTATTTATTGAATCTTCAATTTAATTGAAACATCAATAAATTGTTCAAATCTTAAATCTAAAAATAATAAATATATGTTTAGCCAAAGCTAAACAAAATTTTTAGTTTCAACGGTTGATTTTTGTTGTTTTTACATCTCTCGTGTACGGCTGATAGAAAGAGTATCCCTCCTCCTAAGCCAGCTGTGGCCTCTAGAATATTGCGCGTAAGTGGATTTGGGTGCAACTCAAGTTTTTTAATGTATTTTTTCGCGTGTTAACCAACGGAACATCGAGATCTTTGTGAATTCGATTATTTCGGATATACCATGGGGCTGCTGTACGTAGAATTTTGTTTTGTCACCTTTGAATTTTTTCTACATTTGATGCTGAGGCAATGCCCCATAGCTGGATTCCATAGGCCCATATTGGTTTTAGGATCGCATTGTATAATAGAAGTTTACATTCCAGGCTTCCAATAAGTTTCTTCCAATAAGCCAATTCATTTGGGCTGCTTTTAGTTTCATTTGGATCAACTTTGCGTCTATGTGCGATTTCCATGTTAAACGACGTTCAAGATGAACGCCTAGATATTTGACTACAGTGTGTTGCGGTATAGTCTCGGTGTTAATTTGTATAGGCGGGCATGTTTCCCTGCGTAACGTAAAAGTGACGTGTACACGTTTCTGCTCCTTAACTCTTATCCACCATTGTTTTAACCTCTAGAGTATTGGTAGCCGAAGGCTGCCACCTAGGAATCAAATAAGAAACACTAGAATAAAGCTCAACTTGAACAAGATAGACTTTGAAAAAGTATACTAAAGTTCCAACCCATTAAAAAATGATAAAAGCTGTAGTTTAAAAACTTACATGTAATTCAGCAGATTCAATTAATGATAGAGGATCTTTAACTAATGTGATTGCAGCTGCCGTGGTGGCAGTGAGGTCTAAGCGGTAGATAACTCTGATGATGAGACTGTGGTTAGTCTCGAAACATCGATGTCAATTCAACCCTCCGCGCAGTCTAATTTTTCTTTGTCTGTTCAAATATTAAGAGCCACTATATTTATTTTTCTAATTTAAATAATAATTTAATTTATAACAAAATTATATTTAGAGAAAACGAACTTAAGCCTGAAAAATTAAAAATTTCTTTGATTAAATGTCACTCAGTTCGAATAAAAAATTCACAACTTAATTATAAAACTAAAGGCACGTAGCTAAGAATGTGTTTGTACATCACAGTTCTTTATACAATAAAAAAAAACAGTTGTATATACATATGTATAATGTATCACATTCCATAACCTCTAGAGTATCAGTAGCCGAAGGCTGCCACCTAGGAATCATATAAGAAACACTAGAATAAAGCTCAACTTGAACAAGATAGACTTTGAAAAAGTATAGTAAAGTTCCAACCCATTCAAAATGATAAAAGCTGTAGTGTAAAAACTTACATGCAATTCAGCAGATTCAATTAATGATAGAGGATCTTTAACTAATGTGATTGCAGCTGCCGTGGTGGCAGTGAGGTCTAAGCGGTAGACAACTCTGATGATGAGACTGTGGTTAGTCTCGAAACATCGATGTCAGTTCAACCCTCCGCGCAGTCTAATTTTTCTTTGTCTGTTCAAATATTAAGAGCCACTAGATTTATCTTTCTAATTTAAATAATAATTTAATTTATAACAAAATTATATTTAGAGAAAACGAACTTAAGCCTGAAAAATTAAAAATTTCTTTGATTAAATATCACTCACTTCGAATAAAAAATTCACAACTTAATTATAAAACTAAAGGCACGTAGCTAAAAATGTGTTTGTACATCACAGTTGTTTATACAATAAAAAAAAAAACAGTTGTATATTCATATGTATAATGTATCACATTCCATAACCTCTAGAGTATTGGTAGCCGAAGGCTGCCACCTAGGAATCAAATAAGAAACACTAGAATAAAGCTCAACTTGAACAAGATAGACTTTGAAAAAGTATAGTAAAGTTCCAACCCATTAAAAAATGATAAAAGCTGTAGTGTAAAAACTTACATGTTATTCAGCAGATTCAATTAATGATAGATGATCTTTAACTAATGTGATTGCAGCTGCCGTGGTGGCAGTGAGGTCTAAGCGGTAGATAACTCTGATGATGAGACTGTGGTTAGTCTCGAAACATCGATGTCAGTTCAACCCTCCGCGCAGTCTAATTTTTCTTTGTCTGTTCAAATATTAAGAGCCACTAGATTTATCTTTCTAATTTAAATAATAATTTAATTTATAACAAAATTATATTTAGAGAAATCGAACTTAAGCCTGAAAAATTAAAAATTTCTTTGATTAAATATCACTCAGTTCGAATAAAAAATTCACAAGTTAATTATAAAACTAAAGGCACGTAGCTAAGAATGTGTTTGTACATCACAGTTGTTTATACAATAAAAAAAAACAGTTGTATATACATATGTATAATGTATTACATTTCATAACCTCTAGAGAATTGGTAGCCGAAGGCTGCCACCTAGGAATCAAATAAGAAACACTAGAATAAAGCTCGTCTTGAACAAGATAGACTTTGAAAAAGTATAGTAAAGTTCCAAACTATTAAAAAATTATAAAAGCTGTAGTGTAAAAACTTACATGTTATTCAGCAGATTCAATTAATGATAGAGGATCTTTAACTAATGTGATTGCAGCTGCCGTGGTGGCAGTGAGGTCTAAGCGGTAGACAACTCTGATGATGAGACTGTGGTTAGTCTCGAAACATCGATGTCAGTTCAACCCTCCGCGCAGTCTAATTTTTCTTTGTCTGTTCAAATATTAAGAGCCACTAGATTTATCTTTCTAATTTAAATAATAATTTAATTTATAACCAAAATTATATTTAGAGAAAACGAACTTAAGCCTGAAAAATTAAAAATTTCTTTGATTAAATATCACTCAGTTCGAATAAAAAATTCACAACTTAATTATAAAACTAAATGCACGTAGCTAAGAATGTGTTTGTACATCACAGTTGTTTATACAATAAAAAAACAGTTGTATATACATATGTATAGTGTATCACATTCCATAACCTCTAGAGTATTGGTAGCCGAAGGCTGCCACCTAGGAATCAAATAAGAAACACTATAATAAAGCTCAACTTGAACAAGATAGACTTTGAAAAAGTATACTAAAGTTCCAACCCATTAAAAAATGATAAAAGCTGTAGTGTAAAAACTTACATCTAACTCAGCAGATTCAATTAATGATAGAGGATCTTTAACTAATGTGATTGCAGCTGCCGTGGTGGCAGTGAGGTCTAAGCGGTAGACAACTCTGATGATGAGACTGTGGTTAGTCTCGAAACATCGATGTCAGTTCAACCCTCCGCGCAGTCTAATTTTTCTTTGTCTGTTCAAATATTAAGAGCCACTAGATTTATCTTTCTAATTTAAATAATAATTTAATTTATAACAAAATTATATTTAGAGAAAACGAACTTAAGCCTGAAAAATTAAAAATTTCTTTGATTAAATATCACTCAGTTCGAATAAAAAATTCACAACTTAATTATAAAACTAAATGCACGTAGCTAAGAATGTGTTTGTACATCACAGTTGTTTATACAATAAAAAAACAGTTGTATATACATATGTATAATGTATCACATTCCATAACCTCTAGAGAATTGGTAGTCGAAGGCTGCCACCTAGGAATCAAATAAGAAACACTAGAATAAAGCTCAACTTGAACAAGATAGATTTTGAAAAAGTATAGTAAAGTTCCAACCCATTAAAAAATGATAAAAGCTGTAGTGTAAAAACTTACATGTAATTCAGCAGATTCAATTAATGATAGAGGATCTTTAACTAATGTGATTGCAGCTGCCGTGGTGGCAGTGAGGTCTAAGCGGTAGACAACTCTGATGATGAGACTGTGGTTAGTCTCGAAACATCGATGTCAGTTCAACCCTCCGCGCAGTCTAATTTTTCTTTGTCTGTTCAAATATTAAGAGCCACTAGATTTATCTTTCTAATTTAAATAATAATTTAATTTATAACAAAATTATATTTAGAGAAAACGAACTTAAGCCTGAAAAATTAAAAATTTCTTTGATTAAATATCACTCAGTTCGAATAAAAAATTCACAACTTAATTATAAAACTAAATGCACGTAGCTAAGAATGTGTTTGTACATCACAGTTGTTTATACAATAAAAAAACAGTTGTATATACATATGTATAGTGTATCACATTCCATAACCTCTAGAGTATTGGTAGCCGAAGGCTGCCACCTAGGAATCAAATAAGAAACACTAGAATAAAGCTCAACTTGAACAAGATAGACTTTGAAAAAGTATACTAAAGTTCCAACCCATTAAAAAATGATAAAAGCTGTAGTGTAAAAACTTACATCTAACTCAGCAGATTCAATTAATGATAGAGGATCTTTAACTAATGTGATTGCAGCTGCCGTGGTGGCAGTGAGGTCTAAGCGGTAGACAACTCTGATGATGAGACTGTGGTTAGTCTCGAAACATCGATGTCAGTTCAACCCTCCGCGCAGTCTAATTTTTCTTTGTCTGTTCAAATATTAAGAGCCACTAGATTTATCTTTCTAATTTAAATAATAATTTAATTTATAACAAAATTATATTTAGAGAAAACGAACTTAAGCCTGAAAAATTAAAAATTTCTTTGATTAAATATCACTCAGTTCGAATAAAAAATTCACAACTTAATTATAAAACTAAATGCACGTAGCTAAGAATGTGTTTGTACATCACAGTTGTTTATACAATAAAAAAACAGTTGTATATACATATGTATAATGTATCACATTCCATAACCTCTAGAGAATTGGTAGTCGAAGGCTGCCACCTAGGAATCAAATAAGAAACACTAGAATAAAGCTCAACTTGAACAAGATAGATTTTGAAAAAGTATAGTAAAGTTCCAACCCATTAAAAAATGATAAAAGCTGTAGTGTAAAAACTTACATGTAATTCAGCAGATTCAATTAATGATAGAGGATCTTTAACTAATGTGATTGCAGCTGCCGTGGTGGCAGTGAGGTCTAAGCGGTAGACAACTCTGATGATGAGACTGTGGTTAGCCTCGAAACATCGATGTCAGTTCAACCCTCCGCGCAGTCTAATTTTTCTTTGTCTGTTCAAATATTAAGAGCCACTAGATTTATCTTTCTAATTTAAATAATAATTTAATTTATAACAAAATTATATTTAGAGAAATCGAACTTAAGCCTGAAAAATTAAAAATTTCTTTGATTAAATATCACTCAGTTCGAATAAAAAATTCACAACTTAATTATAAAACTAAAGGCACGTAGCTAAGAATGTGTTTGTACATCACAGTTGTTTATACAATAAAAAAAAACAGTTCTATATACATATGTATAATGTATCACATTCCATAACCTCTAGAGAATTGGTAGCCGAAGGCTGCCACCTAGGAATCAAATAAGAAACACTAGAATAAAGCTCAACTTGAACAAGATAGACTTTGAAAAAGTATAGTAAAGTTCCAAACTATTAAAAAATGATAAAAGCTGTAGTGTAAAAACTTACATGTTATTCAGCAGATTCAATTAATGATAGAGGATCTTTAACTAATGTGATTGCAGCTGCCGTGGTAGCAGTGAGGTCTAAGCGGTAGACAACTCTGATGATGAGACTGTGGTTAGTCTCGAAACATCGATGTCAGTTCAACCCTCCGCGCAGTCTAATTTTTCTTTGTCTGTTCAAATATTAAGAGCCACTAGATTTATCTTTCTAATTTAAATAATAATTTAATTTATAACAAAATTATATTTAGAGAAATCGAACTTAAGCCTGAAAAATTAAAAATTTCTTTGATTAAATATCACTCATTTCGAATAAAAAATTCACAACTTAATTATAAAACTAAAGGCATGTAGCTAAGAATGTGTTTGTACATCACAGTTGTTTATACAATAAAAAAAACAGTTGTATATACATATGTACAATGTATCACATTCCATAACCTCAAGAGTATTGGCACAGGGTAAACAGAGATGACAAAAACAAAAAAAATTGGACTTCGATCATATTTTATTTGTCATAAGTAAGCTTCGTGAAAAAGAGAAAACAGTAGTGTGTTTGTTATGAAAGTAAACAAAACGAAAAGCAAAAAAAAGTTCAGTTTTTAGTGGAAAATGCTACATAAAAGCACGCTTAAATTTAATAAAATGTGATAATATTAAGTATTTACGGCATATAATTCCAAAATAAAGTGATAAAACAATTTAGTGTGTGCTTATATACTCTGTATATTAAATTTATATACATAGGTACATATATTCTGTAAATTTGCCAAATGGTGGTGATTTTTTGCTTACATACACACATACATACATACATACTTGATAAATTCTGATATTTTGCAGATGTATATAGTAATAAAATACAAACGATGAGTGAAAACCAATTTAAATTAATTAATTAATAATATTTTTAATGTAAATTATAGAAATATATGGATATTTTATTAGTTTTGTGATTTATAATTTTAATTTGGATACAAAGACAGCACAAAGAAAAAAACGAAAACGAAGGATTGTATGAGTGTATACAAATCAGTATGCAAAATCTTCCGTCTCGTGTCATCTCTGGTTACCCTGTGGTATTGGTAGCCGAAGGCTGCCACCTAGGAATCAAATAAGAAACACTAGAATAAAGCTCAACTTGAACAAGATAGACTTTGAAAAAGTATAGTAAAGTTCCAACCCATTAAAAAATGATGAAAGCTGTAGTGTAAAAACTTACATGTAATTCAGCAGATTCAATTAATGATAGAGGATCTTTAACTAATGTGATTGCAGCTGCCGTTGTGGCAGTGAGGTCTAAGCGGAAGATAACTCTGATGATGAGACTGTGGTTAGTCTCGAAACATCGATGTCAGTTCAACCCTCCGCGCAGTCTAATTTTTCTTTGTCTGTTCAAATATTAAGAGCCACTAGATTTATCTTTCTAATTTAAATAATAATTTAATTTATAACAAAATTATATTTAGAGAAAACGAACTTAAGCCTGAAAAATTAAAAATTTCTTTGATTAAATATCACTCAGTTCGAATAAAAAATTCACAACTTAATTATAAAACTAAATGCACGTAACTAAGAATGTGTTTGTACATCACAGTTGTTTATACAATAAAAAAAAAAACAGTTGTATATACATATGTACAATGTATCACATTCCATAACCTCTAGAGTATCAGTAGCCGAAGGCTGCCACCTAGGAATCAAATAAGAAACACTAGAATAAAGCTCAACTTGAACAAGATAGACTTTGAAAAAGTATAGTAAAGTTCCAACCCATTCAAAATGATAAAAGCTGTAGTGTAAAAACTTACATGTAATTCAGCAGATTCAATTAATGATAGAGGATCTTTAACTAATGTGATTGCAACTGCCGTGGTGGCAGTGAGGTCTAAGCGGTAGACAACTCTGATGATGAGACTGTGGTTAGTCTCGAACCATCGTTGTCAGTTCAACCCTCCGCGCAGTCTAATTTTTCTTTGTCTGTTCAAATATTAAGAGCCACTAGATTTATCTTTCTAATTTAAATAATAATTTAATTTATAACAAAATTATATTTAGAGAAAACGAACTTAAGCCTGAAAAATTAAAAATTTCTTTGATTAAATATCACTCAGTTCGAATAAAAAATTCACAACTTAATTATAAAACTAAATGCACGTAACTAAGAATGTGTTTGTACATCACAGTTGTTAATACAATAAAAAAAAAACAGTTGTATATACATATGTATAATGTATCACATTCCATAACCTCTAGAGTATTGGTAGCCGAAGGCTGCCACCTAGGAATCAAATAAGAAACACTAGAATAAAGCTCAACTTGAACAAGATAGACTTTGAAAAAGTATAGTAAAGTTCCAACCCATTAAAAAATGATAAAAGCTGTAGTGTAAAAACTTACATGTAACTCAGCAGATTCAATTAATGATAGAGGATCTTTAACTAATGTGATTGCAGCTGCCGTGGTGGCAGTGAGGTCTAAGCGGTAGACAACTCTGATGATGAGACTGTGGTTAGTCTCGAAACATCCATGTCAGTTCAAACCTCCGCGCAGTCTAATTTTTCTTTGTCTGTTCAAATATTAAGAGCCACTAGATTTATCTTTCTAATTTAAGTAATAATTTAATTTATAACAAAATTATATTTAGAGAAATCGAACTTAAGCCTGAAAAATTAAAAATTTCTTTGATTAAATATCACTCAGTTCGAATAAAAAATTCACAACTTAATTATAAAACTAAAGGCACGTAGCTAAGAATGTGTTTGTACATCACAGTTGTTTATACAATAAAAAAAAAACAGTTGTATATACATATGTATAATGTATCACATTCCATAACCTCTAGAGAATTGGTAGTCGAAGGCTGCCACCTAGGAATCAAATAAGAAACACTAGAATAAAGCTCAACTTGAACAACATAGACTTTGAAAAAGTATAGTAAAGTTCCAACCCATTAAAAAATGATAAAAGCTGTAGTGTAAAAACTTACATGTAATTCAGCAGATTCAATTAATGATAGAGGATCTTTAACTAATGTGATTGCAGCTCCGTGGTGGCAGTGAGGTCTAAGCGGTAGACAACTCTGATGATGAGACTGTGGTTAGTCTCGAAACATCGATGTCAGTTCAACCCTCCCCGCAGTCTAATTTTTCTTTGTCTGTTCAAATATTAAGAGCCACTAGATTTATCTTTCTAATTTAAATAATAATTTAATTTATAACAAAATTATATTTAGAGAAAACGAACTTAAGCCTGAAAAATTAAAAATTTCTTTGATTAAATGTCACTCAGTTCGAATAAAAAATTCACAACTTAATTATAAAACTAAAGGCACGTAGCTAAGAATGTGTTTGTACATCACAGTTGTTTATACAATAAAAAAAAAAACAGTTGTATATACATATGTATAATGTATCACATTTCATAACCTCTAGAGTATTGGTAGCCGAAGGCTGCCACCTAGGATTAAAATAAGAAACACTAGAATAAAACTCAACTTGAACAAGATAGACTTTGAAAAAGTATAGTAAAGTTCCAACCCATTAAAAAATGATAAAAGCTGTAGTGTAAAAACTTACATGTAATTCAGCAGATTCAATTAATGATAGAGGATCTTTAACTAATGTGATTGCAGCTCCGTGGTGGCAGTGAGGTCTAAGCGGTAGACAACTCTGATGATGAGACTGTGGTTAGTCTCGAAACATCGATGTCAGTTCAACCCTCCCCGCAGTCTAATTTTTCTTTGTCTGTTCAAATATTAAGAGCCACTAGATTTATCTTTCTAATTTAAATAATAATTTAATTTATAACAAAATTATATTTAGAGAAAACGAACTTAAGCCTGAAAAATTAAAAATTTCTTTGATTAAATATCACTCAGTTCGAATAAAAAATTCACAACTTAATTATAAAACTAAAGGCACGTAGCTAAAAATGTGTTTGTACATCACAGTTGTTTATACAATAAAAAAAAAAAAGTTGTATAATCATATGTATAATGTATCACATTCCATAACCTCTAGAGTATTGGTAGCCGAAGGCTGCCACCTAGGAATCAAATAAGAAACACTAGAATAAAGCTCAACTTGAACAAGATAGACTTTGAAAAAGTATAGTAAAGTTCCAACCCATTAAAAGCTGTAGTGTAAAAACTTACATGTAATTCAGCAGATTCAATTAATGATAGAGGATCTTTAACTAATGTGATTGCAGCTGCCGTGGTGGCAGTGATGTCTAAGCGGTAGACAACTCTGATGATGAGACTGTGGTTAGTCTCGAAACATCGATGTCAGTTCAACCCTCCGCGCAGTCTAATTTTTCTTTGTCTGTTCAAATATTAAGAGCCACTAGATTTATCTTTCTAATTTAAATAACAATTTAATTTATAACAAAATTATGGCTGACTTCCAAAACGTCAATTGCTTTGTGTTTGAACAAAGCATCACATTTCATAACGCCGCAGTACAATAGTTATACAATGTATACCATTTCAAAACGCCGCCGCAAAGTAAATTTAACGCAGTAAGAGAGCAAACAAGGCATCGGTTTTATAGTTGTTGCATTGTTTCCGAACTTTGCATATGTATGTGATTTAAATACAGTAGCAATACTGTATACAAACATTGTATACGAACGTTTTGGAAGTCAGCCTATATTTAGAGAAATCGAACTTAAGCCTGAAACATTAAAAATTTCTTTGATTAAATATCACTCAGTTCGAATAAAAAAATTCACAACTTAATTATAAAACTAAAGGCACGTAGCTAAGAATGTGTTTGTACATCACAGTTGTTTATACAATAAAAAAAAACTGTTGTATATACATATGTATAATGTATCACATTCCATAACCTCTAGAGAATTGGTAGCCGAAGGCTGCCACCTAGGAATCAAATAAGAAACACTAGAATAAAGCTCGTCTTGAACAAGATAGACTTTGAAAAAGTATAGTAAAGTTCCAAACTATTAAAAAATTATAAAAGCTGTAGTGTAAAAACTTACATCTAACTCAGCAGATTCAATTAATGATAGAGGATCTTTAACTAATGTGATTGCAGCTGCCGTGGTTGCAGTGAGGTCTAAGCGGTAGACAACTCTGATGATGAGACTGTGGTTAGTCTCGAAACATCGATGTCAGTTCAACCCTCCGCGCAGTCTAATTTTTCTTTGTCTGTTCAAATATTAAGAGCCACTAGATTTATCTTTCTTATTTAAATAATAATTTAATTTATAACAAAATTATATTTAGAGAAAACGAACTTAAGCCTGAAAAATTAAAAATTTCTTTGATTAAATATCACTCAGTTCGAATAAAAAATTCACAACTTAATTATAAAACTAAATGCACGTAGCTAAGAATGCGTTTGTACATCACAGTTGTTTATACAATAAAAAAAACAGTTGTATATACATATGTATAATGTATCACATTCCATAACCTCTAGAGAATTGGTAGCCGAAGGCTGCCACCTAGGAATCAAATAAGAAACACTAGAATAAAGCTCAACTTGAACAAGATAGACTTTGAAAAAGTATAGTAAAGTTCCAACCCATTAAAAAATGATAAAAGCTGTAGTGTAAAAACTTATATGTAATTCAGCAGATTCAATTAATGATAGAGGATCTTTAACTAATGTGATTGCAGCTCCGTGGTGGCAGTGAGGTCTAAGCGGTAGACAACTCTGATGATGAGACTGTGGTTAGTCTCGAAACATCGATGTCAGTTCAACCCTCCCCGCAGTCTAATTTTTCTTTGTCTGTTCAAATATTAAGAGCCACTAGATTTATCTTTCTAATTTAAATAATAATTTAATTTATAACAAAATTATATTTAGAGAAAACGAACTTAAGCCTGAAAAATTAAAAATTTCTTTGATTAAATATCACTCAGTTCGAATAAAAAATTCACAACTTAATTATAAAACTAAAGGCACGTAGCTAAGAATGTGTTTGTACATCACAGTTGTTTATACAATTAAAAAAAACAGTTGTATATACATATGTATAATGTATTACATTCCATAACCTCTAGAGAATTGGTAGCCGAAGGCTGCCACCTAGGAATCAAATAAGAAACACTAGAATAAAGCTCGTCTTGAACAAGATAGACTTTGAAAAAGTATAGTAAAGTTCCAACCCATTAAAAAATGATAAAAGCTGTAGTGTAAAAACTTACATGTAACTCAGCAGATTCAATTAATGATAGAGGATCTTTAACTAATGTGATTGCAGCTGCCGTGGTGGCAGTGAGGTCTAAGCGGTAGACAACTCTGATGATGAGACTGTGGTTAGTCTCGAAACATCCATGTCAGTTCAAACCTCCGCGCAGTCTAATTTTTCTTTGTCTGTTCAAATATTAAGAGCCACTAGATTTATCTTTCTAATTTAAGTAATAATTTAATTTATAACAAAATTATATTTAGAGATATCGAACTTAAGCCTGAAAAATTAAAAATTTCTTTGATTAAATATCACTCAGTTCGAATAAAAAATTCACAACTTAATTATAAAACTAAAGGCACGTAGCTAAGAATGTGTTTGTACATCACAGTTGTTTATACAATAAAAAAAAAACAGTTGTATATACATATGTATAATGTATCACATTCCATAACCTCTAGAGAATTGGTAGTCGAAGGCTGCCACCTAGGAATCAAATAAGAAACACTAGAATAAAGCTCAACTTGAACAACATAGACTTTGAAAAAGTATAGTAAAGTTCCAACCCATTAAAAAATGATAAAAGCTGTAGTGTAAAAACTTACATGTAATTCAGCAGATTCAATTAATGATAGAGGATCTTTAACTAATGTGATTGCAGCTCCGTGGTGGCAGTGAGGTCTAAGCGGTAGACAACTCTGATGATGAGACTGTGGTTAGTCTCGAAACATCGATGTCAGTTCAACCCTCCCCGCAGTCTAATTTTTCTTTGTCTGTTCAAATATTAAGAGCCACTAGATTTATCTTTCTAATTTAAATAATAATTTAATTTATAACAAAATTATATTTAGAGAAAACGAACTTAAGCCTGAAAAATTAAAAATTTCTTTGATTAAATGTTACTCAGTTCGAATAAAAAATTCACAACTTAATTATAAAACTAAAGGCACGTAGCTAAGAATGTGTTTGTACATCACAGTTGTTTATACAATAAAAAAAAAAAACAGTTGTATATACATATGTATAATGTATCACATTTCATAACCTCTAGAGTATTGGTAGCCGAAGGCTGCCACCTAGGATTAAAATAAGAAACACTAGAATAAAACTCAACTTGAACAAGATAGACTTTGAAAAAGTATAGTAAAGTTCCAACCCATTAAAAAATGATAAAAGCTGTAGTGTAAAAACTTACATGTAATTCAGCAGATTCAATTAATGATAGAGGATCTTTAACTAATGTGATTGCAGCTCCGTGGTGGCAGTGAGGTCTAAGCGGTAGACAACTCTGATGATGAGACTGTGGTTAGTCTCGAAACATCGATGTCAGTTCAACCCTCCCCGCAGTCTAATTTTTCTTTGTCTGTTCAAATATTAAGAGCCACTAGATTTATCTTTCTAATTTAAATAATAATTTAATTTATAACAAAATTATATTTAGAGAAAACGAACTTAAGCCTGAAAAATTAAAAATTTCTTTGATTAAATATCACTCAGTTCGAATAAAAAATTCACAACTTAATTATAAAACTAAAGGCACGTAGCTAAAAATGTGTTTGTACATCACAGTTGTTTATACAATAAAAAAAAAACAGTTGTATAATCATATGTATAATGTATCACATTCCATAACCTCTAGAGTATTGGTAGCCGAAGGCTGCCACCTAGGAATCAAATAAGAAACACTAGAATAAAGCTCAACTTGAACAAGATAGACTTTGAAAAAGTATAGTAAAGTTCCAACCCATTAAAAAATGATAAAAGCTGTAGTGTAAAAACTTACATGTAATTCAGCAGATTCAATTAATGATAGAGGATCTTTAACTAATGTGATTGCAGCTGCCGTGGTGGCAGTGATGTCTAAGCGGTAGACAACTCTGATGATGAGACTGTGGTTAGTCTCGAAACATCGATGTCAGTTCAACCCTCCGCGCAGTCTAATTTTTCTTTGTCTGTTCAAATATTAAGAGCCACTAGATTTATCTTTCTAATTTAAATAACAATTTAATTTATAACAAAATTATGGCTGACTTCCAAAACGTCAATTGCTTTGTGTTTGAACAAAGCATCACATTTCATAACGCCGCAGTACAATAGTTATACAATGTATACCATTTCAAAACGCCGCCGCAAAGTAAATTTAACGCAGTAAGAGAGCAAACAAGGCATCGGTTTTATAGTTGTTGCATTGTTTCCGAACTTTGCATATGTATGTGATTTAAATACAGTAGCAATACTGTATACAAACATTGTATACGAACGTTTTGGAAGTCAGCCTATATTTAGAGAAATCGAACTTAAGCCTGAAACATTAAAAATTTCTTTGATTAAATATCACTCAGTTCGAATAAAAAAATTCACAACTTAATTATAAAACTAAAGGCACGTAGCTAAGAATGTGTTTGTACATCACAGTTGTTTATACAATAAAAAAAACAGTTGTATATACATATGTATAATGTATCACATTCCATAACCTCTAGAGAATTGGTAGCCGAAGGCTGCCACCTAGGAATCAAATAAGAAACACTAGAATAAAGCTCAACTTGAACAAGATAGACTTTGAAAAAGTATAGTAAAGTTCCAACCCATTAAAAAATGATAAAAGCTGTAGTGTAAAAACTTACATGTAATTCAGCAGATTCAATTAATGATAGAGGATCTTTAACTAATGTGATTGCAGCTCCGTGGTGGCAGTGAGGTCTAAGCGGTAGACAACTCTGATGATGAGACTGTGGTTAGTCTCGAAACATCGATGTCAGTTCAACCCTCCCCGCAGTCTAATTTTTCTTTGTCTGTTCAAATATTAAGAGCCACTAGATTTATCTTTCTAATTTAAATAATAATTTAATTTATAACAAAATTATATTTAGAGAAAACGAACTTAAGCCTGAAAAATTAAAAATTTCTTTGATTAAATATCACTCAGTTCGAATAAAAAATTCACAACTTAATTATAAAACTAAAGGCACGTAGCTAAGAATGTGTTTGTACATCACAGTTGTTTATACAATTAAAAAAAACAGTAGTATATACATATGTATAATGTATTACATTCCATAACCTCTAGAGAATTGGTAGCCGAAGGCTGCCACCTAGGAATCAAATAAGAAACACTAGAATAAAGCTCGTCTTGAACAAGATAGACTTTGAAAAAGTATAGTAAAGTTCCAAACTATTAAAAAATTATAAAAGCTGTAGTGTAAAAACTTACATCTAACTCAGCAGATTCAATTAATGATAGAGGATCTTTAACTAATGTGATTGCAGCTGCCGTGGTTGCAGTGAGGTCTAAGCGGTAGACAACTCTGATGATGAGACTGTGGTTAGTCTCGTAACATCGATGTCAGTTCAACCCTCCGCGCAGTCTAATTTTTCTTTGTCTGTTCAAATATTAAGAGCCACTAGATTTATCTTTCTTATTTAAATAATAATTTAATTTATAACAAAATTATATTTAGAGAAAACGAACTTAAGCCTGAAAAATTAAAAATTTCTTTGATTAAATATCACTCAGTTCGAATAAAAAATTCACAACTTAATTATAAAACTAAATGCACGTAGCTAAGAATGCGTTTGTACATCACAGTTGTTTATACAATAAAAAAACAGTTGTATATACATATGTATAATGTATCACATTCCATAACCTCTAGAGAATTGGTAGTCGAAGGCTGCCACCTAGGAATCAAATAAGAAACACTAGAATAAAGCTCGTCTTGAACAAGATAGACTTTGAAAAAGTATAGTAAAGTTCCAAACTATTAAAAAATTATAAAAGCTGTAGTGTAAAAACTTACATCTAACTCAGCAGATTCAATTAATGATAGAGGATCTTTCACTAATGTGATTGCAGCTGCCGTGGTTGCAGTGAGGTCTAAGCGGTAGACAACTCTGATGATGAGACTGTGGTTAGTCTCGAAACATCGATGTCAGTTCAACCCTCCCCGCAGTCTAATTTTTCTTTGTCTGTTCAAATATTAAGAGCCACTAGATTTATCTTTCTAATTTAAATAATAATTTAATTTATAACAAAATTATATTTAGAGAAAACGAACTTAAGCCTGAAAAATTAAAAATTTCTTTGATTAAATGTCACTCAGTTCGAATAAAAAATTCACAACTTAATTATAAAACTAAAGGCACGTAGCTAAGAATGTGTTTGTACATCACAGTTGTTTATACAATAAAAAAAAAAACAGTTGTATATACATATGTATAATGTATCACATTCCATAACCTCTAGAGTATTGGTAGCCGAAGGCTGCCACCTAGGATTCAAATAAGAAACACTAGAATAAAGCTCAACTTGAACAAGACAGACTTTGAAAAAGTATAGTAAAGTTCCAACCCATTAAAAAATGATAAAAGCTGTAGTGTAAAAACTTACATGTAATTCAGCAGATTCAATTAATGATAGAGGATCTTTAACTAATGTGATTGCAGCTGCCGTGGTGGCAGTGAGGTCTAAGCGGTAGACAACTCTGATGATGAGACTGTGGTTAGTCTCGAAACATCGATGTCAGTTCAACCCTCCGCGCAGTCTAATTTTTCTTTGTCTGTTCAAATATTAAGAGCCACTAGATTTATCTTTCTAATTTAAATAATAATTTAATTTATAACAAAATTATATTTAGAGAAAACGAACTTAAGCCTGAAAAATTAAAAATTTCTTTGATTAAATGTCACTCAGTTCGAATAAAAAATTCACAACTTAATTATAAAACTAAAGGCACGTAGCTAAGAATGTGTTTGTACATCACAGTTGTTTATACAATAAAAAAAAAAACAGTTGTATATACATATGTATAATGTATCACATTCCATAACCTCTAGAGTATTGGTAGCCGAAGGCTGTCACCTAGGATCCAAATAAGAAACACTAGAATAAAGCTTAACTTGAACAAGATAGACTTTGAAAAAGTATAGTAAAGTTCCAACCCATTAAAAAATGATAAAAGCTGTAGTGTAAAAACTTACATGTAATTCAGCAGATTCAATTAATGATAGAGGATCTTTAACTAATGTGATTGCAGCTGCCGTGGTGGCAGTGAGGTCTAAGCGGTAGACAACTCTGATGATGAGACTGTGGTTAGTCTCGAAACATCGATGTCAGTTCAACCCTCCGCGCAGTCTAATTTTTCTTTGTCTGTTCAAATATTAAGAGCCACTAGATTTATCTTTCTAATTTAAATAATAATTTAATTTATAACAAAATTATATTTAGAGAAATCGAACTTAAGCCTGAAAAATTAAAAATTTCTTTGATTAAATATCACTCAGTTCGAATAAAAAATTCACAACTTAATTATAAAACTAAAGGCACGTAGCTAAGAATGTGTTTGTACATCACAGTTGTTTATACAATAAAAAAAAAACAGTTGTATATACATATGTATAATGTATTACATTCCATAACCTCTAGAGTATTGGTAGCCGAAGGCTGCCACCTAGGAATCAAATAAGAAACACTAGAATAAAGCTCAACTTGAACAAGATAGACTTTGAAAAAGTATAGTAAAGTTCCAACCCATTAAAAAATGATAAAAGCTGTAGTGTAAAAACTTACATGTTATTCAGCAGATTCAATTAATGATAGATGATCTTTAACTAATGTGATTGCAGCTGCCGTGGTGGCAGTGAGGTCTAAGCGGTAGATAACTCTGATGATGAGACTGTGGTTAGTCTCGAAACATCGATGTCAGTTCAACCCTCCGCGCAGTCTAATTTTTCTTTGTCTGTTCAAATATTAAGAGCCACTAGATTTATCTTTCTAATTTAAATAATAATTTAATTTATAACAAAATTATATTTAGAGAAAACGAACTTAAGCCTGAAAAATTAAAAATTTCTTTGATTAAATATCACTCACTTCGAATAAAAAATTCACAACTTAATTATAAAACTAAAGGCACGTAGCTAAGAATGTGTTTGTACATCACAGTTGTTTATACAATAATAAAAACAGTTTTATATACATACATATGTATAATGTATCACATTCCATAACCTCTAGAGTATTAGTAGCCGAAGGCTGCCACCTAGGAATCAAATAAGAAACACTAGAATAAAGCTCAGCTTAAACAAGATAGACTTTGAAAAAGTATAGTAAAGTTCCAACCCATTAAAAAATGATAAAAGCTGTAGTGTAAAAACTTACATGTAATTCAGCAGATTCAATTAATGATAGAGGATCTTTAACTAATATGATTGCAGCTGCAGTGGTGGCAGTGAGGTCTAAGCGGTAGACAACAGTTCAACCCTCCGCGCAGTCTAATTTTTCTTTGTCTGTTCAAATATTAAGAGCCACTAGATTTATCTTTCTAATTTAAATAATAATTTAATTTATAACAAAATTATATTTAGAGAAATCGAACTTAAGCCTGAAACATTAAAAATTTCTTTGATTAAATATCACTCAGTTCGAATAAAAAAATTCACAACTTAATTATAAAACTAAAGGCATGTAGCTAAGAATGTGTTTGTACATCACAGTTGCTTATACAATAAAAAAAAACAGTTGTATATACATATGTATAATGTATCACATTCCATAACTTCTAGAGAATTGGTAGCCGAAGGCTGCCACCTAGGAATCAAATAAGAAACACTAGAATAAAGCTCAACTTGAACAAGATAGACTTTGAAAAAGTATAGTAAAGTTCCAACCCATTAAAAAATGTGTTATGCGTTGTATACATCGAAAGAATAACAAAAATTGTTATAAATTCGTAGTTGGAAAAATATACAATTTCTAAACGTAACAGTTAAGATGCAAAATTGATGTTTGGCTAGCTCAGCAGTTTCGGTATTGTTGGTTCTCAACCCAGTTTTTCATAACGCATAATCATATAAAAAATTGTATATACCCGTTTGCCTTAAGATACCGCGGCGTATATATAAAAGAAAATAATGGAATTTTACTTGTGTTAGAGTAAACTACACACGGACGAAAAGATAATATTGGCAAGCTGTTGTGCCAATTGTGGAACATTTTTCCCTCCCTACTAACAGATCTACTGCTAGACACCATGATAGAATGCGTCCCGAGTAATATTATTCTGTCCCTATATTAACATGACTTACTTATTTAAGATACATATTGCGTTGGCCATCCTTCCCCTTTAGGTTGAATTTAAAAGTGCATTATTTTTGTTTAGTTATTTACAAAAATCAATTCAATAGTTCCTTTATTATATACTAGTATATAGCGTAAAACGAATTTCAAAACAATAACAAAATTCAATGTTATTAATGAGTATAATAGAAGAAAATAAAGTAAATTATAAACAAATATACATATTAAATTCTCTTTCTTAAGAATAAAATAAGAACCGAAACAATATGGAATCGAATTGACAATCGCCGAAAAAAAGTTATATTAATTGATAAAAATTTATGAATGAAATACTAAAGATTGGATATTTACAAAAATAATAATAAAAAAAATTACACTTTACTCACAACTGGATTAAACTCCATGTAACTACATTCATGATGTTTAGAGACTGAAGGGCCCAGCAATCAATACATGACGATGGTGAAAATGATGTTGTTGTTGCTTTTAAAATAATAAAGTTATTTTTGTAGTTATGTTTACTTTACAGTCGAAAAATTATGTTAGTATGAATTGAGTAAATTTATAAATTTTTACATTAATACAACATTAAGAAATTTATAAGTAGGGTTGCAGAAAAATGAAAATAGAATTATAATACCATTTTATGTTTAAATGATTGGATATTATTGAGATATTATTAAAATTAAAAATAAAAAAAATAACATGTTTCTGCATTGTACTTTTACATTTTACAGAATTTTGTGTCCATATTTTTCTAATGTGTTAATTAAAATTAGAATACAATTTACTCATATAGTGAGATATTTTTAAATCATGGATGTAATTCTTTGGGGTTAGAATTTTAAGAAATAGTATGTGATTTTATTTATTTTTTTTTTGCTAATAGATTAATTATCATGGATTTTTTTAATTATTTGGAAAATACAATACAACTTATTTAACAATCCTTTTCCTTGGTGGTAAATAATGGTTTTATTTTACCAAACATGTGAGGTAATTTCTGTTGTTCGTTTTACCAATAAAATTTTGATATTATGCCCTTGCTCTGGAAAACTCCTGATTATATGGATGAGCTACTTATGTTGGCATTTCAATTTAAGTTTTTACATAGGTTTATAAGGTTGATTATATCATTGGAAATGAAGCCACGTGGGTACTGATGATGTGCCAGAGTTCTGCTACTAAGTGTCACAGATCATCATTAGGAATTAATTTGTGTTCCCAAATTTCGATTTTGTTCGATTTGTTGCTAACTGTAATCTTGGCTCAATAAATCAATACAATTTTTCTAGAATATTTAGGTTATTTTTGTCGGTGTTAACCCACGTTTATATTTTATATGCGACTTGCGTCTTATTATCACCACTTTAACTTTTTTAATGACGTGGTAGATCGATAAATCGTAAGATCAAGTGTACATTTTCAAATTCTTTACTGTCTTGCATATGAATGCCATTGGAGTAAAAGAAGAAAATCTTGCATAACTTTGATTGATCCTAGTGTGATAAAGACGGACAGTGATCGTGCGTAAAACGACTCAAATGAAAAATATATATATTACCATATATGATAATAAAAATTGATGAGTGCATTTGATATTTAACATATTCATTTAACCACTCATTAATTGAGCGTGAGAATTATTACAAATGACAATAAAAAAATTATTATAGCATGCGATAATGTAAGAAGGAACCCCAGTTAGGTATTTTAGCTAAATTTAACCTATTTAATTCTGAGTCAACTTTAAATGAAATACATAATATAATAATTTATGATTGAAAAGGAAATCGCAACAAAACTGCTTCGATCTGCAATTTTTAGAAAAGTTGAAGACGAACAGAAACCTGATTTCCACAATCTATGTATGTTAGTTACGAGTTACAAAAATTTTTGTTAAAAGTTTTGAGACCAAAGTGTGGCTCGACCCACAAAGCCGGGCCCTATCAAGATCACAAATCTGAAGCGTGAAATTTTCCGATGTATTTACCTTTGAAATCTTCAACATCATACAAATTATTCCCAACCTTATCTTTAATCTTGCATTTAATAAACTTTTCCAAGAATTTTCTGTTAATATTCTTTGAAAAATTACTGAGCGTGTGATTTTTTCGGAATACAATTTGGCCTTTTTGGAACTTAATATTTCTACTTCGGAGATTGTAAACCTTTGTAGATTTAAGATGTGCCACATTGAGGTTTTCTCTTAATTTTTCTCTTAGTTTTGATAATTTATCTACTTTATCTACAATATACATATCTTCACCTGTTTGGTAGCCAAGTTTGTCTAGGACTTTATATGTAGATCCATGCTGGACCATATTTTGCCCAAAGGCAGCAAAATAAGGTGAGCATTTTATTGAGCTATGAAAGTCACTCATGTCATGTGATCCAAAACAATAAATATGACCGAATTATTAGCCTTTGTGAATGGATAAGGTCCAAGGAAATCGCAATACAGCCTTTCAAAGGGACGGTAAGTCTGAAACTGATTTCCCATTAATGGTCTTGATATTTGATTTGGCGACTTAATACACTTGCATACCTCACAACATTTAATGAAATTTTTTATATAGCTACTCATTGTTGGCCAAAAATATTTTGAACGCACACGGTATAAGGTCTTGGCAAACCCTCCATGGCATGAAGTATCATCATCATGAGCTGATTTTATAATTGTTTGGACTAAAGACTTTGGCACCCAAATTCGCCATAAACTGTCCTCGTTTTCCATACCGTGTCTAAAACTAACTCGTTTCAGAACTATATTTTTACTTAAACAGAGATCTGGAAGAGAATGTTTATTGTCCGATATAGTTTAACGTAATTTTACATATTCTTCATTTTCAAATTCTGGAGAAGACAAGTCAACTTCCACAGTACTATTTTCTAACGAGATTTGATCTACATCCATCCTTGACAAGCAGTCTGGTACCACATTTAGTGATCCTTTCCTATGCTCTATGGAAAAGTCATACCTTTGTAATTTGAGACTCCAACGGGCCAACCTCCCACTAAGGTCTTTTTGCGACATTAGCCATTTTAAGGACGAATGGTCCGTTATTATGCGGAAGGGTAACCCTTCAATATAAGGCCTAAACCTATTTACACATATTACAGCAGCCATACACTCGAGCTCGGTCACTGTGTAATTTCTTTGTGACCTATTTAATTTTTGCGACACATAAGCAATAGGGTGCTCTCTGCCATTGTCATCATGTTGAAAAAGAACACCACCTACACCAATCTTTGAAGCATCACACTGGATGATGAATTCCTTCTCGAAATTTGGCTGCGCTAAAACAGGGGCTGTAGAAAGTGCCAGCTTAAGCTTTTCGAAAGAAGATTTTGCACCTTCAGTTAAAACAAAAGGTTTATTGGTTTTTTTCAAACAGTCAGTCAAGGGGCCAGCTAAGTCAGCAAAGTTATTAATAAAACTACGGTACCAATTTACCATTCCAACGAATCTTCTTATCTGCTTTGGGCTTTTTGGTAGCGGAAAATTTTTGATTGAAGCCACTTTATCGGGGTCCACCTTAAGACATCCATTGCCTACTATATACCCAAGGTATCGGATTTCTGTCTGGCAGAATCTGCTTTTGCTTACGTTAATTGTAAGTTTTGCCGTCTTAAGGCATGAAGCGACTTCAGATAGCACTTTCAGGTGAGATTGAAAATCATTACTACATACCAGCAAATCGTCGAGATAAATGAACACGTTTTCTCTCAAACGGGAGGGAATAACTTTGTCCATTAATCTGCTCATTGTTTGAGGGCCATTACATAATCCGAAAGGCATATATTTGTATTGGTATAATGGCTTACCCGGAATAACGAACGCAGTTTTCTCTTTAGAGGACTCAGTTAGTCGGATTTGGAGGAAGGCATCTTTGAGGTCTATCCCGCTTATAAAGAAGGTGTACTTGAGTCTGCTCAAAAGTCCATTTATATGGGGCAGGGGATACGAAACTTTTTTTGTCACTGCATTAAATTTTCTCGAGTCTATGCACAGTCAGACTTTTCCAGGTTTCCTCACTAGGACAGCTGGAGAGCACCAGGGAGAGTTAGATTCCTCTATGACTCCAAGTTTTAACAATCTCTCTATATCACTATTGGCGTCATTTTGCCGTGGAGGGGACAAAGGGTAGTGCCTATATTTTATAGGGACAGCATCTCCCGTGTCGATGTGATGTTCTAGCAAATTGGTACATCCTAGCCCTAGCCTTTCAAACGAAGGGAAATTCCAGATGGTCTTTTCAAGTAATAAAGTTTGCTCTGGAGTAAGCTGGTGAAATTTTTGGTTAAGTTCTGAGCTACAGGACAATTCAGATAAACGAAGATTTATAGGTGGTATAATGTCGGGGGCCAAAGCAAACTCTTGTCAAAAGTTAATTCCAAGGTAAGCTGCTTGGTTTAATGAAGGGACCAAATAAAAATTTACGTTCCTGGTTACTTCTTTAAATCTAATTGGTAAAACACAAAATCCGACAACTGTTATTATCGATGAGCTTATAATTTTATATGGAATTTTTGTTTTTTCTAATAATGATAAACAGTCTTTTCCTAGACTGAAACACTTGCTCCACTGTCGAGTAAACCAATTTAAACTTCCTCACCTACATTAAACTGAGCATACGGTCTATTAACATTATTTTGAATAACGCATGCTTCTAACATATTGCGAAAATATCTTCGTTTTTTGTATCGTAATCTACAGTTCATAATTTTTACTGATCGCTTCATATGATAACCCTCACAATTTCTATTATAATTATCATTTTTATTATTATTATTACAAGTTTTAGTTTTTTGATCTGTCTGCGTAGAAATATCTTAAGGAATGATTTTATTTTTGTGCCAACGAATAATGTTGCTATTGTTATTAAAAGTTTTGAGAATATTATGAGTTTCCTCAAAATTTGACTTCAATTCAAACTCGGGGTTTGGTGTGTTGGACGAGTGTCCCCGGTTACCAGATCGCCCATTTTCGGTTTCCCTGGAAGTGTTTGTTAGGACACTTTGGCGTTAAAACCCCTTTCGGGTCACATTTGAAACAAAAGGGAGTTTTTATTTCTTCGACACAGTATATATACGAATGTCCGTAAGACATACAGTTCCAACACTGAATTTTTGTGTAGTCAAATCGGTCCCTTCTATTAGATATACGAATGGCTTCAAGTTGTGGATCAATTTCTTCGGAAACCTCATTTTCTGTTATTCCCACATCTAATTCGCTAACGTTTCGAGAGTGTATTATATTTGAATTCGAAAATTTAGTTTCTCGCATAACATTTTCTGCCTTGCGAGCCTGGTCTCTAAACTCATCAAGATCTGTAGCATTACTGCTGAAAAGTAAAAATTTAAATTTGAATTTATATTCCTTTTGATTATATCAATCAATGTTCTGTCAGGTAAACGATTCTCAAGTCTTAAGTTCGTTGAAACAATAGCACTATGAAAATCATCATAGCTCTCTTTATATTGCTGTTTCCGTAATGACAGTTGAAGTAATATTTCGTGATCGGACTCCAAATGTCCGAACTCTTTAGTGAGAGCGAGGCGCAATGTGGGATAGGAAATGTGGCAATTATGTTTCATAAAAATCCAGTACCATTGTTCAGCACGACCTTCTAAAAGTACGTGAAAGTTTGCTCACAAGTGCGCAGTAGAACCATTAGTTCTCGTCGACAGAGTTTCAACCTTGAATAGAAAATCAGACACCGGTCCATTTCCATATAAGAAATTTTCCACTTTTCCAATTTTACATTTACATCTGAGTTTGCGTGTGACCTAATTTGATTTCGGGGGTCAGGTGGCTGATTACCAGCTGCAGATGATGTGTTTGAATTACTGTAATTAGACCTCAGCGGTGGAGCAACACTCATTTGTGCTATACTTTGCCTAATTGTAGAAAGTTCTTTCCTGAACCCTTCCTGAGTATCTCTCATAGTTTGCTGTATTACAGCCATGAGCGAATCGGACTGTTGTTACTAAACATCTGCGTGAATTCATTCGTCCAACGAATGCACAACCGCATCATGAATGAGTCTTGCTAGTCAGTGTGCAAAAAGACCATTGCATGAATGTTGTGTTGTACTTCGTTGAAGTTGTATTATACTTCGTTGTGCTTCGTCTGGGGTAGATTTTATTAATTAGTCCCATACACCGATCGAACTCGAACTCACAACATTCAATAATAGAGACAACAAAAAGTCAAGTGCTAGTAGCAATGAGTCCAATGAGTGATTAGTATACATTGTATGCATTCTCTCTCTTCACGCCAAAAACGTTGTAACCACGTGCTTTCGGCGAATACATTGTATTTTTATTTTGTTGCTTTATTACATTGTTTCAGTATAGAGGTAAGATTTATTATATAAAATTTTTTGGATTAGCGCCTAACACAGAAAATAATAACAAGACTTAGTATGTAATTAATACATATTTTTTTAAACTATTCTAAAATTTTCAACAATTTTCTGAATTAAATTGTCATATTAACAATTTGCTTTAGTTGAAAAAATAAAAAAAATTTTCAGGCTCAAGTTCAGTTTTATAGAATTAATGAAAATTCAAAATTACTAAGAGTTTTTGTATGTTGGAAAATATTATTATTTATATCCAATCAGTTTTTAGCAGAACGTATCAGTACTGATTTCAAGGCCGCTACACCTCTCATCAGCGTTCAATTGTCCATCTTTACAAATTTCGTAAAGTGGATACTAATTGAGAAGAATATCAACTATTTAACCAGTTTTCAACAGAAATAGAATATGAGAATTAATTTTTAATTCAATTTTTATTCTGCAATGAAACAGTGCTGGTTAGTACGAAATTCCCTCATTACTGTTTTGGAACTAATAATCAACACAAACTCATAGTCCGTTATCATCAAAGTATTCTACTTTGTATTCTAACGTTTTTGTTGTTTTTACTCTATATTAGGGAAATTCACATATTACTGTGACCCCTCTTATTAGGGTATGTATAGCTCGTGCCCAAGCGGAATTAATATTTTTATATTATTATTATTACGAATAAACGTAATTATTATTTGAACTTATATTGATTTACATATGAAAAGTAATATTATCAGGCTCAAGTTCAGTTTTATAGAATTAATGAAAATTCAAAATTACTAAGAGTTTTTGTATGTTGGAAAATATTATTATTTATATCCAATCAGTTTTTAGCAGAACGTATCAGTACTGATTTCAAGGCCGCTACACCTCTCATCAGCGTTCAATTGTCCATCTTTACAAATTTCGTAAAGTGGATACTAATTGAGAAGAATATCAACTATTTAACCAGTTTTCAACAGAAATAGAATATGAGAATTAATTTTTAATTCAATTTTTATTCTGCAATGAAACAGTGCTGGTTAGTACGAAATTCCCTCATTACTGTTTTGGAACTAATAATCAACACAAACTCATAGTCCGTTATCATCAAAGTATTCTACTTTGTATTCTAACGTTTTTGTTGTTTTTACTCTATATTAGGGAAATTCACATATTACTGTGACCCCTCTTATTAGGGTATGTATAGCTCGTGCCCAAGCGGAATTAATATTTTTATATTATTATTATTACGAATAAACGTAATTATTATTTGAACTTATATTGATTTACATATGAAAAGTAATATTATCAGGCTCAAGTTCAGTTTTATAGAATTAATGAAAATTCAAAATTACTAAGAGTTTTTGTATGTTGGAAAATATTATTATTTATATCCAATCAGTTTTTAGCAGAACGTATCAGTACTGATTTCAAGGCCGCTACACCTCTCATCAGCGTTCAATTGTCCATCTTTACAAATTTCGTAAAGTGGATACTAATTGAGAAGAATATCAACTATTTAACCAGTTTTCAACAGAAATAGAATATGAGAATTAATTTTTAATTCAATTTTTATTCTGCAATGAAACAGTGCTGATTAGTACGAAATTCCCTCATTACTGTTTTGGAACTAATAATCAACACAAACTCATAGTCCGTTATCATCAAAGTATTCTACTTTGTATTCTAACGTTTTTGTTGTTTTTACTCTATATTAGGGAAATTCACATATTACTGTGACCCCTCTTATTAGGGTATGTATAGCTCGTGCCCAAGCGGAATTAATATTTTTATATTATTATTATTACGAATAAACGTAATTATTATTTGAACTTATATTGATTTACATATGAAAAGTAATATTATCAGGCTCAAGTTCAGTTTTATAGAATTAATGAAAATTCAAAATTACTAAGAGTTTTTGTATGTTGGAAAATATTATTATTTATATCCAATCAGTTTTTAGCAGAACGTATCAGTACTGATTTCAAGGCCGCTACACCTCTCATCAGCGTTCAATTGTCCATCTTTACAAATTTCGTAAAGTGGATACTAATTGAGAAGAATATCAACTATTTAACCAGTTTTCAACAGAAATAGAATATGAGAATTAATTTTTAATTCAATTTTTATTCTGCAATGAAACAGTGCTGGTTAGTACGAAATTCCCTCATTACTGTTTTGGAACTAATAATCAAATATTAATTCCGCTTGGGCACGAGCTATACATACCCTAATAAGAGGGGTCACAGTAATATGTGAATTTCCCTAATATAGAGTAAAAACAACAAAAACGTTAGAATACAAAGTAGAATACTTTGATGATAACGGACTATGAGTTTGTGTTGATTATTAGTTCCAAAACAGTAATGAGGGAATTTCGTACTAACCAGCACTGTTTCATTGCAGAATAAAAATTGAATTAAAAATTAATTCTCATATTCTATTTCTGTTGAAAACTGGTTAAATAGTTGATATTCTTCTCAATTAGTATCCACTTTACGAAATTTGTAAAGATGGACAATTGAACGCTGATGAGAGGTGTAGCGGCCTTGAAATCAGTACTGATACGTTCTGCTAAAAACTGATTGGATATAAATAATAATATTTTCCAACATACAAAAACTCTTAGTAATTTTGAATTTTCATTAATTCTATAAAACTGAACTTGAGCCTGATAATATTACTTTTCATATGTAAATCAATATAAGTTCAAATAATAATTACGTTTATTCGTAATAATAATAATATAAAAATATTAATTCCGCTTGGGCACGAGCTATACATACCCTAATAAGAGGGGTCACAGTAATATGTGAATTTCCCTAATATAGAGTAAAAACAACAAAAACGTTAGAATACAAAGTAGAATACTTTGATGATAACGGACTATGAGTTTGTGTTGATTATTAGTTCCAAAACAGTAATGAGGGAATTTCGTACTAACCAGCACTGTTTCATTGCAGAATAAAAATTGAATTAAAAATTAATTCTCATATTCTATTTCTGTTGAAAACTGGTTAAATAGTTGATATTCTTCTCAATTAGTATCCACTTTACGAAATTTGTAAAGATGGACAATTGAACGCTGATGAGAGGTGTAGCGGCCTTGAAATCAGTACTGATACGTTCTGCTAAAAACTGATTGGATATAAATAATAATATTTTCCAACATACAAAAACTCTTAGTAATTTTGAATTTTCATTAATTCTATAAAACTGAACTTGAGCCTGATAATATTACTTTTCATATGTAAATCAATATAAGTTCAAATAATAATTACGTTTATTCGTAATAATAATAATAAAAAAAATTTTCTTTCAAAAATTTTCTATACAAAATCAGGGCTGCCAGGTACTTTTTCCTTGTCCCCCAAAAATTAAAAAAAAAATCCCCAAATTAAAAAACAAAACCTTAAAAATTGAATATTTTTTTCATAAATAAATTAAATAAGAAATAATAATAAATTAAAATATCCACTACTCTATAAGCTAAGCTGCAAAATATTGGCAACTCCTGCAAGTAGTGCCTCATCAGAAAGAACATTCTCATGTGCTAGACACCTTCTTTCTGAAAAACGTTGCCTTATTGGGTCCAACCCTGTTTCGGTAGGAAAGATGATGTTTTTACATTCTAACATGTAGATTGTTTAGATTTTTAAAAACTTGATTTGACTTACATATTTATGAATTTAATATTTATTTGTGTTATATAAATACTTTTTTGTTTTCGTTACTAAGAAATTATAAAAAAAAAATTTTGAATAAGAAAAATTGGGTTTTTCTTTTATGATCTTTCTTCAATTAATTCGGGTAACGCGAATAATATGTATAATTTGAATGCGCCTTACAAACTCATTGTATATAACAAAGTCGTACACGTACTTTTCTCATTTGTACCAACATACAACATATATTCATACCGAAGCAACCATATTCAATGCTTACCGAGTTGTGCCGAGTGTGAGTCGTGGGTTGTGTGAACGCTACAAGTTGATCGGGTTCGATGCTTTCAAACTTTAAACAACTCAAGTATCTTTTTCACTCACTCATTGTTTCTCATTGCAAATTAATTAAATGAATATGTGCCGCTATTTTTTGTGGGTATCTCATAGCTGATTTTTTTTGCATTCATGCAGATGTTTAGTTGTTACTGAGTTAGGATTGTTAGAATCTAGGCCGAGTGTTGGAGCTGTCTCTCTAGCAATGGCAGACGAAAAATTATACTGCGGATTCATGGCGGTATTAAAATCTTGATGCCTCTCGAGCAATTGCGGATGGAAAATTATACTGCGGATTCATGGCAGGATTAAATTCTGATGACTCTGCAAGAGAATCTACGATTCGTTGTTGTGATTCAATATTGGGATTTGATAATAATTCAATATCTTGAAAAAGGTTAGAGGAAGGCACACTACAACTACTTGTCGCTCTAGGGACTTGATGTTCAACAGGTGCTTCTTGTATTTTTGGGTTGCTTGAATTACTACTATCCGTTTGATTTTGTCGGTTAGTTGGGGTTTTATTTAGAGTGGCCCCACGTTGGGGGGTTTTATTTAGAGGGGAGTGCATTACTCGCGGCTTAGGGGTATTCGTGTTACTTTTTAATTCAATTGAAATATTGTTTCTTGATGAGGATGCACCTCTGTTCCCGTTGTAAGAACTATTTCTACCAGCCCTATTACAATTTCTAGTATTCATCACGCAGACGTTGTACCGATAAAGATTTGATTTTCAAAGAAACTCGTTTATTATAAACAAGATTAAATTTCAGACAAGCAATAGTGCAAAAAAAAATTTAAGGCCCTAAAAATAGCATATGTATTTTTGTATATGTATAATTTTTTTGTATATATCAAGTGCAAGCACCTACACGTATATACAGGTGTGTGTGAAATATAAATTAAACAAATAAAGCGTAAACTCAAATAATAAGACTTATAAATATGATATAAAGAGTTTTGTTTAGTATTTGTTTGTATTTTAAAGTTTATGTGCCACTCCGGGGAAGAATAGCCTCAACAGAGTAACGTTTTTTTTTTTTTTTTTTTTAAATAATAAATCATGTCGTTAAATGAAAACTGTTCAGTATTTAGCCTAGGACTAAATATGATTTCTTCTTTTTCTTATATATATATATATAAAAGCATTTCGAAAGCACATTATGTTGATTTTACCACCGCAAAATTTTAGAACTAAAAAAAATTCAAAAACTGACTTGAAGAAAAATCAACAATATAGCTTGTTGTGTTTTGACGCAACAATGTCTTGAGTTTTATTCTTCAGACGTTGGACTTTCAAAACTTAAAATTTTTGAGTTAAATGGCTGACTGTAAAAATACCTGTGATCTATGTGTATATCGCAATTACCACTTATATTTGCAAATTTGTAAGAAAGGTAAGACTTATATACAAATTGTAGTATTTCTTGCTAAACTTGAATACCTACATATTTTTGCATCGCTATTAGATCTAAAACTCGATGTTTTCAAAGATTCTAAGACTTATACGGAAAAATGCAGAATAAGATGTTAAGTTAATGACAACAACTAGTTATCTAAGAGGTTTTGTTTCTTTTAGCGTTGATGCCACTTTATAAGAATTGAAGATTGTTCGCCTTAATATTGTAAAATTTCAAAAGATTAGCTTTTTCATGACCTGGTCATGAATTGGCCCCACGTTGGGCGCCATATATGTTATGCGTTGTATACATCGAAAGAATAACAAAAATTGTTGTAAATTCGTAGTTGGAAAAATATACACTTTCTAAACGTAACAGTTAAGATGCAAAATTGATGTTTGGCTAGCTCAGCAGTTTCGGTATTGTTGGTTCTAAACCATTTTCATAACGCATAATCATATAAAAAATTGTATATACCCGTTTGCCTTAAGATACCGCGGCGTATATATAAAAGAAAATAATGGAATTTTACTTGTGTTAGAGTAAACTATACACGGACGAAAAGATAATATTAGCAAGCTGTTGTGCCAATTGTGGAACATTTTTCCCTCCCTACTAACAGATCTACTGCTAGACACCATGATAGAATGCGTCCCGAGTAATATTATTCTGTCCCTATATTAACATGACTTACTTATTTAAGATACATATTGCGTTGGCCATCCTTCCCCTTTAGGTTGAATTTAAAAGTGCATTATTTTTGTTTAGTTATTTACAAAAATCAATTCAATAGTTCCTTTATTATATACTAGTATATAGCGTAAAACGAATTTCAAAACAATAACAAAATTCAATGTTATTAATGAGTATAATAGAAGAAAATAAAGTAAATTATAAACAAATATACATATTAAATTCTCTTTCTTAAGAATAAAATAAGAACCGAAACAATATGGAATCGAATTGACAATCGCCGAAAAAAAGTTATATTAATTGATAAAAATTTATGAATGAAATACTAAAGATTGGATATTTACAAAAATAATAATAAAAAAAATTACACTTTACTCACAACTGGATTAAACTCCATGTAACTACATTCATGATGTTTAGAGACTGAAGGGCCCAGCAATCAATACATGACGATGGTGAAAATGATGTTGTTGTTGCTTTTAAAATAATAAAGTTATTTTTGTAGTTATGTTTACTTTACAGTCGAAAAATTATGTTAGTATGAATTGAGTAAATTTATAAATTTTTACATTAATACAACATTAAGAAATTTATAAGTAGGGTTGCAGAAAAATGAAAATAGAATTATAATACCATTTTATGTTTAAATGATTGGATATTATTGAGATATTATTAAAATTAAAAATAAAAAAAATAACATGTTTCTGCATTGTACTTTTACATTTTACAGAATTTTGTGTCCATATTTTTCTAATGTGTTAATTAAAATTAGAATACAATTTACTCATATAGTGAGATATTTTTAAATCATGGATGTAATTCTTTGGGGTTAGAATTTTAAGAAATAGTATGTGATTTTATTTATTTTTTTTTTGCTAATAGATTAATTATCATGGATTTTTTTAATTATTTGGAAAATACAATACAACTTATTTAACAATCCTTTTCCTTGGTGGTAAATAATGGTTTTATTTTACCAAACATGTGAGGTAATTTCTGTTGTTCGTTTTACCAATAAAATTTTGATATTATGCCCTTGCTCTGGAAAACTCCTGATTATATGGATGAGCTACTTATGTTGGCATTTCAATTTAAGTTTTTACATAGGTTTATAAGGTTGATTATATCATTGGAAATGAAGCCACGTGGGTACTGATGATGTGCCAGAGTTCTGCTACTAAGTGTCACAGATCATCATTAGGAATTAATTTGTGTTCCCAAATTTCGATTTTGTTCGATTTGTTGCTAACTGTAATCTTGGCTCAATAAATCAATACAATTTTTCTAGAATATTTAGGTTATTTTTGTCGGTGTTAACCCACGTTTATATTTTATATGCGACTTGCGTCTTATTATCACCACTTTAACTTTTTTAATGACGTGGTAGATCGATAAATCGTAAGATCAAGTGTACATTTTCAAATTCTTTACTGTCTTGCATATGAATGCCATTGGAGTAAAAGAAGAAAATCTTGCATAACTTTGATTGATCCTAGTGTGATAAAGACGGACAGTGATCGTGCGTAAAACGACTCAAATGAAAAATATATATATTACCATATATGATAATAAAAATTGATGAGTGCATTTGATATTTAACATATTCATTTAACCACTCATTAATTGAGCGTGAGAATTATTACAAATGACAATAAAAAAATTATTATAGCATGCGATAATGTAAGAAGGAACCCCAGTTAGGTATTTTAGCTAAATTTAACCTATTTAATTCTGAGTCAACTTTAAATGAAATACATAATATAATAATTTATGATTGAAAAGGAAATCGCAACAAAACTGCTTCGATCTGCAATTTTTAGAAAAGTTGAAGACGAACAGAAACCTGATTTCCACAATCTATGTATGTTAGTTACGAGTTACAAAAATTTTTGTTAAAAGTTTTGAGACCAAAGTGTGGCTCGACCCACAAAGCCGGGCCCTATCAAGATCACAAATCTGAAGCGTGAAATTTTCCGATGTATTTACCTTTGAAATCTTCAACATCATACAAATTATTCCCAACCTTATCTTTAATCTTGCATTTAATAAACTTTTCCAAGAATTTTCTGTTAATATTCTTTGAAAAATTACTGAGCGTGTGATTTTTTCGGAATACAATTTGGCCTTTTTGGAACTTAATATTTCTACTTCGGAGATTGTAAACCTTTGTAGATTTAAGATGTGCCACATTGAGGTTTTCTCTTAATTTTTCTCTTAGTTTTGATAATTTATCTACTTTATCTACAATATACATATCTTCACCTGTTTGGTAGCCAAGTTTGTCTAGGACTTTATATGTAGATCCATGCTGGACCATATTTTGCCCAAAGGCAGCAAAATAAGGTGAGCATTTTATTGAGCTATGAAAGTCACTCATGTCATGTGATCCAAAACAATAAATATGACCGAATTATTAGCCTTTGTGAATGGATAAGGTCCAAGGAAATCGCAATACAGCCTTTCAAAGGGACGGTAAGTCTGAAACTGATTTCCCATTAATGGTCTTGATATTTGATTTGGCGACTTAATACACTTGCATACCTCACAACATTTAATGAAATTTTTTATATAGCTACTCATTGTTGGCCAAAAATATTTTGAACGCACACGGTATAAGGTCTTGGCAAACCCTCCATGGCATGAAGTATCATCATCATGAGCTGATTTTATAATTGTTTGGACTAAAGACTTTGGCACCCAAATTCGCCATAAACTGTCCTCGTTTTCCATACCGTGTCTAAAACTAACTCGTTTCAGAACTATATTTTTACTTAAACAGAGATCTGGAAGAGAATGTTTATTGTCCGATATAGTTTAACGTAATTTTACATATTCTTCATTTTCAAATTCTGGAGAAGACAAGTCAACTTCCACAGTACTATTTTCTAACGAGATTTGATCTACATCCATCCTTGACAAGCAGTCTGGTACCACATTTAGTGATCCTTTCCTATGCTCTATGGAAAAGTCATACCTTTGTAATTTGAGACTCCAACGGGCCAACCTCCCACTAAGGTCTTTTTGCGACATTAGCCATTTTAAGGACGAATGGTCCGTTATTATGCGGAAGGGTAACCCTTCAATATAAGGCCTAAACCTATTTACACATATTACAGCAGCCATACACTCGAGCTCGGTCACTGTGTAATTTCTTTGTGACCTATTTAATTTTTGCGACACATAAGCAATAGGGTGCTCTCTGCCATTGTCATCATGTTGAAAAAGAACACCACCTACACCAATCTTTGAAGCATCACACTGGATGATGAATTCCTTCTCGAAATTTGGCTGCGCTAAAACAGGGGCTGTAGAAAGTGCCAGCTTAAGCTTTTCGAAAGAAGATTTTGCACCTTCAGTTAAAACAAAAGGTTTATTGGTTTTTTTCAAACAGTCAGTCAAGGGGCCAGCTAAGTCAGCAAAGTTATTAATAAAACTACGGTACCAATTTACCATTCCAACGAATCTTCTTATCTGCTTTGGGCTTTTTGGTAGCGGAAAATTTTTGATTGAAGCCACTTTATCGGGGTCCACCTTAAGACATCCATTGCCTACTATATACCCAAGGTATCGGATTTCTGTCTGGCAGAATCTGCTTTTGCTTACGTTAATTGTAAGTTTTGCCGTCTTAAGGCATGAAGCGACTTCAGATAGCACTTTCAGGTGAGATTGAAAATCATTACTACATACCAGCAAATCGTCGAGATAAATGAACACGTTTTCTCTCAAACGGGAGGGAATAACTTTGTCCATTAATCTGCTCATTGTTTGAGGGCCATTACATAATCCGAAAGGCATATATTTGTATTGGTATAATGGCTTACCCGGAATAACGAACGCAGTTTTCTCTTTAGAGGACTCAGTTAGTCGGATTTGGAGGAAGGCATCTTTGAGGTCTATCCCGCTTATAAAGAAGGTGTACTTGAGTCTGCTCAAAAGCCCATTTATATGGGGCAGGGGATACGAAACTTTTTTTGTCACTGCATTAAATTTTCTCGAGTCTATGCACAGTCAGACTTTTCCAGGTTTCCTCACTAGGACAGCTGGAGAGCACCAGGGAGAGTTAGATTCCTCTATGACTCCAAGTTTTAACAATCTCTCTATATCACTATTGGCGTCATTTTGCCGTGGAGGGGACAAAGGGTAGTGCCTATATTTTATAGGGACAGCATCTCCCGTGTCGATGTGATGTTCTAGCAAATTGGTACATCCTAGCCCTAGCCTTTCAAACGAAGGAAATTCCAGAATGGTCTTTTCAAGTAATAAAGTTTGCTCTGGAGTAAGCTGGTGAAATTTTTGGTTAAGTTCTGAGCTACAGGACAATTCAGATAAACGAAGATTTATAGGTGGTATAATGTCGGGGGCCAAAGCAAACTCTTGTCAAAAGTTAATTCCAAGGTAAGCTGCTTGGTTTAATGAAGGGACCAAATAAAAATTTACGTTCCTGGTTACTTCTTTAAATCTAATTGGTAAAACACAAAATCCGACAACTGTTATTATCGATGAGCTTATAATTTTATATGGAATTTTTGTTTTTTCTAATAATGATAAACAGTCTTTTCCTAGAACTGAAACACTTGCTCCACTGTCGAGTAAACCAATTTAAACTTCCTCACCTACATTAAACTGAGCATACGGTCTATTAACATTATTTTGAATAACGCATGCTTCTAACATATTGCGAAAATATCTTCGTTTTTTGTATCGTAATCTACAGTTCATAATTTTTACTGATCGCTTCATATGATAACCCTCACAATTTCTATTATAATTATCATTTTTATTATTATTATTACAAGTTTTAGTTTTTTGATCTGTCTGCGTAGAAATATCTTAAGGAATGATTTTATTTTTGTGCCAACGAATAATGTTGCTATTGTTATTAAAAGTTTTGAGAATATTATGAGTTTCCTCAAAATTTGACTTCAATTCAAACTCGGGGTTTGGTGTGTTGGACGAGTGTCCCCGGTTACCAGATCGCCCATTTTCCGGTTTCCCTGGAAGTGTTTGTTAGGACACTTTGGCGTTAAAACCCCTTTCGGGTCACATTTGAAACAAAAGGGAGTTTTTATTTCTTCGACACAGTATATATACGAATGTCCGTAAGACATACAGTTCCAACACTGAATTTTTGTGTAGTCAAATCGGTCCCTTCTATTAGATATACGAATGGCTTCAAGTTGTGGATCAATTTCTTCGGAAACCTCATTTTCTGTTATTCCCACATCTAATTCGCTAACGTTTCGAGAGTGTATTATATTTGAATTCGAAAATTTAGTTTCTCGCATAACATTTTCTGCCTTGCGAGCCTGGTCTCTAAACTCATCAAGATCTGTAGCATTACTGCTGAAAAGTAAAAATTTTAAATTTGAATTTATATTCCTTTTGATTATATCAATCAATGTTCTGTCAGGTAAACGATTCTCAAGTCTTAAGTTCGTTGAAACAATAGCACTATGAAAATCATCATAGCTCTCTTTATATTGCTGTTTCCGTAATGACAGTTGAAGTAATATTTCGTGATCGGACTCCAAATGTCCGAACTCTTTAGTGAGAGCGAGGCGCAATGTGGGATAGGAAATGTGGCAATTATGTTTCATAAAAATCCAGTACCATTGTTCAGCACGACCTTCTAAAAGTACGTGAAAGTTTGCTCACAAGTGCGCAGTAGAACAATTAGTTCTCGTCGACAGAGTTTCAACCTTGAATAGAAAATCAGACACCGGTCCATTTCCATTATAAGAAATTTTCCACTTTTCCAATTTTACATTTACATCTGAGTTTGCGTGTGACCTAATTTGATTTCGGGGGTCAGGTGGCTGATTACCAGCTGCAGATGATGTGTTTGAATTACTGTAATTAGACCTCAGCGGTGGAGCAACACTCATTTGTGCTATACTTTGCCTAATTGTAGAAAGTTCTTTCCTGAACCCTTCCTGAGTATCTCTCATAGTTTGCTGTATTACAGCCATGAGCGAATCGACTGTTGTTACTAAACATCTGCGTGAATTCATTCGTCCAACGAATGCACAACCGCATTCATGAATGAGTCTTGCTAGTCAGTGTGCAAAAAGACCATTGCATGAATGTTGTGTTGTACTTCGTTGAAGTTGTATTATACTTCGTTGTGCTTCGTCTGGGGTAGATTTTATTAATTAGTCCCATACACCGATCGAACTCGAACTCACAACATTCAATAATAGAGACAACAAAAAGTCAAGTGCTAGTAGCAATGAGTCCAATGAGTGATTAGTATACATTGTATGCATTCTCTCTCTTCACGCCAAAAACGTTGTAACCACGTGCTTTCGGCGAATACATTGTATTTTTATTTTGTTGCTTTATTACATTGTTTCAGTATAGAGGTAAGATTTAATTATATAAATTTTTTGGATTAGCGCCTAACACAGAAAATAATAACAAGACTTAGTATGTAATTAATACATATTTTTTAAACTATTCTAAAATTTTCAACAATTTTCTGAATTAAATTGTCATATTAACAATTTGCTTTAGTTGAAAAAATAAAAAAAATTTTCAGGCTCAAGTTCAGTTTTATAGAATTAATGAAAATTCAAAATTACTAAGAGTTTTTGTATGTTGGAAAATATTATTATTTATATCCAATCAGTTTTTAGCAGAACGTATCAGTACTGATTTCAAGGCCGCTGCACCTCTCATCAGCGTTCAATTGTCCATCTTTACAAATTTCGTAAAGTGGATACTAATTGAGAAGAATATCAACTATTTAACCAGTTTTCAACAGAAATAGAATATGAGAATTAATTTTTAATTCAATTTTTATTCTGCAATGAAACAGTGCTGGTTAGTACGAAATTCCCTCATTACTGTTTTGGAACTAATAATCAACACAAACTCATAGTCCGTTATCATCAAAGTATTCTACTTTGTATTCTAACGTTTTTGTTGTTTTTACTCTATATTAGGGAAATTCACATATTACTGTGACCCCTCTTATTAGGGTATGTATAGCTCGTGCCCAAGCGGAATTAATATTTTTATATTATTATTATTACGAATAAACGTAATTATTATTTGAACTTATATTGATTTACATATGAAAAGTAATATTATCAGGCTCAAGTTCAGTTTTATAGAATTAATGAAAATTCAAAATTACTAAGAGTTTTTGTATGTTGGAAAATATTATTATTTATATCCAATCAGTTTTTAGCAGAACGTATCAGTACTGATTTCAAGGCCGCTACACCTCTCATCAGCGTTCAATTGTCCATCTTTACAAATTTCGTAAAGTGGATACTAATTGAGAAGAATATCAACTATTTAACCAGTTTTCAACAGAAATAGAATATGAGAATTAATTTTTAATTCAATTTTTATTCTGCAATGAAACAGTGCTGGTTAGTACGAAATTCCCTCATTACTGTTTTGGAACTAATAATCAACACAAACTCATAGTCCGTTATCATCAAAGTATTCTACTTTGTATTCTAACGTTTTTGTTGTTTTTACTCTATATTAGGGAAATTCACATATTACTGTGACCCCTCTTATTAGGGTATGTATAGCTCGTGCCCAAGCGGAATTAATATTTTTATATTATTATTATTACGAATAAACGTAATTATTATTTGAACTTATATTGATTTACATATGAAAAGTAATATTATCAGGCTCAAGTTCAGTTTTATAGAATTAATGAAAATTCAAAATTACTAAGAGTTTTTGTATGTTGGAAAATATTATTATTTATATCCAATCAGTTTTTAGCAGAACGTATCAGTACTGATTTCAAGGCCGCTACACCTCTCATCAGCGTTCAATTGTCCATCTTTACAAATTTCGTAAAGTGGATACTAATTGAGAAGAATATCAACTATTTAACCAGTTTTCAACAGAAATAGAATATGAGAATTAATTTTTAATTCAATTTTTATTCTGCAATGAAACAGTGCTGGTTAGTACGAAATTCCCTCATTACTGTTTTGGAACTAATAATCAACACAAACTCATAGTCCGTTATCATCAAAGTATTCTACTTTGTATTCTAACGTTTTTGTTGTTTTTACTCTATATTAGGGAAATTCACATATTACTGTGACCCCTCTTATTAGGGTATGTATAGCTCGTGCCCAAGCGGAATTAATATTTTTATATTATTATTATTACGAATAAACGTAATTATTATTTGAACTTATATTGATTTACATATGAAAAGTAATATTATCAGGCTCAAGTTCAGTTTTATAGAATTAATGAAAATTCAAAATTACTAAGAGTTTTTGTATGTTGGAAAATATTATTATTTATATCCAATCAGTTTTTAGCAGAACGTATCAGTACTGATTTCAAGGCCGCTACACCTCTCATCAGCGTTCAATTGTCCATCTTTACAAATTTCGTAAAGTGGATACTAATTGAGAAGAATATCAACTATTTAACCAGTTTTCAACAGAAATAGAATATGAGAATTAATTTTTAATTCAATTTTTATTCTGCAATGAAACAGTGCTGGTTAGTACGAAATTCCCTCATTACTGTTTTGGAACTAATAATCAACACAAACTCATAGTCCGTTATCATCAAAGTATTCTACTTTGTATTCTAACGTTTTTGTTGTTTTTACTCTATATTAGGGAAATTCACATATTACTGTGACCCCTCTTATTAGGGTATGTATAGCTCGTGCCCTGCTGTGGATTCGTGTTCTCCTTTTATTGAATTTAGTAACGATAATGAATCTATGAAAGAGCGTAAATTTTCTGCTCTGCCATCAAAGTCTGGAATTAGCTTTGAGGCTGTATTTAAAAATTCCACTATTGTTTGGCCCATTTTAGCATTTATTGGTTTAGTTCTGAATTTATGAGGTGAATTTTCGTGGATGGATGTTGGTAGGTCAAGTTCTACCCCTTTCTTAGCTGCCAATTTGAAAATTTTTTCTTTTAAATCTGCAAAGAATGCATCTGCTGCTGTTTTGTGTGAAACTGTAAGTCTATTGTAGTGCACATTAAATAAAGCTCTTATCCTTTCCAAGCAACCTAAAAGTTTATCGAAATGTATTTTTATTGTTTCTTCTTTTGTAGGTCTGTCAATGTTTAGGCATTTATAAGAACGGTCAAAATCTTCCTTTATTAATCTGGCTTTGTTAAGTATTTCCTGCCATTCCATAAGTATAATTTAATTTAATGTCTCTAATTAGTTTTTCTATTTTTATTTTCATACCCTCTTTTTCTGTTTTCTATTCATTATAAAGGACCGTGTAAAAAGTTATGTATAATAATTTTATAAATTTTTCTTTTAATTTACTTTATTCTTATTAAAATTATGATGTTTTATAAAAAATCTTTAAAACGTTAGTTTTGGTTTAATATTTATTTCTTAAAGTTTCTAGTAATTTTTCAATATGGGAAATTTGCTCCCATATTTTTGTGGCTCTTTCCCAGCTTGGTGGCTGTTCATTATTTACTTCTCTTAATAGGATGGCCCTATCACGTTTTAATTTATTTGAGTAGCCACCTCTACGTTTTGGCTTTTTTATCTTGCCTATTGCTGTGGCTACTTCTTCTTTCTTTTTTAAATGTCTCTTCTTATACTCTTCTATGGTGAGTGGTTTTGGTCCCACTGACGGCATAGTAAAAAAATTTTACTTATGAGATTTTCTTAATGATCTCTTCATGTAATAAAAGGTTTAAAATTTTTTTTTTTTTTTTTTTTTTTTTGTTGTCTTAAGTTAATTTGAAAAATAAAAAAAAATATTTGCCACGAGCGGTTAACGCTTACTGGCCCTAGTGTGCGACTTTAGCGCACCACTTTTAAAATAAAAGTTATTAATTAATTAATTGTATGAAGAAAAATATATTTTTTGGTGATTTTGTGGTCTTCTTGGTTCTCTTCAGATCATTTTGGCTGGCTGATGGAGGTGATATTTGTATTGAAGATGTCGTCCTTCTTTGGCTACCTTTTGGCCAGGCGGACCTTTATTTGCTTCTTTAATGCTGGGGTGCCTTTTGGCCAGGCGGACCCTCTCCTTCTTCTGCTCTTGTTTCTGGGTGCAAATCTAGTAGCACTCCAAGAAAACTGGCAGGATCGCCATGTAATAAAATAGTTTTTATTTATTTTATTTTTGTCTTAGAGCTTGTGCAGTTGGAGCTCCTAAGACTGATGATTTATTAATTGATTTATAAACTAAATGACATTGGCTTATATACTAATTATGAGAATAATTCTTAGGGGTACATTAACATAAGAGTAAAAGAATAGAAATATATATTATTGTTGGGTAAGCATATTTAGCTTCCAACTATTTATGTATGGCACGTGTTCAACAGTTTTAAAGTTCAACGAGTGCATACTTAAAAGCAACAGACACCTTGTGCAGCTTATATCTACAATCAAACAAATGCAGTTAATAAATGTGATTCATTTAAGTGCATTGTGCTGCTGCACTTGATTAACTGCACAAAGTGTCAAATTACCGACACACACAAAATATCTTGCTTGCAGTTTGTCAATGCTTGCATGTTGCGGTACTATTGAATCGCAATGCATACTACACACTGTTGCCCACATGCTACACTGCCAATAAAACAAGAGCTTACAATGTCTGACAATTATCTGATAATGGCAAAGTAGAGTGTTCTCACGATTGTCAGATGTCTGACAATATTATTGTCTTACAATGAACTGACAATGCTTTTTCTTACAACGTTGCAAGACAAAAATAGTAAGTTTAGACGGTTGTGAGACATTTTCTGAACATTTTTCTGACAATATTGTAAGATCTGCCAATCGTCTGTACATAGCTTTACCAATGTCTTTCAGGCGTTCTTTTACACTATTTACTCGCTGGAGCTTCAGTTCTGCCACCACTTTTATTATATGTGAGCGTGTTCTGGATGCATGAGCTACTCCCGGTGGAAAATCTTTATAATGTTACAAACTTTGCATCCCGAACAATTGGTATGTAATGATGTGATGGAATCGCGTGTAAATATTTATTCGATTACGAAGAACGATGTGTAGGACGTCGTTTAATACTGAATCGATGTGATGCTCGCAATATAGATGACTTTGGCACATACGATAAATATGTATACAATATACAATATCAAATAAATACCTATGTACATTCTATATGAAATATAAAATAAAAAACATTTTGTATTGACGGATATATTCGTTAGGTGTGACTAGTTAGTGCTAACCAATATTTTGGTTAGGTTTGACTAGTTAGTGCTAACCAATATTTTGGTTAGCTGTGACTATTTAGTGCTAAGTCTGTGTTCACACTATCCAAGTCTTATTGCAAAACTTATCACGATTTCTTCTTTGAACTTTCATTGGCGTTCACACAGCACTCGTCTTATTGCTTATTTTGTATAAATGTATGTATGTATGTATACCTACTTAACACTACGAATAAGACAACAAAACGAATTTCATGAGTACATGAGAGGGTGTACTCGTTTCTTTTCCCCCTGTGTCTCTCTCCTAAAAGCTAATAAGCTTAAAAATAAGACTTGCATCGTCTGAACACATACTAACGAATATTTTGGTTAGGTTTGACTAGTTAGTGCTAACAAATATTTTGGTTACCTGTGACTAGTTAGTGCAACTACACCTTTTTGCAAAATAAACATGAAAATGTACCAAATATATAAAATATGCATTAACCTCTAAATAAAAATTAAAAGATAATAAACAAAAATAACAGTAAAAATACAATAAAGAGAATACTTAAAGAACAAAAGAAACTAAAATAACAAAAATGTAGTTGCCAGACCGACGAGTTTAAAAAAGAATTACATAAGATTTTTCCGGTGAAATACAAAGCAAAAGCATATTAATGAACTTGTTAACAATTTTTTTAACATAAAGAAAAGAATTTTGCAATAGCGACCGGTATCGGCAAAAGAAACAACACGAAACGAATACATTACTTTACTTATTTTTTTTTTTGTGATAGTTTTATTATTTATTGAATCTTCAATTATATATTGAAACATCAATAAGTTTTTCAAATCTTAAATCTAAAAATACATTAATATATGTTTAGCCAGTGCTAAACAAAATTTTTAATTAGAACTGTTGATTTTTGATGTTTTACATCTCTCGTGTACGGCTGAGAGAAAGAGTATCCCTCCTTCTCAACCGGGTGTGGCCTCTATAATATAGAATGTTGCGCGCAAGTGGATTTGGGTGCAATACTAGTTTTTCAATATATTTTTTAGCGTGTTTTGAAAATACTGTCTTCACCAACGGAACATCAAGATCTTTGTGAATTCGCTGATTTCGGATATACCAGGGGGCTGCAGTAATTGTACGTAGAATTTTGTTTTGTCGCCTTTGAATTTTTTCTGCACTTGATGCTGAGGCAGTGCCCCATAACTGGATTCCATAGGCCCATATTGGTTTCAGGATCGCGTTGTATAACAAAAGTTTACAGTCAAGACTTAATATAGAATTTCTTCCAATAAGCCAATTCATTTGGGCTGCTTTTAATTTCATTTGTGTCAACTTTGCGTCTATATGCGATTTCCATGTTAAACAACGATCAAGATGAACGCCTAGATATTTTACTACAGTGTGTTTCGGTATAGTCTCGGTGTTGATTTGTATAGGCGGGCATGTTTCCCTGCGTAAAGTAAAAGTAACGTGTACACATTTCTGCTCATTCACTTTTATCCGCCATTGTTTTAGACATGTTTCCAATTTTGAGATGTACCTTTGTAGATTCCGGGAAGCTTCTACAGGATTTTCATGAACGCTTCGAAAAGCCGTATCATCAGCAAATGTTGACGTGTGAATGATACTGCTTAACGGTAAGTCAGAGGCATATATTAAATAAAGTAAAGGACCGAAGATACTGCCTTGATGGACTCCGGCTTCAATCGACTGCGGGGGGCTTGTAAAATTGCCTTCCTTAACTACAAATTTTCGTTCCTCTAGATAGCTTTTTAAGAGCCTGACGATGTTTGCGGGTAGATTTTTTGTTATGGACAAGACCTTCGTGCCATACTTTATCAAAGGCCTGTGTGACATCAATAAAAAGCGCTGAACAATATTTATTTTTTTCAAAAGTTTCTCTTATAACATTCACAAGTCTGTGAGTTTGTTCAATAGTGTTATGCTGACTGCGAAAACCGAATTGATGATCTGGAATACATGCACTGCTAGTTACTATAGGAGTCAGCTTGCTCGAATACAGCTTTTCAAATAGTTTCGAAATGTTGGGCAATAAACTAATAGGCCGATAGGATTCAACCTTCGTATGATCCTTGCCGGGCTTTGGTATCATAATAATCATCGAAACCTTCCATTCTGCAGGATAGTATTGCAGCCGTAGAATACTATTAAAAATGAATAGTATAATTCTTTTTGCAATATAAGGCAGTTGTTGAAGCATTTTGTTGCTTATTTTGTCGACACCTGGGGCTTTTTTGGTGTTAAGACTAGTGATGGCCTTTTCAATCTCCACAATGTTAAATATTAACGGTATTTCTGGTAAAGAGATGACTGGTGTCAGTTCAATAATATCAGCAGAAATATTTGGAGTAAATACTTTTTCTAAGTGTTTAACAAAAAGAGCACCTTTTTCAGCATAAGTTCTTGCCCAGTCACCATTTGAAGCTCGTAATGGAGGTTTACATATCATTCGTACGCCACGGCGAATAATCTGCTGATGGTGTTGCATCGAGTTCTTGCAGAAATTTTTGCAGCGATGCTGTTTTTTGTGTTTGCAAAACTTTTCTAAGCTGCTTGGTACACTCCTTAAGCCTTAATTTTAGCTGAGGCGATCTGTATCGTTGCCATTCTCGTCGAGCTCTCCTTTTTTCGGTCAATAGCCTTTCTATATCTGCACAAAAAATATTGTTAAATCTCGCTTGTTGTTTTGGTTGAATTGAAGAGGCATTAAGAGCAGCTTGTTTAACATGCGCTTCAAACAACCTAATAGAATTATCCATGTCAGAAGGTGTTCTCAACCTCATATTTTCCGTGCAATGGGCGCTCAAATATTTTTTGTATTTCAGCCAGTTAATACGTGCAGATGTCAGCGGTAAATCACATGTTGGTCTTGCGGTTGTGTGTGAGTAAATAGTGATAATAGTAGGCGAATGATCTGAAGACAAATCCAAAGATGCTTCTACTTCCATCATTTGGCTGGGCACACCTTTCGAGATTCCAAAGTCGATAACATCAGGAATTTTTTGTCGATCCGTTGGCCAATATGTTGGCTGACCACTTGAAACTACATTCAAACCCATTTTTGCAATTGTGTCAAACAAAACACGACCCTTAGGACTGATTAAACGTGAACCCCAAAAAGTGTGTTTAGCATTGTAGCTAAAAACCGGGACCCCAGTGTTGTATAAAATGCGGTATATTGACTCTCTGAAATTGAAAACCTGGGAGGAGAATAAACAGATGATATCACAAGCTTTTGATAAAAATTTTCAATACAGATATTTGTTGCTTGAAGATATTCTTCACGAAGGACATTTAGCAGGTAGTGTTTTATTCAAGTTTTTATTAGAATTCCAGAGCCACCACAAGCTCTACCTCGAGGTTCCTTAGTATCGTAGAAATTATATCCACTAATTTTAAAATAGCTTCGAGACGTTAAATGAGTTTCTGAGATAAGCATAACATCGATTTGTTTATCCAGAAGAAAATATTCTATTTCATTTTTATTTTGGCAGATGCCGTTTGCGTTCCAAAAACAGATTCTTAAGTTCATGGTTTTTTCAATACAGCCTGCGACAAGGTAGACTGCATTTTCAACATTTCCTGCATCATACAGGACATGTTGAGAGTAAATGTATTTACTGTTTGTATTAGGATCTCTATCGAGGCTTCAATACGACTAAAATTATGCCCCTATTCTTCATTAGCTGGTACAGTTTTTTGCGCCGGAGTCTGGTTACTCTTTAAAATATTAACGTATTAAAATTGACTATTAGGTTTTTGTTGAGTAAGAGTCGTGTTAGACTTTAAAACATTTGAGTATTGATTATGGCTAGTCGACGGTTGAGGTAACTGAGGGTAGTTTAAAGGGGTGTTGGGCTGATCGGGAATAGTATTTGTTTTTCTGTTCGACGAATTTTTAAAAAAAGAGTAAAGAGAGCAGCCTCTATAGTTAGCAGTGTGGTTTCCACTGCAATTGCCGCATTTTTATGCCTTGGTATCACCTTTTATTTTGTCACAGTTAGCGGTACTTTGCAACTCACCACATACAACGCAAACGGTAGGCAACTTGCAATAAGTTTTGGTATGGCCAAATTCTTGACAGTTCATGTATTGGATAGGTCCTTTTTTTTATGTGGCATCTCAACTGTAACTCTTCTGTGTAACAAGTACTTTAGATTATAGATTGGGTGCGATTAATTTTTTTTAATTTTCAAGTCACCTGGCTGTAGCTCGACTCTAAAAATAGGTTGGTGGATTTTATCCCTATTTTTGATGTTAGAAACATTTTTAACTTTGAAGCCATTATTTTCAAGGCCAGACTTAACCTCTTCTGGATCCACACTAGAGTCTACACCTTTTATTACGACGGTTAGACCTTAAGCACTCTTAAATAGGTACGTATAAAAATTTTTGTTTTTTGACTCAAGGTCAGAAACTATTTTTCGGTAATTACTTTCTTGCACTACCTGGATTTTTGTTTCGTTAATATTTCCGCGCTTAATTGGAGTTACATAGAACTCATTTTCTCCAATTAAGGAGATAACGCTTTTTACCAAAAAACTAGAGTTCTGCTCTCTTAAATATATCGGTGGAGGTTTACTCGACCTTGTTGTAGTTGTGTCTTCATTGTCTTGTTTTGATAAAATCGCGAAACGATTTTCGGAATTTTTTATTTTGTTTTTTCCATCTCTGGGAACTTTCGCTGTTGAAGCTATTTGAGCTGATTTTGGACTTCTTTCCCTTTTTAACACGGTTATGTTTCTGTCCATTCCTGTTTGAATTTTACTATCATCATTTATTGTACTCACCGCATCTACCATTTTGTGCACGTTGGTCACCTTGTTACTTATTGTTTGTTTGTTTGTTTGTACAGCTAAGCTGACAAGCTTGCTGATGGTTGCAATTGCTGTTGCTTCTTGATCACTATTTAACATGTTCAAAGATAATGATCGCGCACGAGTATTTGTGTTTTCTGTTAAATTAAGGTTTTTGTTTAATTCATTGTTTTTATTGGCGTCATCAGCAACTAAAGTTATATATTGTACATTCCTACTGCTTGTAGGATTATTGTTGTTTTTATCAGAAGATGAACCCATCAGAGTTCTCTTTTTTTTATTTTCACTTATATTAGTTTGTGTATGCAAATATTTATGTGTATTGCACACAAGCAAAAAATAAAATAAAACCAGTAAAATAACTGTTCAATAAATGTTTGTTTTTTTATATTTTTTGTGACTTGAAAATTTTTTTCTATTTTTTTTATATTCAGTTGCGACCAAAGCGAATCTATACAAGGTGGGAGCAATGGCGAATTCAAAAATTCGCCGTTTCCAAACGATTGTCAAATTTTGTAGTATTTCCTTTTCTATTAAATTCTTTGTTTACAAACAAATTTGATATTTTTTGTAAATTAAAATTTTTAAAGCTAAAATTTTTATATGAATTAAAAAAAGTGTGCAAAAAAGAAAATAATTGTGAAAAAAGGAAGCAAACGTGAAAAAGCGAAAAAGGAAATGGAATTCAAAGTTCAGGTAAGATTTATATAATTGGAAACATTCTGAATAATCACAAACTAAATCTTTGTATTTCAAGGCCACCAGAAGTCACTGAAACGCAGGGTCCCCGTGGATAGAATGACTGATGATATATTTTAAATTAGTGCTTAAATGTAATTTATCGTTCATGAGCCTTGCACTTGGCCTCATGCATTTAATTTTATGTAATTGATATAAATTAATTAATAAAAACAAATTGTATATAAATAGAAAATTTTATTTTTTTCTGGGTTACCTTTTTTAATTTTTATTCTACACTTTCATTCCATTATCTCCTAAAATCCCCAAATTTGTTTTTTGAAAGGTAGGTATGAAGAATATTGACTTTGTTAGAAATTTATATTGTTTACTAAAATAATATTTTTTAGTCATTAGAAAATTCCTATTAGGTTTAACTCAATACACACAACATACATATATCTAAATATTTAGAACTTCGAAATCTTCAAAACAAAAACATTTTGATGTGGAATTTTAAAAGATGAATTGAGTATCCGATTAAATATATGTGTTTTTTATATAAGAAATATGTACATACATATATGCCAAAAAAAGAGAATTACGTAGTTTATGTTTGTTTGTAAACTGTTTATTTGTTATGCAATAGCATTCAAAATATTTCTAAATTTAATCGACGCAAATTTTTCAAAGGATATAGAGAGGTATGTAACATTTAGATGCTAGCTGAAGTATTCATTAAAAATCAATATAAATTTGATTTGTTTTACAAAAAAAATTTTAATGGACATTTTGTATTAAAACATGTACATATTTCAAATTATTTAACTTTTCGTCCCCTCAATATAACAATAGCGTATAATACGCTATTATATATAGCACATACGCTATTGTTATATTGAGGGGACGTTTTTATGTTTTTATGAACATTGCAAAAGTTGTATGTATAGAGTACATTTTTTAATCCCAACTACAAAAAAATATCCCCAGTTTTTGGATATGGCCTTATAGATGGGAGCACTAATACATAATTTCATTTCTTTATTTCTCACTTTCTTTACAAAACAAATTGACAATCGTTTGGAAATTTACACAAACAAAATGCCTGTTGTTTTTCGTGTTGAATTTGTTTTATTCTGGCTCCCACCTTATATAAATTCGCCTTGGTTGCGACGATTATAAAAACGCGTGTGTTCACTACGAGAGTTGAAAGTATGTTGACTTTACTTATTGATAACTATAATAGAGTTCTTTCGTATGCAAAGTTACATGCACAGGATTATTAGGTTATTACACTGTCGCGAACACTTGGTGAGCTGTTTTGGTAAATTATATTGCAAAATAAAAGTACCCAATGACGTTTTATTGTTCGAATTAGTCGATAGATAGATAGACAGACTCTGAAGATAAATTTTCACATGCTAAAGACGGTATTGAATTAGAGGAAGGAATTAAACAATTACAAGATAGCCCTGAAAACAATTTTGCGGAACTAGAAAATCTCAACATGGCTACCCTATATCAAAAGAAGTATTTTATAAGTATGTGCACTAATATAATTAGAGAGAATTATAGTGGAGATCCACTCGCGTTAGAGTCTCTTATAGACAAAATTAATTTGATTCAAGATTTAACTGATGATAAGTCCAAGTTAGAAGGTAAGGCCCGTGAGGCTCTTCCCGAAAACGTTACCACGGTGGAAGAAATAAAAGTTGCTCTACGACAAAGGATAAGACCCGAAAATTCAAAAGTAGTCGCAGGCAAAATTGCTGCTCTGCAGATACAATAATTATGCGGATTTCTCAAAACAGATTGAAGATTTAGCAGACTCATTAGAAAGATCACTTATCACTGAAGGCATAACAAAGAAAAAAAGCGCATGAAATGGCTGTTGAACAAACAGTTTCTGTATGTCGCTGAAACGCAAAATCGACTTTAATAAAGTCAATAATTGCTTCAACATCATTTGTAGGCCCAAAAGATGTAGTAGCAAAATTAATTGTCGAACAAACGACTGAATCAAACGAATGCAATGCCAAGTTTTAATACTTCAGTCTAATAACAACAAATCAAGATTTTAAAACAATTCAAGATATTCAAATAATTCAAGACTCTCACATCAATCAGATCGTTTTAACGGTTTTAGAAGGGGATATAATTACAGTCGAGGAAATGGAAATTATAGTCGTGCAAATGGAAACAGAAATTTAAGAGCATTTAGCAACTACCGTGGTAATTATAATAATTACTACAGAGGAAATTTTTCACCAAACAGGGGACAAAACCAATATAAATATGACAACAGACAAGACAATAAAACTGATAGGACCCTGACTTTAAACGCAGAGGTCCCTCAGCAGGAAATTTTGGGGGAATTAGACAACAGCCTGTAAACCAACTTAAGTCACAGGCAGCCATTGAAAATGAAAACCATAATAAAACTACGAAATCAATATTCAATCTAAATTTAAACTATTCAGACTTTATCAATTTATCATTTACGGAATCAAACAAATTATGCACTTTCTTGGTCGATTCTCAAGCCGATGTCTCTTTAATTAAAATTTCTTCTTTAAAACCTGGCATTATGCTCAATAGTAACGAAACAATAAACATAACTGGTGTAACAACTAACACTGTGTCAACTTTAGGTACGATACGTACGAAACTTGTCATTCAGAATCATTTCATTTTTCAAATCTTTCACGTTGTAGAAGATAATTTTAATATTCCTACAGCAGGTATTCTAGGCAAGGATTATCTTAAAGAAAATAAATGCAACATTAATTATGATAACATGACTATTTCGTTTCGGTACCACAACAAAGACATTGAAATTCCTATGGAACACGGCACAGGTATTACTAATTGTATAGTTCCACCAAGATGCGAAGTTTTCAGAATTTTCATGTTAGGCAAAATTTCAGACCCAGTCTTTATAGATTCACAGGAAATCTGTGATTGAGTTTTTATAGGAAAATATATTGTAGATTCCAATACACCCGTATTAAGAATAATTTACGTTACAGATAAGTACAAATGTATCAACAATTCTAACATATAGCTTTAAAAACTATCTAATTATAACATTTACAGTATTAAAGCCATCAACAAAGATAATGATCGCATAAAAAAATTGGAAAATTTACTAAAACCCCAAATGCCAAGCGAGGTAGAAGAGAAACTGATACCATTATGTAAAAAATACGGTGATATATTTGCCTTGAAGGATGATAAACTAACTGTTAACAATTTACGAGCAAAAACTAAGACTAAACGACACTACTCCGGTTTATAAAACAATATTATGGTTGTTGGCTTCTACTTCTAGCCTCGAACTTTAAAGTCGATTTTGCGTTTCAGCGACATACAGAAACTGTTTGTTCAACAGCCATTTCATGCGCTTTTTTCTATGTTATGCCTTCAGTGATAAGTGATCTTTCTAATGAGTCTGCTAAATCTTCAATCTGTTTTGAGAAATCCGCATAAGTATTGTATCTGCAGAGCAGCAATTTTGATTGCGACTACTTTTGAATTTTCGGGTTTTATCCTTTGTCGTAGAGCAACTTTTATTTCTTCCACCGTAGTAACGTTTTCGGCAAGAGCCTCACTGGCCTTACCTTCTTCAAGGATGATTATTTTTCTTCGAAATATACAAGCAATCAATACATAACGATGGTGATAATGATGTTGTTGTTGCTTTTAAAATAATAAAGTTATTTTTGTAGTTATGTTTACTTTACAGTCGAAAAATTATGTTAGTATGAATTGAGTAAATTAATAAAAATTTTTCATTAATACAACATTAAGAAATTTATAAGTAGGGTTGCAGAAAAATGAAAATAGAATTATAATACCATTTTATGTTTAAATGATTGGATATTATTGAGATATTATTAAAATTAAAAATAAAAAAAATAACATGTTTCTGCATTGTACTTTTACATTTTACAGAATTTTGTGTACATATTTTTCTAATGTGTTAATTAAAATTAGAATACAATTTACTCATATAGTGAGATATTTTTAAATCATGGATGTAATTCTTTGGGGTTAGAATTTTAAGAAATAGTATGTGATTTTATTTATTTTTTTTTTTGCTAATAGATTAATTATCATGGATTTTTTTAATTATTTGGAAAATACAATACAACTTATTTAACAATCCTTTTCCTTGGTGGTAAATAATGGTTTTATTTTACCAAACATGTGAGGTAATTTCTGTTGTTCGTTTTACCAATAAAATTTTGATATTATGCTCTTGCTTTGGAAAACTCCTGATTATATGGATGAGCTACTTCTGTTGGCATTTCAATTTAAGTTGTTACATAGGTTTATAAGATTGATTATATCATTGGAAATGAAGCCACGTGGGTACTGATGATGTGCCAGAGTTCTGCTACTAAGTGTCACAGATCATCATTAGGAATTAATTTGTGTTCCCAAATTTCGATTTTGTTCGATTTGTTGCTAACTGTAATCTTGGCTCAATAAATCAATACAATTTTTCTAGAATATTTAGGTTATTTTTGTCGGTGTTAACCCAAGTTTAATTTTTATATGCGACTTGCGTCTTATTATCACCACTTTAACTTTTTTAATGACGTGGTAGATCGATAAATCGTAAGATCAAATTCTTTACGGTCTTGCATATGAATGCCATTGGAGTAAAAGAAGAAAATCTTGCATTACTTTGATTGATCCTAGTGTGATAAAGACGGACAGTGATCGTGCGTAAAACGACTCAAATGAAAAATATATATATTACCATATATGGTAACAAAAATTGATGAGTGTATTTGATATTTAACATATTCATTTAACCACTCATTAATTGAGCGTATGAATTATTACAAATGACAATAAAAAAATTATTATAGCATGCGATAATGTAAGAAGGAACCCCAGTTAGGTATTTTAGCTAAATTTAACCTATTTAATTCTGAGTCAACTTAAAATGAAATACATAATATAATAATTTATGATTGAAAAGGAAATCGCAACAAATGATAAAAGCTGTAGTGTAAAAACTTACATGTAATTCAGCAGATTCAATTAATGATATAGGATCTTTAACTAATGTGATTGCAGCTGCCGTGGTGGCAGTGAGGTCTAAGCGGTAGACAACTCTGATGATGAGACTGTGGTTAGTCTCGAAACATCGATGTCAGTTCAACCCTCCGCGCAGTCTAATTTTTCTTTGTCTGTTCAAATATTAAGAGCTACTAGATTTATCTTTCTAATTTAAATAATAATTTAATTTATAACAAAATTATATTTAGAGAAATCGAACTTAAGCCTGAAAAATTAAAAATTTCTTTGATTAAATATCACTCAGTTCGAATAAAAAATTCACAACTTAATTATAAAACTAAAGGCACGTAGCTAAGAATGTGTTTGTACATCACAGTTGTTTATACAATAAAAAAAAAAACAGTTGTATATACATATGTATAATGTATTACATTCCATAACCTCTAGAGTATTGGTAGCGGAAGGCTGCCACCTAGGAATCAAATAAGAAACACTAGAATAAAGCTCAACTTGAACAAGATAGACTTTGAAAAAGTATAGTAAAGTTCCAACCCATTAAAAAATAATAAAAGCTGTAGTGTAAAAACTTACATGTAATTCAGCTGATTCAATTAATGATAGAGGATCTTTAACTAATGTGATTGCAGCTGCCGTGGTGGCAGTGAGGTCTAAGCGGTAGACAACTCTGATGATGAGACTGTGGTTAGTCTCGAAACATCGATGTCAGTTCAATCCTCCGCGCAGTCTAATTTTTCTTTGTCTGTTCGAATATTAAGAGCCACTCGATTTATCTTTCTAATTTAAATAATAATTTAAAAAATTTTTACATTTATTTGAGCATGTACTCAAGTATTTATGTTTTATATTTTATTTATTTGTTGCGGGTTAGCAATATCTAGATATATATTTCGTTGGTAGCTATACCAATTCATCAGTAGATGTTTTACCCTTTAATGGAAAATTATTGTTGTGTGTGTTTGAGAAATTTTTTAAAGGCTATTTTTATGCTTTGTAATTCACAAAATTCATAATGGAAAATTATTGTTGTGTGTGTTTGAGAAATTTTTTAAAGGCTATTTTTATGCTTTGTAATTCACAAAAATATATTTGTGAGTTTTTGTATAAATAGATGAGCTTTGAAAAATTTTTTTTTTAAACATAAAGGGTAAAACATCTACTGATGAATTGGTATAGCTACCAACGAAATATATATATAGATATTGCTAACCCGCAACAAATAAATAAAATATAAATAATAATTTAATTTATAACAAAATTATATTTAGAGAAAACGAACTTAAGCCTAAAAAATTAAAAATTTCTTTGATTAAATATCACTCAGTTCGAATAAAAAATTCACAACTTAATTGTAAAACTAAAGGCACGTAGCTAAGAATGTGTTTGTACATCACAGTTGTTTATACAATAAAAAAAACAGTTGTATATACATATGTATAATGTATCACATTCCATAACCTCTAGAGTATTAGTAGCCGAAGGCTGCCACCTAGGAATCAAATAAGAAACACTAGAATAAAGCTCAACTTGAACAAGATAGACTTTGAAAAATTATAGTAAAGTTCCAACCCATTAAAAAATTATAAAAGCTGTAGTGTAAAAACTTACATGTAATTCAGCAGATTTAATTAATGATAGAGGTTCTTCAACTAATGTGATTGCAGCTGCCGTGGTGGCAGTGAGGTCTAAGCGGTAGACAACTCTGATGATGAGACTGTGGTTAGTCTCGAAACATCGATGTCAGTTCCACCCTCCGCGCAGTCTAATTTTTCTTTGTCTGTTCAAATATTAAGAGCCACTAGATTTATCTTTCTAAATTAAATAATAATTTAATTTATAACAAAATTATATTTAGAGAAAACGAACTTAAGTCTGAAAAATTAAAAATTTCTTTGATTAAATATCACTCAGTTCGAATAAAAAATTCACAACTTAATTATAAAACTAAAGGCACGTAGCTAAGAATGTGTTTGTACATCACACTTGTTTATACAATAAAAAAAAACAGTTGTATATACATATGTGTAATGTATCACATTCCATAACCTCTAGAGTATTAGTAGCCGAATGCTGCCTCCTAGGAATCAAATAAGAAACACTAGAATAAAGCTCAACTTAAACAAGATAGACTTTGAAAAAGTATAGTAAAGTTCCAACCCATTAAAAAATGATAAAAGCTGTAGTGTAAAAACTTACATGTAATTCAGCAGATTCAATTAATGATAGAGGATCTTTAACTAATGTGATTGCAGCTGCCGTGGTGGCAGTGAGGTCTAAGCGGTAGACAACTCTGATGATGAGACTGTGGTTAGTCTCGAAACATCGATGTCAGTTCAACCCTCCGCGCAGTCTAATTTTTCTTTGTCTGTTCAAATATTAAGAGCCACTAGATTTATCTTTCTAATTTAAATAATAACTTAATTTATAACAAAACTATATTTAGAGAAAACGAACTTAAGCCTGAAAAATTAAAAATTTCTTTGATTAAATATCACTCAGTTCCAATAAGAAATTCACAACTTAATTATAAAACTAAAGGCACGTAGCTAAGAATGTGTTTGTACATCACAGTTGTTTATACAATAAAAAAAACAGTTGTATATACATATGTATAATGTATCACATTCCATAACCTCTAGAGTATTAGTAGCCGAAGGCTGCCACCTAGGATTCAAATAAGAAACACTAGAATAAAGCTCAACTTGAACAAGATAGACTTTGAAAAAGTATAGTAAAGTTCCAACCCATTAAAAAATGATAAAAGCTGTAGTGTAAAAACTTACATGTAATTCAGCAGATTCAATTAATGATAGAGGATCTTTAACTAATGTGATTGCAGCTGCCGTGGTGGCAGTGAGGTCTAAGCGGTAGACAACTCTGATGATGAGACTGTGGTTAGTCTCGAAACATCGATGTCAGTTCAACCCTCCGCGCAGTCTAATTTTTCTTTGTCTGTTCAAATATTAAGAGCCACTAGATTTATCTTTCTAATTTAAATAATAATTTAATTTATAACAAAATTATATTTAGAGAAAACGAACTTAAGCCTGAAAAATTAAAAATTTCTTTGATTAAATATCACTCAGTTCGAATAAAAAATTCACAACTTAATTATAAAACTAAATGCACGTAGCTAAGAATGTGTTTGTACATCACAGTTGTTTATACAATAAAAAAAAAACAGTTTTATATACATATGTATAATGTATCACATTCCATAACCTCTAGAGAATTGGTAGTCGAAGGCTGCCACCTAGGAATCAAATAAGAAACACTAGAATAAAGCTCAACTTGAACAAGATAGACTTTGAAAAAGTATAGTAAAGTTCCAACCCATTAAAAAATGATAAAAGCTGTAGTGTAAAAACTTGCATGTAATTCAGCAGATTCAATTAATGATAGAGGTTCTTTAACCAATGTGATTGCAGCTGCCGTGGTGGCAGTGAGGTCTAAGCGGTAGACAACTCTGATGATGAGACTGTGGTTAGTCTCGAAACATCGATGTCAGTTCAACCCTCCGCGCAGTCTAATTATTCTTTGTCTGTTCACATATTAAGAGCCACTAGATTTATCTTTCTAATTTAAATAATAATTTAATTTATAACAAAATTATATTTAGAGAAAACGAACTTAAGCCTGAAAAATTAAAAATTTCTTTGATTAAATATCACTCAGTTCGAATAAAAAATTCACAACTTAATTATAAAACTAAAGGGACGTAGCTAAGAATGTGTTTGTACATCACAGTTGTTTATACAATAAAAAAAACAGTTGTATATACATACATATGTATAATGTATCACATTCCATAACCTCTAGAGTATTAGTAGCCGAAGGCTGCCACCTAGGATTCAAATAAGAAACACTAGAATAAAGCTCAACTTGAACAAGATAGACTTTGAAAAAGTATAGTAAAGTTCCAACCCATTAAAAAATGATAAAAGCTGTAGTGTAAAAACTTACATGTAATTCAGCAGATTCAATTAATGATAGAGGATCTTTAACTAATGTGATTGCAGCTGCCGTGGTGGCAGTGAGGTCTAAGCGGTAGACAACTCTGATGATGAGACTGTGGTTAGTCTCGAAACATCGATGTCAGTTCAACCCTCCGCGCAGTCTAATTTTTCTTTGTCTGTTCAAATATTAAGAGCCACTAGATTTATCTTTCTAATTTAAATAATAATTTAATTTATAACAAAATTATATTTAGAGAAAACGAACTTAAGCCTGAAAAATTAAAAATTTCTTTGATTAAATATCACTCAGTTCCAATAAGAAATTCACAACTTAATTATAAAACTAAAGGCACGTAGCTAAGAATGTGTTTGTACATCACAGTTGTTTATACAATAAAAAAAACAGTTGTATATACATATATATAATGTATCACATTCCATAACCTCTAGAGTATTAGTAGCCGAAGGCTGCCACCTAGGATTCAGATAAGAAACACTAGAATAAAGCTCAACTTGAACAAGATAGACTTTGAAAAAGTATAGTAAAGTTCCAACCCATTAAAAAATGATAAAAGCTGTAGTGTAAAAACTTACATGTAATTCAGCAGATTCAATTAATGATAGAGGATCTTTAACTAATGTGATTGCAGCTGCCGTGGTGGCAGTGAGGTCTAAGCGGTAGACAACTCTGATGATGAGACTGTGGTTAGTCTCGAAACATCGATGTCAGTTCAACCCTCCGCGCAGTCTAATTTTTCTTTGTCTGTTCAAATATTAAGAGCCACTAGATTTATCTTTCTAATTTAAATAATAATTTAATTTATAACAAAATTATATTTAGAGAAAACGAACTTGAGCCTGAAAAATTAAAAATTTCTTTGATTAAATATCACTCAGTTCGAATAAAAAATTCACAACTTAATTATAAAACTAAATGCACGTAGCTAAGAATGTGTTTGTACATCACAGTTGTTTATACAATAAAAAAAAAAACAGTTTTATATACATATGTATAATGTATCACATTCCATAACCTCTAGAGAATTGGTAGTCGAAGGCTGCCACCTAGGAATCAAATAAGAAACACTAGAATAAAGCTCAACTTGAACAAGATAGACTTTGAAAAAGTATAGTAAAGTTCCAACCCATTAAAAAATGATAAAATCTGTAGTGTAAAAACTTGCATGTAATTCAGCAGATTCAATTAATGATAGAGGATCTTTAACTAATGTGATTGCAGCTGCCGTGGTGGCAGTGAGGTCTAAGCGGTAGACAACTCTGATGATGAGACTGTGGTTAGTCTCGAAACATCGATGTCAGTTCAACCCTCCGCGCAGTCTAATTTTTCTTTGTCTGTTCATATATTAAGAGCCACTAGATTTATCTTTCTAATTTAAATAATAACTTAATTTATAACAAAACTATATTTAGAGAAAACGAACTTAAGCCTGAAAAATTAAAAATTTCTTTCATTAAATATCACTCAGTTCCAATAAGAAATTCACAACTTAATTATAAAACTAAAGGCACGTAGCTAAGAATGTGTTTGTACATCACAGTTGTTTATACAATAAAAAAAACAGTTGTATATACATATGTATAATGTATCACATTCCATAACCTCTAGAGTATTAGTAGCCGAAGGCTGCCACCTAGGATTCAAATAAGAAACACTAGAATAAAGCTCAACTTGAATAAGATAGACTTTGAAAAAGTATAGTAAAGTTCCAACCCATTAAAAAATGATAAAAGCTGTAGTGTAAAAACTTACATGTAATTCAGCAGATTCAATTAATGATAGAGGATCTTTAACTAATGTGATTGCAGCTGCCGTGGTGGCAGTGAGGTCTAAGCGGTAGACAACTCTGATGATGAGACTGTGGTTAGTCTCGAAACATCGATGTCAGTTCAACCCTCCGCGCAGTCTAATTTTTCTTTGTCTGTTCAAATATTAAGAGCCACTAGATTTATCTTTCTAATTTAAATAATAATTTAATTTATAACAAAATTATATTTAGAGAAAACGAACTTAAGCCTGAAAAATTAAAAATTTCTTTCATTAAATATCACTCAGTTCCAATAAGAAATTCACAACTTAATTATAAAACTAAAGGCACGTAGCTAAGAATGTGTTTGTACATCACAGTTGTTTATACAATAAAAAAAACAGTTGTATATACATATGTATAATGTATCACATTCCATAACCTCTAGAGTATTAGTAGCCGAAGGCTGCCACCTAGGATTCAAATAAGAAACACTAGAATAAAGCTCAACTTGAATAAGATAGACTTTGAAAAAGTATAGTAAAGTTCCAACCCATTAAAAAATGATAAAAGCTGTAGTGTAAAAACTTACATGTAATTCAGCAGATTCAATTAATGATAGAGGATCTTTAACTAATGTGATTGCAGCTGCCGTGGTGGCAGTGAGGACTAAGCGGTACACAACTCTGATGATGAGACTGTGGTTAGTCTCGAAACATCGATGTCAGTTCAACCCTCCGCGCAGTCTAATTTTTCTTTGTCTGTTCAAATATTAAGAGCCACTAGATTTATCTTTCTAATTTAAATAATAATTTAATTTATAACAAAATTATATTTAGAGAAAACGAACTTAAGTCTGAAAAATTAAAAATTTCTTTGATTAAATATCACTCAGTTCGAATAAAAAATTCACAACTTAATTATAAAACTAAAGGCACGTAGCTAAGAATGTGTTTGTACATCACAGTTGTTTATTCAATAAAAAAAACAGTTGTATATACATATGTATAATGTATCACATACCATAACCTCTAGAGTATTAGTAGCCGAAGGCTGCCACCTAGGATTCAAATAAGAAACACTAGAATAAAGCTCAACTTGAACTAGATAGACTTTGAAAATGTATAGTAAAGTTCCAACCCATTAAAAAATGATAAAATCTGTAGTGTAAAAACTTACATGTAATTCAGCAGATTCAATTAATGATAGCGGATCTTTAACTAATGTGATTGCAGCTGCCGTGGTGGCAGTGAGGTCTAAGCGGTAGACATTTCTGATGATGAGACTGTGGTTAGTCTCGAAACATCGATGTCAGTTCAACCCTCCGCGCAGTCTAATTTTTCTTTGTCTGTTCAAATATTAAGAGCCACTAGATTTATCTTTCTAATTTAAATAATAATTTAATTTATAACAAAATTATATTTAGAGAAAACGAACTTAAGCCTGAAAAATTAAAAATTTCTTTGATTAAATATCACTCAGTTCGAATAAAAAATTCACAACTTAATTATAAAACTAAATGCACGTAGCTAAGAATGTGTTTGTACATCACAGTTGTTTATACAATAAAAAAAAAACAGTTTTATATACATATGTATAATGTATCACATTCCATAACCTCTAGAGAATTGGTAGTCGAAGGCTGCCACCTAGGAATCAAATAAGAAACACTAGAATAAAGCTCAACTTGAACAAGATAGACTTTGAAAAAGTATAGTAAAGTTCCAACCCATTAAAAAATGATAAAAGCTGTAGTGTAAAAACTTGCATGTAATTCAGCAGATTCAATTAATGATAGAGGTTCTTTAACCAATGTGATTGCAGCTGCCATGGTGGCAGTGAGGTCTAAGCGGTAGACAACTCTGATGATGAGACTGTGGTTAGTCTCGAAACATCGATGTCAGTTCAACCCTCCGCGCAGTCTAATTATTCTTTGTCTGTTCACATATTAAGAGCCACTAGATTTATCTTTCTAATTTAAATAATAATTTAATTTATAACAAAATTATATTTAGAGAAAACGAACTTAAGCCTGAAAAATTAAAAATTTCTTTGATTAAATATCACTCAGTTCGAATAAAAAATTCACAACTTAATTATAAAACTAAAGGGACGTAGCTAAGAATGTGTTTGTACATCACAGTTGTTTATACAATAAAAAAACAGTTGTATATACATATGTATAATGTATCACATTCCATAACCTCTAGAGTATTAGTAGCCGAAGGCTGCCACCTAGGATTCAAATAAGAAACACTAGAATAAAGCTCAACTTGAACAAGATAGACTTTGAAAAAGTATAGTAAAGTTCCAACCCATTAAAAAATGATAAAAGCTGTAGTGTAAAAACTTACATGTAATTCAGCAGATTCAATTAATGATAGAGGATCTTTAACTAATGTGATTGCAGCTGCCGTGGTGGCAGTGAGGTCTAAGCGGTAGACAACTCTGATGATGAGACTGTGGTTAGTCTCGAAACATCGATGTCAGTTCAACCCTCCGCGCAGTCTAATTTTTCTTTGTCTGTTCAAATATTAAGAGCCACTAGATTTATCTTTCTAATTTAAATAATAATTTAATTTATAACAAAATTATATTTAGAGAAAACGAACTTAAGCCTGAAAAATTAAAAATTTCTTTGATTAAATATCACTCAGTTCCAATAAGAAATTCACAACTTAATTATAAAACTAAAGGCACGTAGCTAAGAATGTGTTTGTACATCACAGTTGTTTATACAATAAAAAAAACAGTTGTATATACATATATATAATGTATCACATTCCATAACCTCTAGAGTATTAGTAGCCGAAGGCTGCCACCTAGAATTCAAATAAGAAACACTAGTATAAAGCTCAACTTGAACAAGATAGACTTTGAAAAAGTATAGTAAAGTTCCAACCCATTAAAAAATGATAAAAGCTGTAGTGTAAAAACTTACATGTAATTCAGCAGATTCAATTAATGATAGAGGATCTTTAACTAATGTGATTGCAGCTGCCGTGGTGGCAGTGAGGTCTAAGCGGTAGACAACTCTGATGATGAGACTGTGGTTAGTCTCGAAACATCGATGTCAGTTCAACCCTCCGCGCAGTCTAATTTTTCTTTGTCTGTTCAAATATTAAGAGCCACTAGATTTATCTTTCTAATTTAAATAATAATTTAATTTATAACAAAATTATATTTAGAGAAAACGAACTTAAGCCTGAAAAATTAAAAATTTCTTTGATTAAATATCACTCAGTTCGAATAAAAAATTCACAACTTAATTATAAAACTAAATGCACGTAGCTAAGAATGTGTTTGTACATCACAGTTGTTTATACAATAAAAAAAAACAGTTTTATATACATATGTATAATGTATCACATTCCATAACCTCTAGAGAATTGGTAGTCGAAGGCTGCCACCTAGGAATCAAATAAGAAACACTAGAATAAAGCTCAACTTGAACAAGATAGACTTTGAAAAAGTATAGTAAAGTTCCAACCCATTAAAAAATGATAAAAGCTGTAGTGTAAAAACTTGCATGTAATTCAGCAGATTCAATTAATGATAGAGGTTCTTTAACCAATGTGATTGCAGCTGCCGTGGTGGCAGTGAGGACTAAGCGGTACACAACTCTGATGATGAGACTGTGGTTAGTCTCGAAACATCGATGTCAGTTCAACCCTCCGCGCAGTCTAATTATTCTTTGTCTGTTCACATATTAAGAGCCACTAGATTTATCTTTCTAATTTAAATAATAATTTAATTTATAACAAAATTATATTTAGAGAAAACGAACTTAAGTCTGAAAAATTAAAAATTTCTTTGATTAAATATCACTCAGTTCGAATAAAAAATTCACAACTTAATTATAAAACTAAAGGCACGTAGCTAAGAATGTGTTTGTACATCACAGTTGTTTATTCAATAAAAAAAACAGTTGTATATACATATGTATAATGTATCACATTCCATAACCTCTAGAGTATTAGTAGCCGAAGGCTGCCACCTAGGATTCAAATAAGAAACACTAGAATAAAGCTCAACTTGAACTAGATAGACTTTGAAAATGTATAGTAAAGTTCCAACCCATTAAAAAATGATAAAATCTGTAGTGTAAAAACTTACATGTAATTCAGCAGATTCAATTAATGATAGCGGATCTTTAACTAATGCGATTGCAGCTGCCGTGGTGGCAGTGAGGTCTAAGCGGTAGACAACTCTGATGATGAGACTGTGGTTAGTCTCGAAACATCGATGTCAGTTCAACCCCCCGCGCAGTCTAATTTTTCTTTGTCTGTTCAAATATTAAGAGCCACTAGATTTATCTTTCTAATTTAAATAATAATTTAATTTATAACAAAATTATATTTAGAGAAAACGAACTTAAGCCTGAAAAATTAAAAATTTCTTTGATTAAATATCACTCAGTTCGAATAAAAAATTCACAACTTAATTATAAAACTAAATGCACGTAGCTAAGAATGTGTTTGTACATCACAGTTGTTTATACAATAAAAAAAAAAAACAGTTGTATATATGTACATATGTATAATGTATCACATTCCATAACCTCTAGAGAATTGGTAGCCGAAGGCTGCCACCTAGGAATCAAATAAGAAACACTAGAATAACGCTCAACTTGAACAAGATAGACTTTGAAAAAGTATAGTAAAGTTCCAACCCATTAAAAAATGATAAAAGCTGTAGCGTAAAAACTTACATGTAATTCAGCAGATTCAATTAATGATAGAGGATCTTTAACTAATGTGATTGCAGCTGCCGTGGTGGCAGTGAGGTCTAAGCGGTAGACAACTCTGATGATGAGACTGTGGTTAGTCTCGAAACATCGATGTCAGTTCAACCCTCCGCGCAGTCTAATTTTTCTTTGTCTGTTCAAATATTAAGAGCCACTAGATTTATCTTTCTAGTTTAAATAATAATTTAATTTATAACAAAACTATATTTAGAGAAAACGAACTTAAGCCTGAAAAATTAAAAATTTCTTTGATTAAATATCACTCACTTCGAATAAAAAATTCACAACTTAATTATAAAACTAAAGGCACTTAGCTAAGAATGTGTTTGTACTAGTGATGTTACGAATATCAATTTTTAGTATTCGCGAATACGAATACGAATACGAATATTTAAAACAGTATTCGCCGAATACGAATACGAATATTTCTTTTGAGGTTTATATTTCAAATTTAATTGGAAAAAATCCCTGCCTTTGCGTTAGTAACTATAAATGAGAGACATGAGGACTTTAGTCATGGATACAAGTGACAGTGACTGTGAAAATGGAGATGAAATTTCTCAACTTAGTTTCCCAGATTCCATTCATCATTTACTTACAAAAACTATCGCGGAATATATATCGGAAATACGGGCGGCAAATGACGTTAACCCACTGATATGGTGGAAAGTAAATAAGGAAAAATACGAGCTTCTTTTACCTATAGTCAGGCAATATTTAGTGACACCACCAACGAGTGTTCCAAGCGAGCGAATGTTTAATGGTGCGGGGCTTATTTATACACCGCATCTTAATAGGCTTGATGGAGAAAAGGCTTCAAAACTTCTATTTTTGAAATTCAACATTCCTCTACTGAGGTTTGATTACTAATTTAACATGATATAAAACTTTAATTTTTGAATACTAGTTGCAAAATACATATATATTTTTGTTTGTTTTTTAAGAAGGTTATTACTTTGCGTGAAATACAATGGGTTTTTTTAATAAAAATTAATATATTTTTTTACATTTTATGTACTTTTTTTAAACTTTCGTATGATTTTTTTTTGGAAAATGTATGGGAAAAATATTCGCTTGAATTTGGCGAATACGAATACGAATACGAATATCTTAAAACAGGCGAATAGTCGAATACGAATACGAGTATTCGTAACATCACTAGTTTGTACATCACAGTTGTTTATACAATAAAAAAACAGTTGTATATACATATGTATAATGTATCACATTCCATAACCTCTAGAGTATTAGTAGCCGAAGGCTGCCACCTAGGATTCAAATAAGAAACACTAGAATAAAGCTCAACTTGAACAAGATAGACATTGAAAAAGTATAGTAAAGTTCCAACGCATTAAAAAATGATAAAAGCTGTAGTGTAAAAACTTACATGTAATTCAGCAGATTCAATTAATGATAGAGGATGTTTAACTAATGTGATTGCAGCTGCCGTGGTGGCAGTGAGGTCTAAGCGGTAGACAACTCTGATGATGAGACTGTGGTTAGTCTCGAAACATCGATGTCAGTTCAACCCTCCGCGCAGTCTAATTTTTCTTTGTCTGTTCAAATATTAAGAGCCACTAGATTTATCTTTCTAATTTAAATAATAATTTAATTTATAACAAAATTATATTTAGAGAAAACGAACTTAAGCCTGAAAAATTAAAAATTTCTTTGATTAAATATCACTCAGTTCGAAAAAAAAATTCACAACTTAATTATAAAACTAAAGGCACGTAGCTAAGAATGTGTTTGTACATCACAGTTGTTTATACAATAAAAAAAAACATATATATACATATGTATAATGTATCACATTCCATAACCTCTAGAGAATTGGTAGCCGAAGGCTGCCACCTAGGAATCAAATAAGAAACACTAGAATAAAGCTCAACTTGAACAAGATAGACTTTGAAAATGTATAGTAAAGTTCCAACCCATTAAAAAATGATAAAATCTGTAGTGTAAAAACTTACATGTAATTCAGCATTTTCAATTAATGATAGAGGATCTTTAACTAATGTGATTGCAGCTGCCGTGGTGGCAGTGATTTCTAAGCGGTAGACAACTCTGATGATGAGACTGTGGTTAGTCTCGAAACATCGATGTCAGTTCAACCCTCCGCGCAGTCTAATTTTTCTTTGTCTGTTCAAATATTAAGAGCCACTAGATTTATCTTTCTAATTTAAATAATAATTTAATTTATAACAAAATTATATTTAGAGAAAACGAACTTAAGCCTGAAAAATTAAAAATTTCTTTGATTAAATATCACTCAGTTCGAATAAAAAACTCACAACTTAATTATAAAACTAAAGGCACGTAGCTAAGAATGTGTTTGTACATCACAGTTGTTTATACAATAAAAAAAAAAAACAGTTGTATATACATATGTATAATGTATCACATTCCATAACCTCTAGAGAATTGGTAGCCGAAGGCTGCCACCTAGGATTCAAATAAGAAACACTAGAATAAAGCTCAACTTGAACAAGATAGACTTTGAAAATGTATAGTAAAGTTCCAACCCATTAAAAAATGATAAAATCTGTAGTGTAAAAATTTACATGTAATTCAGCATTTTCAATTAATGATAGAGGATCTTTAACTAATGTGATTGCAGCTGCCGTGGTGGCAGTGATTTCTAAGCGGTAGACAACTCTGATGATGAGACTGTGGTTAGTCTCGAAACATCGATGTCAGTTCAACCCTTCGCGCAGTCTAATTTTTCTTTGTCTGTTCAAATATTAAGAGCCACTAGATTTATCTTTCTAATTTAAATAATAATTTAATTTATAACAAAATTATATTTAGAGAAAACGAACTTAAGCCTGAAAAATTAAAAATTTCTTTGATTAAATATCACTCAGTTCGAATAAAAAATTCACAACTTAATTATAAAACTAAATGCACGTAGCTAAGAATGTGTTTGTACATCACAGTTGTTTATACAATAAAAAAAACAGTTGTATATACATATGTATAATGTATCACATTCCATAACCTCTAGAGTATTAGTAGCCGAAGGCTGCCACCTAGGATTCAAATAAGAAACACTAGAATAAAGCTCAACTTGAACAAGATTGACTTTGAAAAAGTATAGTAAAGTTCCAACCCATTAAAAAATGATAAAAGCTGTAGTGTAAAAACTTACATGTAATTCAGCAGATTCAATTAGTGATAGAGGATCTTTAACTAATGTGATTGCAGCTGCCGTGGTGGCAGTGAGGTCTAAGCGGTAGACAACTCTGATGATGAGACTGTGGTTAGTCTCGAAACATCGATGTCAGTTCAACCCTCCGCGCAGTCTAATTTTTCTTTGTCTGTTCAAATATTAAGAGCCACTAGATTTATCTTTCTAATTTAAATAATAATTTAATTTATAACAAAATAATATTAAGAGAAAACGAACTTAAGCCTGAAAAATTAAAAATTTCTTTGATTAAATATCACTCAGTTCGAATAAAAAATTCACAACTTAATTATAAAACTAAAGGCACGTAGCTAAGAATGTGTTTGTACATCACAGTTGTTTATACAATAAAAAAAACAGTTGTATATACATATGTATAATGTATCACATTCCATAACCTCTAGAGTATTAGTAGCCGAAGGCTGCCACCTAGGATTCAAATAAGAAACACTAGAATAAAGCTCAACTTGAACAAGATAGACTTTGAAAATGTATAGTAAAGTTCCAACCCATTAAAAAATGATAAAATCTGTAGTGTAAAAACTTACATGTAATTCAGCATTTTCAATTAATGATAGAGGATCTTTAACTAATGTGATTGCAGCTGCCGTGGTGGCAGTGATTTCTAAGCGGTAGACAACTCTGATGATGAGACTGTGGTTAGTCTCGAAACATCGATGTCAGTTCAACCCTCCGCGCAGTCTAATTTTTCTTTGTCTGTTCAAATATTAAGAGCCACTAGATTTATCTTTCTAATTTAAATAATAATTTAATTTATAACAAAATTATATTTAGAGAAAACGAACTTAAGCCTGAAAAATTAAAAATTTCTTTGATTAAATATCACTCAGTTCGAATAAAAAATTCACAACTTAATTATAAAACTAAAGGCACGTAGCTAAGAATGTGTTTGTACATCACAGTTGTTTATACAATAAAAAAAAAAAACAGTTGTATATACATATGTATAATGTATCACATTCCATAACCTCTAGAGAATTGGTAGCCGAAGGCTGCCACCTAGGATTCAAATAAGAAACACTAGAATAAAGCTCAACTTGAACAAGATAGACTTTGAAAATGTATAGTAAAGTTCCAACCCATTAAAAAATGATAAAATCTGTAGTGTAAAAATTTACATGTAATTCAGCATTTTCAATTAATGATAGAGGATCTTTAACTAATGTGATTGCAGCTGCCGTGGTGGCAGTGATTTCTAAGCGGTAGACAACTCTGATGATGAGACTGTGGTTAGTCTCGAAACATCGATGTCAGTTCAACCCTTCGCGCAGTCTAATTTTTCTTTGTCTGTTCAAATATTAAGAGCCACTAGATTTATCTTTCTAATTTAAATAATAATTTAATTTATAACAAAATTATATTTAGAGAAAACGAACTTAAGCCTGAAAAATTAAAAATTTCTTTGATTAAATATCACTCAGTTCGAATAAAAAATTCACAACTTAATTATAAAACTAAATGCACGTAGCTAAGAATGTGTTTGTACATCACAGTTGTTTATACAATTAAAAAAACAGTTGTATATACATATGTATAATGTATCACATTCCATAACCTCTAGAGTATTAGTAGCCGAAGGCTGCCACCTAGGATTCAAATAAGAAACACTAGAATAAAGCTCAACTTGAACAAGATTGACTTTGAAAAAGTATAGTAAAGTTCCAACCCATTAAAAAATGATAAAAGCTGTAGTGTAAAAACTTACATGTAATTCAGCAGATTCAATTAGTGATAGAGGATCTTTAACTAATGTGATTGCAGCTGCCGTGGTGGCAGTGAGGTCTAAGCGGTAGACAACTCTGATGATGAGACTGTGGTTAGTCTCGAAACATCCATGTCAGTTCAACCCTCCGCGCAGTCTAATTTTTCTTTGTCTGTTCAAATATTAAGAGCCACTAGATTTATCTTTCTAATTTAAATAATAATTTAATTTATAACAAAATAATATTAAGAGAAAACGAACTTAAGCCTGAAAAATTAAAAATTTCTTTGATTAAATATCACTCAGTTCGAATAAAAAATTCACAACTTAATTATAAAACTAAAGGCACGTAGCTAAGAATGTGTTTGTACATCACAGTTGTTTATACAATAAAAAAAACAGTTGTATATACATATGTATAATGTATCACATTCCATAACCTCTAGAGTATTAGTAGCCGAAGGCTGCCACCTAGGATTCAAATAAGAAACACTAGAATAAAGCTCAACTTGAACAAGATAGACTTTGAAAATGTATAGTAAAGTTCCAACCCATTAAAAAATGATAAAATCTGTAGTGTAAAAACTTACATGTAATTCAGCATTTTCAATTAATGATAGAGGATCTTTAACTAATGTGATTGCAGCTGCCGTGGTGGCAGTGATTTCTAAGCGGTAGACAACTCTGATGATGAGACTGTGGTTAGTCTCGAAACATCGATGTCAGTTCAACCCTCCGCGCAGTCTAATTTTTCTTTGTCTGTTCAAATATTAAGAGCCACTAGATTTATCTTTCTAATTTAAATAATAATTTAATTTATAACAAAATTATATTTAGAGAAAACGAACTTAAGCCTGAAAAATTAAAAATTTCTTTGATTAAATATCACTCAGTTCGAATAAAAAATTCACAACTTAATTATAAAACTAAAGGCACGTAGCTAAGAATGTGTTTGTACATCACAGTTGTTTATACAATAAAAAAAAAAAAACAGTTGTATATACATATGTATAATGTATCACATTCCATAACCTCTAGAGAATTGGTAGCCGAAGGCTGCCACCTAGGATTCAAATAAGAAACACTAGAATAAAGCTCAACTTGAACAAGATAGACTTTGAAAATGTATAGTAAAGTTCCAACCCATTAAAAAATGATAAAATCTGTAGTGTAAAAATTTACATGTAATTCAGCATTTTCAATTAATGATAGAGGATCTTTAACTAATGTGATTGCAGCTGCCGTGGTGGCAGTGATTTCTAAGCGGTAGACAACTCTGATGATGAGACTGTGGTTAGTCTCGAAACATCGATGTCAGTTCAACCCTTCGCGCAGTCTAATTTTTCTTTGTCTGTTCAAATATTAAGAGCCACTAGATTTATCTTTCTAATTTAAATAATAATTTAATTTATAACAAAATTATATTTAGAGAAAACGAACTTAAGCCTGAAAAATTAAAAATTTCTTTGATTAAATATCACTCAGTTCGAATAAAAAATTCACAACTTAATTATAAAACTAAATGCACGTAGCTAAGAATGTGTTTGTACATCACAGTTGTTTATACAATAAAAAAACAGTTGTATATACATATGTATAATGTATCACATTCCATAACCTCTAGAGTATTAGTAGCCGAAGGCTGCCACCTAGGATTCAAATAAGAAACACTAGAATAAAGCTCAACTTGAACAAGATTGACTTTGAAAAAGTATAGTAAAGTTCCAACCCATTAAAAAATGATAAAAGCTGTAGTGTAAAAACTTACATGTAATTCAGCAGATTCAATTAGTGATAGAGGATCTTTAACTAATGTGATTGCAGCTGCCGTGGTGGCAGTGAGGTCTAAGCGGTAGACAACTCTGATGATGAGACTGTGGTTAGTCTCGAAACATCGATGTCAGTTCAACCCTCCGCGCAGTCTAATTTTTCTTTGTCTGTTCAAATATTAAGAGCCACTAGATTTATCTTTCTAATTTAAATAATAATTTAATTTATAACAAAATAATATTAAGAGAAAACGAACTTAAGCCTGAAAAATTAAAAATTTCTTTGATTAAATATCACTCAGTTCGAATAAAAAATTCACAACTTAATTATAAAACTAAAGGCACGTAGCTAAGAATGTGTTTGTACATCACAGTTGTTTATACAATAAAAAAAACAGTTGTATATACATATGTATAATGTATCACATTCCATAACCTCTAGAGTATTAGTAGCCGAAGGCTGCCACCTAGGATTCAAATAAGAAACACTAGAATAAAGCTCAACTTGAACAAGATAGACTTTGAAAATGTATAGTAAAGTTCCAACCCATTAAAAAATGATAAAATCTGTAGTGTAAAAACTTACATGTAATTCAGCATTTTCAATTAATGATAGAGGATCTTTAACTAATGTGATTGCAGCTGCCATGGTGGCAGTGATTTCTAAGCGGTAGACAACTCTGATGATGAGACTGTGGTTAGTCTCGAAACATCGATGTCAGTTCAACCCTCCGCGCAGTCTAATTTTTCTTTGTCTGTTCAAATATTAAGAGCCACTAGATTTATCTTTCTAATTTAAATAATAATTTAATTTATAACAAAATTATATTTAGAGAAAACGAACTTAAGCCTGAAAAATTAAAAATTTCTTTGATTAAATATCACTCAGTTCGAATAAAAAATTCACAACTTAATTATAAAACTAAAGGCACGTAGCTGAGAATGTGTTTGTACATCACAGTTGTTTATACAATAAAAAAAAAAAAACAGTTGTATATACATATGTATAATGTATCACATTCCATAACCTCTAGTGAATTGGTAGCCGAAGGCTGCCACCTAGGAATCAAATAAGAAACACTAGAATAAAGCTCAACTTGAACAAGATAGACTTTGAAAAAGTATAGTAAAGTTCCAACCCATTAAAAAATGATAAAAGCTGTAGCGTAAAAACTTACATGTAATTCAGCAGATTCAATTAATGATAGAGGATCTTTAACTAATGTGATTGCAGCTGCCGTGGTGGCAGTGAGGTCTAAGCGGTAGACAACTCTGATGATGAGACTGTGGTTAGTCTCGAAACATCGATGTCAGTTCAACCCTCCGCGCAGTCTAATTTTTCTTTGTCTGTTCAAATATTAAGAGCCACTAGATTTATCTTTCTAATTTAAATAATAATTTAATTTATAACAAAACTATATTTAGAGAAAACGAACTTAAGCCTGAAAAATTAAAAAGTTCTTTGATTAAATATCACTCACTTCGAATAAAAAATTCACAACTTAATTATAAAACTAAAGGCACGTAGCTAAGAATGTGTTTGTACTAGTGATGTTACGAATATCAATTTTTAGTATTCGCGAATACGAATACGAATATTTAAAACAGAATTCGCCGAATACGAATACGAATATTTCTTTTGAGGTTTATATTTCAAATTTAATTGGAAAAAATCCCTGCCTTTGCGTTAGTAACTATAAATGAGAGACATGAGGACTTTAGTCATGGATACAAGTGACAGTGACTGTGAAAATGGAGATGAAATTTCTCAACTTAGTTTCCCAGAAAAACGGAGAGCGCGACGAGAATGGCAACGTTACAGATCCCCCCAGCTAAAGTTAAGGCTAAAGGAATGCACCAAACAGCTCAGAAAAGTTTTACAAACACAAAAAACAGCTTCGCTGCAAAAATTTCTTCAAGAACTCGATGCAACACCACAAACAGATTATTCGCTATGGCGTGCAGCTAGAGGACTTAAAAGGCCAGTGATTTGCAAACCTCCGTTACGAGATTCGAATGGTGACTGGGCAAGAACTGATGCTGAAAAAGGTGCTCTTTTTGTTAAGCACTTAGAAAATGTATTTACACCGAATATTTCTACTGATATTGTTGAACTGCCACCAGTCATCTCTTTACCAGAAATACCGTTAAGATTTAACATTGTGGAGATTGAAAAGGCCATCACTAGTCTTAACACCAAAAAAGCCCCAGGTGTCGACAAAATAAGCAACAAAATGCTTCAACAACTGCCTTATATTGCAAAAAGAATTATACTATTCATTTTTAATAGTATTCTACGGCTGCAATACTATCCTGCAGAATGGAAGGTTTCGATGATTATTATGATACCAAAGCCCGGCAAGGATCATACGAAGGTTGAATCCTATCGGCCTATTAGTTTATTGCCCAACATTTCAAAACTATTTGAAAAGCTGTATATGAGCAAGCTGATGCCTATAGTGACTAGAAGCGGATGCATTCCAGATCATCAATTCGGTTTTCGCAGACAACATAGCACAATTGAACAAACTCACAGACTTGTGAATGTTATCAGAGACACTTTCGAAAAGAAGAAATATTGCTCTGCGCTCTTTATAGATGTTTCTCAAGCTTTCGATAAAGTATGGCACGAAGGTCTTATACACAAATTAACGCAAAATCTACCCGCAAACATTGTTAGGCTTTTAATAAGCTACCTAAGTGAACGAAAATTTGTAGTTAGGGAAGGCAATTTCTTAAGCCCACCGCAGTCGATCGAAGCCGGAGTTCCCCAAGGCAGTATCTTCGGTCCATTACTTTATTTAATATATGCCTCTGACTTACCGTTAAGCAATAACATTCATACATCAACATTTGCCGATGATACAGCTTTTCTAAGCGTTCACGAAAATCCTGTAGAAGCTTCCCGCAATTTACAAGGGTATATATCCAAATTGCAAAATTGGCTCAAACAATGGCGTATTAAAGTTAACGAGCAGAAATGTGTGCACGTAACTTTTACGTTGCGCAAGGAAACATGCCCGCCTATAAAAATTAACACCGAGACCATACCGCAACACACTATTGTCAAATATCTAGGCGTTCATCTTGATCGTCGTTTAACATGGAAATCGCATATAGACGCAAAGTTAACACAAATGAAATTAAAAGCAGCCCAAATGAATTGGCTTATTGGAAGAAATTCTATACTAAGCCTAGACTGTAAACTACTATTATACAACGCGATCCTGAAACCAATATGGTTCTATGGAATCCAGTTATGGGGCACTGCCTCAGCATCAAATGTCGAAAAAATTCAAAGGCGACAAAATAAAATTCTACGTACAATTACAGCAGCTCCCTGGTATGTCAGAAATCATCGGATTCATAAAGACCTAGATGTTCCGTTGGTGAAGACAGTATTTTCAATAAACGCTAAAAAATATATAAAAAAACTTGAGGTGCACCCAAATGTACTTGCGCGCAATATTTTAAATTATAGAGGCCACACCCGGCTGAAAAGGAGGGATACTCTTTTTCTCAGCCGTACACGAGAGATGTAAAACAACATAAATTAACCGTTGAAATTAAAAATTTTGTTTAGCATTGGCTAAACTTATATTTAATATTTTTTTAGATTTAAGATTTGAAAAACTTATTGATAATTCAATTTTAATAATTAAAGATTCAATAAATAATAAAATTATCACAAAAAAAAAAAAAAAAAAAAAAAAAAAGTTTCCCAGATTCCATTCATCATTTACTTACAAAAATTATCGCGGAATATATATCGGAGATACGGGCGGCAAATGACGTTAACCCACTGATATGGTGGAAAGTAAATAAGGAAAAATACGAGCTTCTTTTACCTATAGTCAGGCAATATTTAGTGACACCACCAACGAGTGTTCCAAGCGAGCGAATGTTTAGTGGTGCGGGGCTTATTTATACACCGCATCTTAATAGGCTTGATGGAGAAAAGGCTTCAAAACTTCTATTTTTGAAATTCAACATTCCTCTACTGAGGTTTGATTACTAATTTAACATGATATAAAACTTTAATTTTTGAATACTAGTTGCAAAATACATATATATTTTTTTTTTTGTTTTTTAAGAAGGTTATTACTTTGCGTGAAATACAATGGGTTTTTTTAATAAAAATTAATATACTTTATTACATTTTATGTACTTTTTTTAAACTTTTGTATGATTTTTTTTTGGAAAATGTATGGGAAAAATATTCGCTTGAATTTGGCGAATACGAATACGAATATCTTAAAACAGGCGAATAGTCGAATACGAATACGAGTATTCGTAACATCACTAGTTTGTACATCACAGTTGTTTATACAATAAAAAAACAGTTGTATATACATATGTATAATGTATCACATTCCATAGCCTCTAGAGAATTGGTAGCCGAAGGCTGCCACCTAGGAATCAAATAAGAAACACTAGAATAAAGCTCAACTTGAACAAGATAGACTTTGAAAAAGTATAGTAAAGTTCCAACCCATTAAAAAATGATAAAAGCTGTAGTGTAAAAACTTGCATGTAATTCAGCAGATTCAATTAATGATAGAGGTTCTTTAACCAATGTGATTGCAGCTGCCGTGGTGGCAGTGAGGACTAAGCGGTACACAACTCTGATGATGAGACTGTGGTTAGTCTCGAAACATCGATGTCAGTTCAACCCTCCGCGCAGTCTAATTTTTCTTTGTCTGTTCAAATATTAAGAGCCACTAGATTTATCTTTCTAATTTAAATAATAATTTAATTTATAACAAAATTATATTTAGAGAAAACGAACTTAAGCCTGAAAAATTAAAAATTTCTTTGATTAAATATCACTCAGTTCGAATAAAAAATTCACAACTTAATTATAAAACTAAATGCACGTAGCTAAGAATGTGTTTGTACATCACAGTTGTTTATACAATAAAAAAAAAACAGTTTTATATACATATGTATAATGTATCACATTCCATAACCTCTAGAGAATTGGTAGTCGAAGGCTGCCACCTAGGAATCAAATTAGAAACACTAGAATAAAGCTCAACTTGAACAAGATAGACTTTGAAAAAGTATAGTAAAGTTCCAACCCATTAAAAAATGATAAAAGCTGTAGTGTAAAAACTTGCATGTAATTCAGCAGATTCAATTAATGATAGAGGTTCTTTAACCAATGTGATTGCAGCTGCCGTGGTGGCAGTGAGGACTAAGCGGTACACAACTCTGATGATGAGACTGTGGTTAGTCTCGAAACATCGATGTCAGTTCAACCCTCCGCGCAGTCTAATTATTCTTTGTCTGTTCACATATTAAGAGCCACTAGATTTATCTTTCTAATTTAAATAATAATTTAATTTATAACAAAATTATATTTAGAGAAAACGAACTTAAGTCTGAAAAATTAAAAATTTCTTTGATTAAATATCACTCAGTTCGAATAAAAAATTCACAACTTAATTATAAAACTAAAGGCACGTAGCTAAGAATGTGTTTGTACATCACAGTTGTTTATTCAATAAAAAAAACAGTTGTATATACATATGTATAATGTATCACATTCCATAACCTCTAGAGTATTAGTAGCCGAAGGCTGCCACCTAGGATTCAAATAAGAAACACTAGAATAAAGCTCAACTTGAACTAGATAGACTTTGAAAATGTATAGTAAAGTTCCAACCCATTAAAAAATGATAAAATCTGTAGTGTAAAAACTTACATGTAATTCAATAGATTCAATTAATGATAGCGGATCTTTAACTAATGTGATTGCAGCTGCCGTGGTGGCAGTGAGGTCTAAGCGGTAGACAACTCTGATGATGAGACTGTGGTTAGTCTCGAAACATCGATGTCAGTTCAACCCTCCGCGCAGTCTAATTTTTCTTTGTCTGTTCAAATATTAAGAGCCACTAGATTTATCTTTCTAATTTAAATAATAATTTAATTTATAACAAAATTATATTTAGAGAAAACGAACTTAAGCCTGAAAAATTAAAAATTTCTTTGATTAAATATCACTCAGTTCGAATAAAAAATTCACAACTTAATTATAAAACTAAATGCACGTAGCTAAGAATGTGTTTGTACATCACAGTTGTTTATACAATAAAAAAAAAACAGTTGTATATATGTACATATGTATAATGTATCACATTCCATAACCTCTAGAGAATTGGTAGCCGAAGGCTGCCACCTAGGAATCAAATAAGAAACACTAGAATAAAGCTCAACTTGAACAAGATAGACTTTGAAAAAGTATAGTAAAGTTCCAACCCATTAAAAAATGATAAAAGCTGTAGTGTAAAAACTTGCATGTAATTCAGCAGATTCAATTAATGATAGAGGTTCTTTAACCAATGTGATTGCAGCTGCCGTGGTGGCAGTGAGGACTAAGCGGTACACAACTCTGATGATGAGACTGTGGTTAGTCTCGAAACATCGATGTCAGTTCAACCCTCCGCGCAGTCTAATTATTCTTTGTCTGTTCACATATTAAGAGCCACTAGATTTATCTTTCTAATTTAAATAATAATTTAATTTATAACAAAATTATATTTAGAGAAAACGAACTTAAGTCTGAAAAATTAAAAATTTCTTTGACTAAATATCACTCAGTTCGAAAAAAAAATTCACAACTTAATTATAAAACTAAAGGCACGTAGCTAAGAATGTGTTTGTACATCACAGTTGTTTATACAATAAAAAAAAAAACATATATATACATATGTATAATGTATCACATTCCATAACCTCTAGAGAATTGGTAGCCGAAGGCTGCCACCTAGGAATCAAATAAGAAACACTAGAATAAAGCTCAACTTGAACAAGATTGACTTTGAAAAAGTATAGTAAAGTTCCAACCCATTAAAAAATGATAAAAGCTGTAGTGTAAAAACTTACATGTAATTCAGCAGATTCAATTAGTGATAGAGGATCTTTAACTAATGTGATTGCAGCTGCCGTGGTGGCAGTGAGGTCTAAGCGGTAGACAACTCTGATGATGAGACTGTGGTTAGTCTCGAAACATCGATGTCAGTTCAACCCTCCGCGCAGTCTAATTTTTCTTTGTCTGTTCAAATATTAAGAGCCACTAGATTTATCTTTCTAATTTAAATAATAATTTAATTTATAACAAAATAATATTTAGAGAAAACGAACTTAAGCCTGAAAAATTAAAAATTTCTTTGATTAAATATCACTCAGTTCGAATAAAAAATTCACAACTTAATTATAAAACTAAAGGCACGTAGCTAAGAATGTGTTTGTACATCACAGTTGTTTATACAATAAAAAAAACAGTTGTATATACATATGTATAATGTATCACATTCCATAACCTCTAGAGTATTAGTAGCCGAAGGCTGCCACCTAGGATTCAAATAAGAAACACTAGAATAAAGCTCAACTTGAACAAGATAGACTTTGAAAATGTATAGTAAAGTTCCAACCCATTAAAAAATGATAAAATCTGTAGTGTAAAAATTTACATGTAATTCAGCATTTTCAATTAATGATAGAGGATCTTTAACTAATGTGATTGCAGCTGCCGTGGTGGCAGTGATTTCTAAGCGGTAGACAACTCTGATGATGAGACTGTGGTTAGTCTCGAAACATCGATGTCAGTTCAACCCTTCGCGCAGTCTAATTTTTCTTTGTCTGTTCAAATATTAAGAGCCACTAGATTTATCTTTCTAATTTAAATAATAATTTAATTTATAACAAAATTATATTTAGAGAAAACGAACTTAAGCCTGAAAAATTAAAAATTTCTTTGATTAAATATCACTCAGTTCGAATAAAAAATTCACAACTTAATTATAAAACTAAAGGCACGTAGCTAAGAATGTGTTTGTACATCACAGTTGTTTATACAATAAAAAAAAAAAACAGTTGTATATACATATGTATAATGTATCACATTCCATAACCTCTAGAGAATTGGTAGCCGAAGGCTGCCACCTAGGAATCAAATAAGAAACACTAGAATAAAGCTCAACTTGAACAAGATAGACTTTGAAAAAGTATAGTAAAGTTCCAACCCATTAAAAAATGATAAAAGCTGTAGCGTAAAAACTTACATGTAATTCAGCAGATTCAATTAATGATAGAGGATCTTTAACTAATGTGATTGCAGCTACCGTGGTGGCAGTGAGGTCTAAGCGGTAGACAACTCTGATGATGAGACTGTGGTTAGTCTCGAAACATCGATGTCAGTTCAACCCTCCGCGCAGTCTAATTTTTTTTTGTCTGTTCAAATATTAAGAGCCACTAGATTTATCTTTCTAATTTAAATAATAATTTAATTTATAACAAAACTATATTTAGAGAAAACGAACTTAAGCCTGAAAAATTAAAAAGTTCTTTGATTAAATATCACTCACTTCGAATAAAAAATTCACAACTTAATTATAAAACTAAAGGCACGTAGCTAAGAATGTGTTTGTACTAGTGATGTTACGAATATCAATTTTTAGTATTCGCGAATACGAATACGAATATTTAAAACAGAATTCGTCGAATACGAATACGAATATTTCTTTTGAGGTTTATATTTCAAATTTAATTGGAAAAAATCCCTGCCTTTGCGTTAGTAACTATAAATGAGAGACATGAGGACTTTAGTCATGGATACAAGTGACAGTGACTGTGAAAATGGAGATGAAATTTCTCAACTTAGTTTCCCAGAAAAACGGAGAGCGCGACGAGAATGGCAACGTTACAGATCCCCCCAGCTAAAGTTAAGGCTAAAGGAATGCACCAAACAGCTCAGAAAAGTTTTACAAACACAAAAAACAGCTTCGCTGCAAAAATTTCTTCAAGAACTCGATGCAACACCACAAACAGATTATTCGCTATGGCGTGCAGCTAGAGGACTTAAAAGGCCAGTGATTTGCAAACCTCCGTTACGAGATTCGAATGGTGACTGGGCAAGAACTGATGCTGAAAAAGGTGCTCTTTTTGTTAAGCACTTAGAAAATGTATTTACACCGAATATTTCTACTGATATTGTTGAACTGCCACCAGTCATCTCTTTACCAGAAATACCGTTAAGATTTAACATTGTGGAGATTGAAAAGGCCATCACTAGTCTTAACACCAAAAAAGCCCCAGGTGTCGACAAAATAAGCAACAAAATGCTTCAACAACTGCCTTATATTGCAAAAAGAATTATACTATTCATTTTTAATAGTATTCTACGGCTGCAATACTATCCTGCAGAATGGAAGGTTTCGATGATTATTATGATACCAAAGCCCGGCAAGGATCATACGAAGGTTGAATCCTATCGGCCTATTAGTTTATTGCCCAACATTTCAAAACTATTTGAAAAGCTGTATATGAGCAAGCTGATGCCTATAGTGACTAGAAGCGGATGCATTCCAGATCATCAATTCGGTTTTCGCAGACAACATAGCACAATTGAACAAACTCACAGACTTGTGAATGTTATCAGAGACACTTTCGAAAAAAAGAAATATTGCTCTGCGCTCTTTATAGATGTTTCTCAAGCTTTCGATAAAGTATGGCACGAAGGTCTTATACACAAATTAACGCAAAATCTACCCGCAAACATTGTTAGGCTTTTAATAAGCTACCTAAGTGAACGAAAATTTGTAGTTAGGGAAGGCAATTTCTTAAGCCCACCGCAGTCGATCGAAGCCGGAGTTCCCCAAGGCAGTATCTTCGGTCCATTACTTTATTTAATATATGCCTCTGACTTACCGTTAAGCAATAACATTCATACATCAACATTTGCCGATGATACAGCTTTTCTAAGCGTTCACGAAAATCCTGTAGAAGCTTCCCGCAATTTACAAGGGTATATATCCAAATTGCAAAATTGGCTCAAACAATGGCGTATTAAAGTTAACGAGCAGAAATGTGTGCACGTAACTTTTACGTTGCGCAAGGAAACATGCCCGCCTATAAAAATTAACACCGAGACCATACCGCAACACACTATTGTCAAATATCTAGGCGTTCATCTTGATCGTCGTTTAACATGGAAATCGCATATAGACGCAAAGTTAACACAAATGAAATTAAAAGCAGCCCAAATGAATTGGCTTATTGGAAGAAATTCTATACTAAGCCTAGACTGTAAACTACTATTATACAACGCGATCCTGAAACCAATATGGTTCTATGGAATCCAGTTATGGGGCACTGCCTCAGCATCAAATGTCGAAAAAATTCAAAGGCGACAAAATAAAATTCTACGTACAATTACAGCAGCTCCCTGGTATGTCAGAAATCATCGGATTCATAAAGACCTAGATGTTCCGTTGGTGAAGACAGTATTTTCAATAAACGCTAAAAAATATATAAAAAAACTTGAGGTGCACCCAAATGTACTTGCGCGCAATATTTTAAATTATAGAGGCCACACCCGGCTGAAAAGGAGGGATACTCTTTTTCTCAGCCGTACACGAGAGATGTAAAACAACATAAATTAACCGTTGAAATTAAAAATTTTGTTTAGCATTGGCTAAACTTATATTTAATATTTTTTTAGATTTAAGATTTGAAAAACTTATTGATAATTCAATTTTAATAATTAAAGATTCAATAAATAATAAAATTATCACAAAAAAAAAAAAAAAAAAAAAAAAAAAAAGTTTCCCAGATTCCATTCATCATTTACTTACAAAAATTATCGCGGAATATATATCGGAGATACGGGCGGCAAATGACGTTAACCCACTGATATGGTGGAAAGTAAATAAGGAAAAATACGAGCTTCTTTTACCTATAGTCAGGCAATATTTAGTGACACCACCAACGAGTGTTCCAAGCGAGCGAATGTTTAGTGGTGCGGGGCTTATTTATACACCGCATCTTAATAGGCTTGATGGAGAAAAGGCTTCAAAACTTCTATTTTTGAAATTCAACATTCCTCTACTGAGGTTTGATTACTAATTTAACATGATATAAAACTTTAATTTTTGAATACTAGTTGCAAAATACATATATATTTTTTTTTTTGTTTTTTAAGAAGGTTATTACTTTGCGTGAAATACAATGGGTTTTTTTAATAAAAATTAATATACTTTTTTACATTTTATGTACTTTTTTTAAACTTTTGTATGATTTTTTTTTGGAAAATGTATGGGAAAAATATTCGCTTGAATTTGGCGAATACGAATACGAATACGAATATCTTAAAACAGGCGAATAGTCGAATACGAATACGAGTATTCGTAACATCACTAGTTTGTACATCACAGTTGTTTATACAATAAAAAAACAGTTGTATATACATATGTATAATGTATCACATTCCATAGCCTCTAGAGAATTGGTAGCCGAAGGCTGCCACCTAGGAATCAAATAAGAAACACTAGAATAAAGCTCAACTTGAACAAGATAGACTTTGAAAAAGTATAGTAAAGTTCCAACCCATTAAAAAATGTGTTATGCGTTGTATACATCGAAAGAATAACAAAAATTGTTGTAAATTCGTAGTTGGAAAAATATACATTTTCTAAACGTAACAGTTAAGATGCAAAATTGATGTTTGGCTAGCTCAGCAGTTTCGGTATTGTTGGTTCTCTACCCAGTTTTTCATAACGCATAATCATATAAAAAATTGTATATACCCGTTTGCCTTAAGATACCGCGGCGTATATATAAAAGAAAATAATGGAATTTTACTTGTGTTAGAGTAAACTACACACGGACGAAAAGATAATATTGGCAAGCTGTTGTGCCAATTGTGGAACATTTTTCCCTCCTACTAACAGATCTACTGCTAGACACCATGATAGAATGCGTCCCGAGTAATATTATTCTGTCCCTATATTGACATGACTTACTTATTTAAGATACATATTGCGTTGGCCATCCTTCCCCTTTAGGTTGAATTTAAAAGTGCATTATTTTTGTTTAGTTATTTACAAAAATCAATTCAATAGTTCCTTTATTATATACTAGTATATAGCGTAAAACGAATTTCAAAACAATAACAAAATTCAATGATATTAATGAGTATAATAGAAGAAAATAAAGTAAATTATAAACAAATATACATATTACATTCTCTTTCTTAAGAATGAAATAAGAACCGAAACAATACGGAATCGAATTGAATATCGCAGAAAAAAAAATTATATTAATTGATAAAAATTTCTGAATGAAATACTAAAGATTGGATAATTACAAAAATAATAATAAAAAAAATTACACTTTACTCACAACTGGATTAAACTCCATGTAACTCCATTCATGATGTTTAGAGACTGAATACATATTTATTTAATTTTCATTTGAATAAAAGTTCTATCAAAATTTATTAATTATGGTGTTGGCTGAGGTGGTTAGCGCGTTGACTACTAAGCAAACAATGACTTGGGGCCTGGGTTCAAACCCTGGCCAGAGCAAGTCAATTAACATCATTAATTTCTCTAATGTACATTGGTGAGACATTGTTATTAATTGTTGTCGGACTATTTAAGTGATGAAGGCATAGCACTGGTCACTAAAAAACTGTTCCGACAGCGATTGATGCCGTTTCAAACTAATGTACACAACATCACCCTCCTTCGTCGGTTAGCAGAAACATCGGCGAAGTAAAACCATTAATAAAATGCCTGCTAATACAGCTTAACAAAGTTAATGCGTCTACTTAACACCAGAGGCGCCTCAGCACTGCTAAAAAAATCAACATAACGCGCAAAGCAGAGTTGTAAAAGAGTTAAGCCTTCTAAATTTTCAACCTCTATCTTCTCTACCCTATCCCTCTACCAAAGTTCCGGCACAATGCATTGCATACGTAGGGGTCATTCCCTGAGTGCTGGTCCTAATTAAAAAAAAAAAAAAAAAAAAAAAAAATAATATACATATTTATTGTAAAAAAAATGTCAGTTGTATACAAAATTGGTTTGGGAAAGTTTGGAGGTATTTTGAAAGAAAACGTATTGGGAAAAAATTGTTGCTAGTGGCAATTGCAGGCAAAAATTGCATTAGTTGTCCCACTCTAACATGTGTGTTAGAGTGGAACCTATAATATACATAGGCAAAAAATCTAGTTATGAAAAATGCCACAAAAGAAATTAAAACAGTAAAAATATATTAAAATTGTTTTATAAATTGTGTAATGTTGCCTAAAACTCCAAAAAGTGATTTCTGAAAATTCGTTAAAGGCAGTGCCAAGATTCTTTTTGTTATACATATGTATATTTCAATTTCACAATTTCAAAAATGGGTTTGAATGTAGTTTCAAGTGGTCAGCCAACATATTGGCCAACGGATCGACAAAAAATTCCTGATGTTATCGACTTTGGAATCTCGAAAGGTGTGCCCAGCGAAATGACGGAAGTAGAAGCATCTTTGGATTTGTCTTCAGATCACTCGCCTACTATTATCACTATTTACTCACACACAACCGCAAGACCAACATGTGATTTACCGCTGACATCTGCACGTATTAACTGGCTGAAATACAAAAAATATTTGAGTGCTCATTGCACGGCAAATATGCCATTGAGAACACCTACTGACATAAGCAACAAAATGCTGCAAGAATTGCCTTTCATTGCAAAACGAATAATACTATTCTTCTTTAATAGTATTTTACGACTGCAATACTATCCGGCAGAATGGAAGGTTTCGATGATTACTATGATACCAAAGCCCGGTAAGGATCATACAAAGGTTGAATCCTATCGGCCTATCAGTCTATTGTCCAATATGTCGAAACTTTTTGAAAAACTGTACATGAGCAAGCTGACTCCTATAGTAACTAGCAGTGCATGTATTCCAGATCATCAATTCGGTTTTCGCAGTCAGCATAACACTATTGAACAAACTCACAGACTTGTGAATGTCGTTAGAGACACTTCTAAAAAAAAGAAATATTGTTCAGCGCTTTTTATTGTCGCGCAGGCCTTTGATAAAGTATGGCACGAAGGTCTTGTCCACAAATTAACACAAAATCTACCCGCAAACATCGTCAGGCTCTTAAAAAGCTATCTAGAGGAACGAAAATTTGTAGTTAAGGAAGGCAATTTTACAAGCCCCCCGCAGTCGATTGAAGCCGGAGTCCCTCAAGGCAGTATCTTCGGTCCTTTACTTTATTTAGTATATGCCTCTGACTTACCGTTAAGCAGTATCATTCACACGTCAACATTTGCTGACGATACGGCTTTTCTAAGCGTTCATGAAAATCCTGTAGAAGCTTCTCGGAATCTACAATGGTACATCTCAAAATTGGAAACAAGGCTAAAACAATGGCGGATAAAAGTGAATGAGCAGAAATGTGTACACGTTACTTTTACTTTACGCAGGGAAACATGCCCGCCTATACAAATCAACACCGAGACTATACCGCAAAACACTGTAGTAAAATATTTAGGCGTTCATCTTGATCGTCGTTTAACATGGAAATCGCATATAGACGCAAAGTTGACACAAATGAAATTAAAAGCAGCCCAAATGAATTGGCTTATTGGAAGAAATTCTATATTAAGTCTTGACTGTAAACTTTTGTTATACAACGCGATCCTGAAACCAATATGGGCCTATGGAATCCAGTTATGGGGCACTGCCTCAGCATCAAGTGCAGAAAAAATTCAAAGGCGACAAAACAAAATTCTACGTACAATTACTGCAGCCCCCTGGTATATCCGAAATCAGCGAATTCACAAAGATCTTGATGTTCCGTTGGTGAAGACAGTATTTTCAAAACACGCTAAAAAATATATTGAAAAACTAGTATTGCACCCAAATCCACTTGCGCGCAACATTCTAAATTATAGAGGCCACACCCGGTTGAGAAGGAGGGATACTCTTTCTCTCAGCCGTACACGAGAGATGTAAAACATCAAAAATCAACAGTTGGAATTAAAAATTTTGTTTAGCACTGGCTAAACATATATTTATGTATTTTTAGATTTAAGATTTGAAAAACTTATTGATGTTTCAATTTATAATTGAAGATTCAATAAATAATAAAACTACCACCAAAAAAAAAAAAAAAAAAATATATGTATATTTGGCCAAAGAACGCTTAGAAGATTCAACCACATTTGCGGAGCATAAAACCAACCACGATATAGGCAGCAAGAAGGACACGATTACCAAAACACAAAAAGTTAAAGAAATACAATTTTTGTATTATTAAATTATTGTAATAAAAAGTCTCACTTAAGCTACGTACAGACGATTGGCAGATCTTACAATATTGTAAGATATGTCAATATGCTGACAACGTACTGACAATGAAAAATTGTTACCAAAAGGTAAATTGTCAGTTCAGACGATTGTAAGAAAACCTTACAATTTCATTGTCAGACAATAAATTCATCTGCCAACAAAAATTGTCAGTTTACACGGTTGTCTGCTTGTTGTGTGGAAAAATTGCCAGATGCGTTGTTAAGCTTTGTCAGAACTGTCAAATCCAATAGTATTTATGGACAGCATTGCCAACAGAAAAATTATCTTACAATGGTGCCATTGTCAGATGCATTAATTTAAACACATCTGCTGTAATAAAATAGTTTTTATTTATTTTATTTTTGTCTTAGAGCTTGTGTAGTTGGAGCTCCTAAGACTGATGATTTATTAATTGATTTATAAACTAAATGACATTGGCTTATATACTAATTATGAGAATAATTCTTAGGGGTACATTAACATAAGAGTAAAAGAATAGAAATATATATTATTGTTGGGTAAGCATATTTAGCTTCCAACTATTTATGTATGGCACGTGTTCAACAGTTTTAAAGTTCAACGAGTGCATACTTAAAAGCAACAGACACCTTGTGCAGCTTATATCTACAATCAAACAAATGCAGTTAATAAATGTGATTCATTTAAGTGCATTGTGCTGCTGCACTTGATTAACTGCACAAAGTGTCAAATTACCGACACACACAAAATATCTTGCTTGCAGTTTGTCAATGCTTGCATGTTGCGGTACTATTGAATCGCAATGCATACTACACACTGTTGCCCACATGCTACACCTCCACCTTTTACAAGAATGTTCATATAACGTTAGTTTTATGGACATTCTTTTACAATTAGTTTTTAATTAGTCTAAGTATAAGTGTAATATAATATTTATTTTGTTTTTAAAGAAAAGAAAAATTATAATATTTAGATGTACTTATATTCTAATTTTATAGTAGTCCGGACGTACAATATTATTGAATGTTAGTTATTATTAAACATCTTAAGTCTATTTTTATGAACTATTTGTTGTTTATTTGTTTTCTTATCTTCTATGGTAACATTATTTCTTAAATCTATTTTCTTAATTTTATACGGACCTTTATATTGATTTTCCAATTTATGCCCTGAATTATTCCTAAGTAGAACTAAATCTCCTATTTTAAAATTATGTTCTAAAATATTCCTATCATAATTTAATTTTTGTTTTATTTTATTTTTATCTAAAAGTATTTGCGCGCGCTTATGTGCTACTTCTAACCTAAATTTTGCCTCTTTGGCATAGTTATCCACATTGTATAGTGGTGTCACACTATCTACTTTAGCAAATTGTCTAAAATTGTTTGGTAATCTTGAAAATACTAACTCATAAGGACAGTAGTTATGTGCCGTTGATGGCGTCGTATTAAAGCAGTAAGTGAAATATCTTAACCATTCGTCCCAGTCCGTTTTGTCCACAGATATATAAGAACGAACATATTCGTTAAAAGTTCTATGACTTCTTTCTATTGTTCCTAGTGTTTGATGGTGATGTGCTGTGGAAGTTATATTTTTAATTTTTAGTAATGTGCATAGTTCCGTCAGTATAGAATTTTTGTACTCTGTTCCCATGTCCGAAATGAACGTTTTCATTGGACCATAGGTTAATACAAAATTTTCAAATATCGCTTTTGCGATTGTTCTTGCAGATTTATCTGGTGTTGGTATTGTTACTAAATATTTAGTAAGATCACATATTAAAGTAATTGCATACTCATTTCCATTAATCGATTTTGGAAATGGCCCTATTGTATCTACATACACCGTGTCGAATGCTTTTTCTGGTGTTTCTGTTATAGTCATAGGACTTTTATTATGGTTTACTGTTTTTGATTTTTGGCATTTTTGACATGATTTAACATATTTCGTTATGTCTTTTATCATATTTTTCCAATAGTAATACCTCTTTATTTTTTCTATTGTTCTATATATTCCACAATGTCCTCCCTCTATCGGATCATCATGGTATTTCAGCATTATATCAAGAATTGCCTTAGCATTCTTATCATTTATATTGGTCACCTCATTAAGTAGCGCTACTTTTAATTTATTTAAATATTTATTGCCCATATTTTTAAATTCATTTATGGATATAAATTCGAAAATTTTCTCACTGGGTGCCATTTGTAGTGTCTCTACACTAAGTTTACCGGCCACTTTCTCAAGCCTTGGGAAAAATTGTCCTAGGTCAATATTCCCATTAGTAAACAAATCATTTATATTTATATATGTAATAATAGATTTTCCTCGTTTGATGTAACATTTTACAGGAGTAATCTTTAATTTATAGTACTTTCTGACGTCAGTGTTCTTTAGTGGTACATATATATTGGGCTTTTTATCATTATTTTTAATTTGATGCTGAATATTTTCGGTATTACTTTGTTGTTTCTTTTTATATGCCATAGATCTTGTTGTAATTTTTAACACCGTATTAGTTTTTATATTTATATCTTTTAAGTCATCAATCGTTATTCTTGATAACGCATCTGCAACATAATTATCTTTTCCCCTAAGATATTCTATAGTAAAATTGTATTCTTCCAAATCTAACCTCATTCTTGTTAATTTTGAACTTGGGTTTTTCATAGAAAATAAATATGATAATGGTCTGTGATCAGTACGAACAAGAAAATGTTTACCATATATGTATGGTCTGAAGTGTGTAATAGCCCAATGGATAGCTGTCAGTTCCTGTTCAATTGTAGATTTATTGCTTTCACCTTTGGTAAAAGATTTTGATGCGTATGCTATTGGTAATTGTTTTCCATCATATTCCTGTGTTAATACGGCTCCACAAGCTTGTTTGCTTGCGTCCGTCGTTATACAAAATTCTTTTGTGAAATCAGGGTATTGAAGTAGTGTGGGCTTTATTAGAGCTTTTTTCAGATACTTGAATGCATTGTCACAATCTTTAGTCCATTCAAATTGTACTCCTTTTCTTGACAATTTCGTTAGATGTCTGGAATATTCTGAGAAGTTTTTGATGAATCTTCGATAATAATTACAAAATGCAACGAATCGTTTTGCACTATCCGCATCCTTAGGTGTTGGATAGTTTTCGATAGCTGCGTATTTACTATCATCAGGTAATATTCCTTTGTCTGTACATTTGTGTCCAAGATAAGTAACCTCTGTCCTAAAAAATGAACACTTTTCTGGATGAAGTTTTAAGTTGTGTTTTCTACACAAATCAAATACCTCTTTTAAATTTGAAAGCATATGTTTTTCTGAACAACCCAAAACCACTAAGTCATCCATGTATAGGAAAGCCTGGTTTGGTTTTAAACCAGCAAAAGCAAGTGTCATCATTCTTTGAAACGAATTTGGAGCTATTTTTAAACCATACGGTAATCTAGTAAATCTGTATGAGCCATTGTTTGTTGAAAATGATGTTAAGTCCCTAGATTTGTTCTCCAAGCCAATTTGGTGAAAACCTGACATTAAGTCTAAACAAGAAAAATATTTTGCTCTGCCGAGCTGGTCTAGAATATCGTCTATTCTAGGCAATGGAAACTTATCTGCAATTAGTTTTTTATTTATTTGTCTGTAGTCTATAACAAGTCTCCATCTTTTCTTATCAGAATTGGGCAGTGATTTCTTTGGTACGAGTAATATTGGACTGTTGTACTCAGAGTACGAAGGCTCTACAATTTGATCATCTATTAGCTTTTTGACCTGTTTATCTATTTCTTCTTTATGTGTATGTGGTATACGATAATTTTTAATGTATACCGGTTCTTTATCTTTTACCCTCAACTTTTGTTCATAAAAATTATTTATTGTTATTTTTTCTGATTCCAAACCGAAAATATCACTGTATGTTGAGCATAATTCTGTTAATGTATTTTTAAATTGTTCCGGGAAATTTTTCTTCAAAATTTTTAGTATTTCGGATTTTCTTGCTATATTTTTGCAAGAATTTTCTTTTATTATATCATAATCAGAGATGTTTTCGGTTTTTATGTTACTTTTCTTAATTTTGTCATTAGTGTTATTAGTGTTTAGAAAACGAACGTATGCTTTATCAGTGTTAACTATTGTGTTTGGAATGAAGACGCCTGGTGCAATTTCTTGATTAGGAATTAGAATTTCACTGTTTAAATTATTAAATTTTATTTGATGTATTATTTCACATCTTGGTGGTAAAGTTATTTCGCTACTGTTATTTGTAATTGGTATATTGATTGTGTGTGGTATATTAAATGGTCTTAGGATAAGGCAATCATTGTTTTTGTTAAAATCCAACATGCAATTATACTTTTTCATGAAATCCATTCCAATGATTCCATCGCATGGTATTGGAAAGTTATTGTATACCACTTGGAATTTATGTGGTATTAAAAATTTTTCGAATTTTAGATCAAAAAATATACTTCCCATTGATTTTATATTGCCCTGTCCTATTCCACTAAAAACTGTAGTGTCATTAGTATTTATTTTGTTTAATCTGAAAAATTTTGATTTTATTAGAGAAATATCAGCACCAGTGTCTACCAAAAGTGTGAGTGTAGTGTCGGTATTATTTAGTTGAACATTTATAAAGAAACTTAAGTTGAGGTTTAGATGATAGATATTTATTGATTTTGTCTTAGGGGAAATTCGGAGTTTTCCGAATCATTTTGATTAGATTCTATTGCTCTTACGTAGTTGTTGTTCCTACGGTTATTGGTGTATCTTTGGCGGTAATTGTTACTATTGTTGTTATTGTTATTTCTTTGTCGGTTTCTGTTATAATTGTCATTATTGTTGTTATAGCTGTTATTGCTATTATTGTTACGTGGGAAATTATTTCTTCCACGCAACCGTGTATTATTGCCACGATAATTGTTATTGGGTCTATGTTTTTGCCCATAATATAGTATGGCATTCTGTTGGCCTGTGGCTTCGGTGCAGCTATTGACAAATTTACTTATAGCATCATTCATGCTATTGAATTGGCCTGCCTCCATGATAAGCTTTACTTTATCAATGTTGCAGTTTTTGGTAAGTGCTTTAACAGCGACTTGTGTTGAATATTTGGTTGCTAATTCTGATGGTAATCCATCTGTTATATATGCACTTTCTAATGATTTTGCTAAACTTTCAATTTCATTGCAGTAGACATTCGCCGTTTTACTGCTTTGCTTAATGTTCATTATTTTCGCAGATATTACTTCTACTGATTCACCTTTAACGGTTTGTTGCAACTTATTTATAATGTTTATTATTGTTGCTTCATCGTTGATAAGATTTCTTGCAGTACCCTTTAATTTTGTTTTTATGAGGGATACTGCTGTGGATTCGTGTTCTCCTTTTATTGAATTTAGTAACGATAATGAATCTATGAAAGAGCGTAAATTTTCTGCTCTGCCATCAAAGTCTGGAATTAGCTTTGAGGCTGTATTTAAAAATTCCACTATTGTTTGGCCCATTTTAGCATTTATTGGTTTAGTTCTGAATTTATGAGGTGAATTTTCGTGGATGGATGTTGGTAGGTCAAGTTCTACCCCTTTCTTAGCTGCCAATTTGAAAATTTTTTCTTTTAAATCTGCAAAGAATGCATCTGCTGCTGTTTTGTGTGAAACTGTAAGTCTATTGTAGTGCACATTAAATAAAGCTCTTATCCTTTCCAAGCAACCTAAAAGTTTATCGAAATGTATTTTTATTGTTTCTTCTTTTGTAGGTCTGTCAATGTTTAGGCATTTATAAGAACGGTCAAAATCTTCCTTTATTAATCTGGCTTTGTTAAGTATTTCCTGCCATTCCATAAGTATAATTTAATTTAATGTCTCTAATTAGTTTTTCTATTTTTATTTTCATACCCTCTTTTTCTGTTTTCTATTCATTATAAAGGACCGTGTAAAAAGTTATGTATAATAATTTTATAAATTTTTCTTTTAATTTACTTTATTCTTATTAAAATTATGATGTTTTATAAAAAATCTTTAAAACGTTAGTTTTGGTTTAATATTTATTTCTTAAAGTTTCTAGTAATTTTTCAATATGGGAAATTTGCTCCCATATTTTTGTGGCTCTTTCCCAGCTTGGTGGCTGTTCATTATTTACTTCTCTTAATAGGATGGCCCTATCACGTTTTAATTTATTTGAGTAGCCACCTCTACGTTTTGGCTTTTTTATCTTGCCTATTGCTGTGGCTACTTCTTCTTTCTTTTTTAAATGTCTCTTCTTATACTCTTCTATGGTGAGTGGTTTTGGTCCCACTGACGGCATAGTAAAAAAATTTTACTTATGAGATTTTCTTAATGATCTCTTCATGTAATAAAAGGTTTAAAATTTTTTTTTTTTTTTTTTTTTTTTTTGTTGTCTTAAGTTAATTTGAAAAATAAAAAAAAATATTTGCCACGAGCGGTTAACGCTTACTGGCCCTAGTGTGCGACTTTAGCGCACCACTTTTAAAATAAAAGTTATTAATTAATTAATTGTATGAAGAAAAATATATTTTTTGGTGATTTTGTGGTCTTCTTGGTTCTCTTCAGATCATTTTGGCTGGCTGATGGAGGTGATATTTGTATTGAAGATGTCGTCCTTCTTTGGCTACCTTTTGGCCAGGCGGACCTTTATTTGCTTCTTTAATGCTGGGGTGCCTTTTGGCCAGGCGGACCCTCTCCTTCTTCTGCTCTTGTTTCTGGGTGCAAATCTAGTAGCACTCCAAGAAAACTGGCAGGATCGCCATGTAATAAAATAGTTTTTATTTATTTTATTTTTGTCTTAGAGCTTGTGCAGTTGGAGCTCCTAAGACTGATGATTTATTAATTGATTTATAAACTAAATGACATTGGCTTATATACTAATTATGAGAATAATTCTTAGGGGTACATTAACATAAGAGTAAAAGAATAGAAATATATATTATTGTTGGGTAAGCATATTTAGCTTCCAACTATTTATGTATGGCACGTGTTCAACAGTTTTAAAGTTCAACGAGTGCATACTTAAAAGCAACAGACACCTTGTGCAGCTTATATCTACAATCAAACAAATGCAGTTAATAAATGTGATTCATTTAAGTGCATTGTGCTGCTGCACTTGATTAACTGCACAAAGTGTCAAATTACCGACACACACAAAATATCTTGCTTGCAGTTTGTCAATGCTTGCATGTTGCGGTACTATTGAATCGCAATGCATACTACACACTGTTGCCCACATGCTACACTGCCAATAAAACAAGAGCTTACAATGTCTGACAATTATCTGATAATGGCAAAGTAGAGTGTTCTCACGATTGTCAGATGTCTGACAATATTATTGTCTTACAATGAACTGACAATGCTTTTTCTTACAACGTTGCAAGACAAAAATAGTAAGTTTAGACGGTTGTGAGACATTTTCTGAACATTTTTCTGACAATATTGTAAGATCTGCCAATCGTCTGTACATAGCTTTACCAATGTCTTTCAGGCGTTCTTTTACACTATTTACTCGCTGGAGCTTCAGTTCTGCCACCACTTTTATTATATGTGAGCGTGTTCTGGATGCATGAGCTACTCCCGGTGGAAAATCTTTATAATGTTACAAACTTTGCATCCCGAACAATTGGTATGTAATGATGTGATGGAATCGCGTGTAAATATTTATTCGATTACGAAGAACGATGTGTAGGACGTCGTTTAATACTGAATCGATGTGATGCTCGCAATATAGATGACTTTGGCACATACGATAAATATGTATACAATATACAATATCAAATAAATACCTATGTACATTCTATATGAAATATAAAATAAAAAACATTTTGTATTGACGGATATATTCGTTAGGTGTGACTAGTTAGTGCTAACCAATATTTTGGTTAGGTTTGACTAGTTAGTGCTAACCAATATTTTGGTTAGCTGTGACTATTTAGTGCTAAGTCTGTGTTCACACTATCCAAGTCTTATTGCAAAACTTATCACGATTTCTTCTTTGAACTTTCATTGGCGTTCACACAGCACTCGTCTTATTGCTTATTTTGTATAAATGTATGTATGTATGTATACCTACTTAACACTACGAATAAGACAACAAAACGAATTTCATGAGTACATGAGAGGGTGTACTCGTTTCTTTTCCCCCTGTGTCTCTCTCCTAAAAGCTAATAAGCTTAAAAATAAGACTTGCATCGTCTGAACACATACTAACGAATATTTTGGTTAGGTTTGACTAGTTAGTGCTAACAAATATTTTGGTTACCTGTGACTAGTTAGTGCAACTACACCTTTTTGCAAAATAAACATGAAAATGTACCAAATATATAAAATATGCATTAACCTCTAAATAAAAATTAAAAGATAATAAACAAAAATAACAGTAAAAATACAATAAAGAGAATACTTAAAGAACAAAAGAAACTAAAATAACAAAAATGTAGTTGCCAGACCGACGAGTTTAAAAAAGAATTACATAAGATTTTTCCGGTGAAATACAAAGCAAAAGCATATTAATGAACTTGTTAACAATTTTTTTAACATAAAGAAAAGAATTTTGCAATAGCGACCGGTATCGGCAAAAGAAACAACACGAAACGAATACATTACTTTACTTATTTTTTTTTTGTGATAGTTTTATTATTTATTGAATCTTCAATTATATATTGAAACATCAATAAGTTTTTCAAATCTTAAATCTAAAAATACATTAATATATGTGCTAAACAAAATTTTTAATTACAACTGTTGATTTTTGATGTTTTACATCTCTCGTGTACGGCTGAGAGAAAGAGTATCCCTCCTTCTCAACCGGGTGTGGCCTCTATAATATAGAATGTTGCGCGCAAGTGGATTTGGGTGCAATACTAGTTTTTCAATATATTTTTTAGCGTGTTTTGAAAATACTGTCTTCACCAACGGAACATCAAGATCTTTGTGAATTCGCTGATTTCGGATATACCAGGGGGCTGCAGTAATTGTACGTAGAATTTTGTTTTGTCGCCTTTGAATTTTTTCTGCACTTGATGCTGAGGCAGTGCCCCATAACTGGATTCCATAGGCCCATATTGGTTTCAGGATCGCGTTGTATAACAAAAGTTTACAGTCAAGACTTAATATAGAATTTCTTCCAATAAGCCAATTCATTTGGGCTGCTTTTAATTTCATTTGTGTCAACTTTGCGTCTATATGCGATTTCCATGTTAAACAACGATCAAGATGAACGCCTAGATATTTTACTACAGTGTGTTTCGGTATAGTCTCGGTGTTGATTTGTATAGGCGGGCATGTTTCCCTGCGTAAAGTAAAAGTAACGTGTACACATTTCTGCTCATTCACTTTTATCCGCCATTGTTTTAGCCATGTTTCCAATTTTGAGATGTACCTTTGTAGATTCCGGGAAGCTTCTACAGGATTTTCATGAACGCTTCGAAAAGCCGTATCATCAGCAAATGTTGACGTGTGAATGATACTGCTTAACGGTAAGTCAGAGGCATATATTAAATAAAGTAAAGGACCGAAGATACTGCCTTGATGGACTCCGGCTTCAATCGACTGCGGGGGGCTTGTAAAATTGCCTTCCTTAACTACAAATTTTCGTTCCTCTAGATAGCTTTTTAAGAGCCTGACGATGTTTGCGGGTAGATTTTTTGTTATGGACAAGACCTTCGTGCCATACTTTATCAAAGGCCTGTGTGACATCAATAAAAAGCGCTGAACAATATTTATTTTTTTCAAAAGTTTCTCTTATAACATTCACAAGTCTGTGAGTTTGTTCAATAGTGTTATGCTGACTGCGAAAACCGAATTGATGATCTGGAATACATGCACTGCTAGTTACTATAGGAGTCAGCTTGCTCGAATACAGCTTTTCAAATAGTTTCGAAATGTTGGGCAATAAACTAATAGGCCGATAGGATTCAACCTTCGTATGATCCTTGCCGGGCTTTGGTATCATAATAATCATCGAAACCTTCCATTCTGCAGGATAGTATTGCAGCCGTAGAATACTATTAAAAATGAATAGTATAATTCTTTTTGCAATATAAGGCAGTTGTTGAAGCATTTTGTTGCTTATTTTGTCGACACCTGGGGCTTTTTTGGTGTTAAGACTAGTGATGGCCTTTTCAATCTCCACAATGTTAAATCTTAACGGTATTTCTGGTAAAGAGATGACTGGTGTCAGTTCAATAATATCAGCAGAAATATTTGGAGTAAATACTTTTTCTAAGTGTTTAACAAAAAGAGCACCTTTTTCAGCATAAGTTCTTGCCCAGTCACCATTTGAAGCTCGTAATGGAGGTTTACATATCATTCGTACGCCACGGCGAATAATCTGCTGATGGTGTTGCATCGAGTTCTTGCAGAAATTTTTGCAGCGATGCTGTTTTTTGTGTTTGCAAAACTTTTCTAAGCTGCTTGGTACACTCCTTAAGCCTTAATTTTAGCTGAGGCGATCTGTATCGTTGCCATTCTCGTCGAGCTCTCCTTTTTTCGGTCAATAGCCTTTCTATATCTGCACAAAAAATATTGTTAAATCTCGCTTGTTGTTTTGGTTGAATTGAAGAGGCATTAAGAGCAGCTTGTTTAACATGCGCTTCAAACAACCTAATAGAATTATCCATGTCAGAAGGTGTTCTCAACCTCATATTTTCCGTGCAATGGGCGCTCAAATATTTTTTGTATTTCAGCCAGTTAATACGTGCAGATGTCAGCGGTAAATCACATGTTGGTCTTGCGGTTGTGTGTGAGTAAATAGTGATAATAGTAGGCGAATGATCTGAAGACAAATCCAAAGATGCTTCTACTTCCATCATTTGGCTGGGCACACCTTTCGAGATTCCAAAGTCGATAACATCAGGAATTTTTTGTCGATCCGTTGGCCAATATGTTGGCTGACCACTTGAAACTACATTCAAACCCATTTTTGCAATTGTGTCAAACAAAACACGACCCTTAGGACTGATTAAACGTGAACCCCAAAAAGTGTGTTTAGCATTGTAGCTAAAAACCGGGACCCCAGTGTTGTATAAAATGCGGTATATTGACTCTCTGAAATTGAAAACCTGGGAGGAGAATAAACAGATGATATCACAAGCTTTTGATAAAAATTTTCAATACAGATATTTGTTGCTTGAAGATATTCTTCACGAAGGACATTTAGCAGGTAGTGTTTTATTCAAGTTTTTATTAGAATTCCAGAGCCACCACAAGCTCTACCTCGAGGTTCCTTAGTATCGTAGAAATTATATCCACTAATTTTAAAATAGCTTCGAGACGTTAAATGAGTTTCTGAGATAAGCATAACATCGATTTGTTTATCCAGAAGAAAATATTCTATTTCATTTTTATTTTGGCAGATGCCGTTTGCGTTCCAAAAACAGATTCTTAAGTTCATGGTTTTTTCAATACAGCCTGCGACAAGGTAGACTGCATTTTCAACATTTCCTGCATCATACAGGACATGTTGAGAGTAAATGTATTTACTGTTTGTATTAGGATCTCTATCGAGGCTTCAATACGACTAAAATTATGCCCCTATTCTTCATTAGCTGGTACAGTTTTTTGCGCCGGAGTCTGGTTACTCTTTAAAATATTAACGTATTAAAATTGACTATTAGGTTTTTGTTGAGTAAGAGTCGTGTTAGACTTTAAAACATTTGAGTATTGATTATGGCTAGTCGACGGTTGAGGTAACTGAGGGTAGTTTAAAGGGGTGTTGGGCTGATCGGGAATAGTATTTGTTTTTCTGTTCGACGAATTTTTAAAAAAAGAGTAAAGAGAGCAGCCTCTATAGTTAGCAGTGTGGTTTCCACTGCAATTGCCGCATTTTTATGCCTTGGTATCACCTTTTATTTTGTCACAGTTAGCGGTACTTTGCAACTCACCACATACAACGCAAACGGTAGGCAACTTGCAATAAGTTTTGGTATGGCCAAATTCTTGACAGTTCATGTATTGGATAGGTCCTTTTTTTTATGTGGCATCTCAACTGTAACTCTTCTGTGTAACAAGTACTTTAGATTATAGATTGGGTGCGATTAATTTTTTTTAATTTTCAAGTCACCTGGCTGTAGCTCGACTCTAAAAATAGGTTGGTGGATTTTATCCCTATTTTTGATGTTAGAAACATTTTTAACTTTGAAGCCATTATTTTCAAGGCCAGACTTAACCTCTTCTGGATCCACACTAGAGTCTACACCTTTTATTACGACGGTTAGACCTTAAGCACTCTTAAATAGGTACGTATAAAAATTTTTGTTTTTTGACTCAAGGTCAGAAACTATTTTTCGGTAATTACTTTCTTGCACTACCTGGATTTTTGTTTCGTTAATATTTCCGCGCTTAATTGGAGTTACATAGAACTCATTTTCTCCAATTAAGGAGATAACGCTTTTTACCAAAAAACTAGAGTTCTGCTCTCTTAAATATATCGGTGGAGGTTTACTCGACCTTGTTGTAGTTGTGTCTTCATTGTCTTGTTTTGATAAAATCGCGAAACGATTTTCGGAATTTTTTATTTTGTTTTTTCCATCTCTGGGAACTTTCGCTGTTGAAGCTATTTGAGCTGATTTTGGACTTCTTTCCCTTTTTAACACGGTTATGTTTCTGTCCATTCCTGTTTGAATTTTACTATCATCATTTGAAGCACAGCCGCGAATAACGTTTCAAATGCCATTTTTTGCAAAACATGTTTTTTTGCATATTACCGTTAACATTACTCTCTTACATTACTCAAACACCAAATTAGCCAAAATTATGCTCCTTATCGCTATCGAAATGCAATTAGAAAAAGACAGTCAGTGGAAGAACGTTGTAAGTTACATTCAAAATGATGCGAACGGAATTATCGAAAGTAATTGATAAGTGGAACAGAGGTACAAAAAGGAAAGTTGATGTTGAAAATTGGAAAGACAATAAAATTATAAGGTTGAGAAATAGTGGAAAAATGCGTATATAACAAGAAAAAATAAAAGTATACCTAAAAAAACGCTCCAGAGCAGGTAACATGGAAAAACGTTTTAAGTCCGCAACATTTTATTTTTTATTTTAATTTTTGTTATATAGGTTTGTGATTGCCAATGCTACTTAATTTGTAAAAAAATTAGCATAAGTCAAATACAGCAACATTTTTATCATTTCTATGAAAAAAAAAATACAATGAACAAACAGGTTTTTTATCGTCTTTAATCGAATTAATTTTCGAATTTAATTTTCTTGATACAAATTTTTGTTTTGATGTTGAATTAGTTTTTATTTGTTATAAATATATAAAATTTTATAATTTATCCTTTATTTAAAGAATATAAATCAATTAAACAAAATTGTCTTTAATAGGAATGTTTTCTTTGCGACAATAACATTTTGCAACGTGGAATAACGTTTTAAAAGCCATTTTCCATGATGCTTGCTGTAGTGGAATAACGTTTTAACTGACATCGCGCTTTGGATATAAAACGTTTTTCCACTAAAAAAATTTTTAAACAGTAAATTAACATTTAATTTCAAATTAAAATTTCTTGATTTTTTGAATATAAGTTTTTATTATTATCATTTTTGAGAAGGTAAAAAAAAAATTTAAAAAATATATAATTTTGAGTTTAAAAAATGTTTTTTTACTATCCTGAACAATTTGCAATTTGTCACTTACAACGTTATTCGCGGCTGTGCTTCAATTGAGCGTGAGAATTATTACAAATGACAATAAAAAAATTATTATAGCATGCGATAATGTAAGAAGGAACCCCAGTTAGGTATTTTAGCTAAATTTAACCTATTTAATTCTGAGTCAACTTTAAATGCAATACATAATATAATAATTTATGATTGAAAAGGAAATCGCAACAAATGATAAAAGCTGTAGTGTAAAAACTTACATGTAATTCAGCAGATTCAATTAATGATATAGGATCTTTAACTAATGTGAGTGCAGCTGCCGTGGTGGCAGTGAGGTCTAAGCGGTAGACAACTCTGATGATGAGACTGTGGTTAGTCTCGAAACATCGATGTCAGTTCAACCCTCCGCGCAGTCTAATTTTTCTTTGTCTGTTCAAATATTAAGAGCCACTAGATTTATCTTTCTAATTTAAATAATAATTTAATTTATAACAAAATTATATTTAGAGAAAACGAACTTAAGCCTGAAAAATTAAAAATTTCTTTGATTAAATATCTCTCAGTTCGAATAAAAAATTCACAACTTAATTATAAAACTAAAGGCACGTAGCTAAGAATGTGTTTGTACATCACAGTTGTTTATACAATAAAAAAAAAAACAGTTGTATATACATATGTATAATGTATCACATTCCATAACCTCTAGAGGCTGCCACCTAGGAATCAAATAAGAAACACTAGAATAAAGCTCAACTTGAACAAGATAGACTTTGAAAAAGTATAGTAAAGTTCCAACCCATTAAAAAATGATAAAAGCTGTAGTGTAAAAACTTACATGTAATTCAGCAGATTCAATTAACGATAGAGGATCTTTAACTAATGTGATTGCAGCTGCCGTGGTGGCAGTGAGGTCTAAGCGGTAGACAACTCTGATGATGAGCCTGTGGTTAGTCTCGAAACATCGATGTCAGTTCAACCCTCCGCGCGGTCTAATTTTTCTTTGTCTGTTCAAATATTAAGAGCCACTAGATTTATCTTTCTAATTTAAATAATAATTTAATTTATAACAAAATTATATCTAGAGAAAACGAACTTAACCCTGAAAAATTAAAAATTTCTTCGATTAAATATCACTCACTTCGAATAAGAAATTCACAACTTAATTATAAAACTAAAGGCACGTAGGTAAGAATGTGTTTGTACATCACAGTTGTTTATACAATAAAAAAAAACAGTTGTATATACATATGTATAATGTATCACATTCCATAACCTCTAGAGAATTGGTAGCCGAAGGCTGCCACCTAGGAATCAAATAAGAAACACTAGAATAAAGCTCAACTTGAACAAGATAGACTTTGAAAATGTATAGTAAAGTTCCAACCCATTAAAAAATGATAAAATCTGTAGTGTAAAAACTTACATGTAATTCAGCAGATTCAATTAATGATGGAGGATCTTTAACTAATGTGATTGCAGCTGCCGTGGTGGCAGTGAGGTCTAAGCGGTAGACAACTCTGATGATGAGACTGTGGTTAGTCTCGAAACATCGATGTCAGTTCAACCCTCCGCGCGGTCTAATTTTTCTTTGTCTGTTCAAATATTAAGAGCCACTAGATTTATCTTTCTAATTTAAATAATAATTTAATTTATAACAAAATTATATCTAGAGAAAACGAACTTAACCCTGAAAAATTAAAAATTTCTTTGATTAAATATCACTCACTTCGAATAAGAAATTCACAACTTAATTATAAAACTAAAGGCACGTAGGTAAGAATGTGTTTGTACATCACAGTTGTTTATACAATAAAAAAAAAACAGTTGTATATACATATGTATAATGTATCACATTCCATAACCTCTAGAGAATTGGTAGCCGAAGGCTGCCACCTAGGAATCAAATAAGAAACACTAGAATAAAGCTCAACTTGAACAAGATAGACTTTGAAAAAGTATAGTAAAGTTCCAACCCATTAAAAAATGATAAAAGCTGTAGTGTAAAAACTTACATGTAATTCAGCAGATTCAATTAATGATGGAGGATCTTTAACTAATGTGATTGCAGCTGCCGTGGTGGCAGTGAGGTCTAAGCGGTAGACAACTCTGATGATGAGACTGTGGTTAGTCTCGAAACATCGATGTCAGTTCAATCCTCCGCGCAGTCTAATTTTTCTTTGTCTGTTCGAATATTAAGAGCCACTCGATTTATCTTTCTAATTTAAATAATAATTTAAAAAATTTTTACATTTATTTGAGCATGTACTCAAGTATTTATGTTTTATATTTTATTTATTTGTTGCGGGTTAGCAATATCTAGATATATATTTCGTTGGTAGCTATACCAATTCATCAGTAGATGTTTTACCCTTTAATGGAAAATTATTGTTGTGTGTGTTTGAGAAATTTTTTAAAGGCTATTTTTATGCTTTGTAATTCACAAAATTCATAATGGAAAATTATTGTTGTGTGTGTTTGAGAAATTTTTTAAAGGCTATTTTTATGCTTTGTAATTCACAAAAATATATTTGTGAGTTTTTGTATAAATAGATGAGCTTTGAAAAATTTTTTTTTTAAACATAAAGGGTAAAACATCTACTGATGAATTGGTATAGCTACCAACGAAATATATATATAGATATTGCTAACCCGCAACAAATAAATAAAATATAAATAATAATTTAATTTATAACAAAATTATATTTAGAGAAAACGAACTTAAGCCTAAAAAATTAAAAATTTCTTTGATTAAATATCACTCAGTTCGAATAAGAAATTCACAACTTAATTATAAAACTAAAGGCACGTAGGTAAGAATGTGTTTGTACATCACAGTTGTTTATACAATAAAAAAAAACAGTTGTATATACATATGTATAATGTATCACATTCCATAACCTCTAGAGAATTGGTAGCCGAAGGCTGCCACCTAGGAATCAAATAAGAAACACTAGAATAAAGCTCAACTTGAACAAGATAGACTTTGAAAAAGTATAGTAAAGTTCCAACCCATTAAAAAATGATAAAAGCTGTAGTGTAAAAACTTACATGTAATTCAGCAGATTCAATTAACGATAGAGGATCTTTAACTAATGTGATTGCAGCTGCCGTGGTGGCAGTGAGGTCTAAGCGGTAGACAACTCTGATGATGAGACTGTGGTTAGTCTCGAAACATCGATGTCAGTTCAACCCTCCGCGCAGTCTAATTTTTCTTTGTCTGTTCAAATATTAAGAGCCACTAGATTTATCTTTCTTAGGGCCAATATTATAACTTGCCTTTAAGGTAGGTGTTAGTTAAAGGTAACTTTAGCTATAGTGAGCAATAAAGTGACCTTTAACTATTTTTGGTTATCACAACTTCCTTATAAAATAAAATTAAATTTTTTGATAATATGGCAATACCAGAGCAAAAACCGATTACTTTTGACAAATTAAAATAGTTCTTAAAAATACGAGTGGCAACGACACACTTTTATTTATTTATTTACTTGCAACAAACAAACCAAACGAAATAAAAATTTCTTCGCGCATGAAAAAAATAAATAGTAGTAAAAAATTTAAAATGTCGACGGTAAACACAGAAACAGCACGGAAACGATCAAAAAACTACACAGCAGAAGAAGAGGTACTGTTGGTGGAATTGGTGGATGGCCACAAAAACTGCATCGAAAACAAAAAGTCAGACGCCGTAATATGGAAGGAAAAAGAAGAGGCATGGCGAAAAATAGAAAAGGAGTTTGCAGCAACGATTGGAACACACCGCCCCTGGAAGGCATTGCGCGATAAGTACGAGATGATTAAACGTAAGTCCAAGTCAGAAATGGCTGAGCAAAAACTGGAGACGTATCGCACAGGTGGCGGAGTGGCATCTACAAAAGTGAGCAGTGTGTCAGAAAAAATAGCTTCCATACTGGGAGATTCGGCCACTGGCTTGCAAAATATTTATGATAGTGGCTCTTGTAAGTATATCCATACAGATTTCTAAATGAATTATTATTTTGCTGTTGCATTACTAACATTAATCTGTTTTTTTTTTTGCAGTAATTGAATTTGAAAGCAAATTTTATGAACATCCGGAATGCAGTATTGAAATAGTTGACCAGAAGCAGACGGGCAATGAAAATGTATGTTTAATTATTAATATTATTGACAATTTTTATACATACATATTTATGTATATTGTTTATACTTTTTCAGTTTGGTGAAGTGATTGATGTAGAAGAAAAAAGTGATTGGTCAAGCTGGAGACCAGCGACTTTAAAGAAACAAAAGTCGAAAGAGTTGTTAGTTGGTGCCAAAAGAAAAAAAAATTTGGAAGAAGAGAAGATTGAATTAACAATACTCCAGCAGAAATATTATAGGGACGAAAATACACGTGCCCAGGAGAAGCATGAGGAGGAGCTCCTGTCATTAAAATTGAAAAATGAGATTCTCCTGTTAGAATTGGCTGAAAAAAAAGCAAAAATTTTATAATTTCAAAAATTTTTTTTGTTATTTTTAAAAACTATTTTCTTTACTTGTTTTTTTAATGTGAATTTTATTTTTATTGATGTTTTTTATGTTATGTTTTACAAGCCGAAATGTGAATTTTTTTAAGTTAATTTTATCTCTATGGTTTTTTATTTTTAAAAGCTGGAATGTGAATTTTTATTTATTTCTTTTTTATGTTTATTTTATTTTGTCTAGTCATCTATGAATTTTTTAAAAGACTGAAAATATATAAACAAAATATATGTATTAATAAAAATATTAAATATTTCTATAAACTAAAGTACAAATAAAAAGTTTTAAATAAAGTTAAATAAAAGTTTTTTATACTTACTCTGCAAAGTAGTTTTCTATTAAAATAGTTCTTGCCATTGAATTGGTATTGCTTAAAATGGAGGTTTGTTCTATGGAGTTATCTGGGTCAAATTCTTCTGGTGATTCTGGTATGAATGTTTCTTCTGTTGATGGGAGTGGGTCTTTTGCAATAATAGCAATATTGTGAAGAACAGCACATGCCACAATAACAGCCATTTTAGTTTCGGTAGTCAGTCGCAAACCTGTTGATAATACTGGGAAACGTCTCTTCCAAACTCCAAAACATCTCTCAATCGTGTTACGAGTACGAATTTGAGATTCATTATAAAGGATTTGTGGTCTTGTACGTGGATTTAGCAAAGGGGTCATCATATAGTTGCATTGCTTATATCCAGAATCACCTAAAATAACGTAATTTTGAAAATGACCGTCTTCCATACGGAATTTTAAACGGCTGTTTTTAAATATATTGCTATCGTGTGCTGATCCAGGCCATCTAGCAACCAAATCTTGAAACATTAGTTTAGAATTGCACACCGCTTGAACGTTAAGGGAAAAATAACCTTTTCTGTTCCGATATATTTCCCCGTTGTTTCCTCCTGGCGATTGTATACGAATGTGGGTGCAATCAATGGCTCCTATAACTTTTGGGAACTTTGCAATTGCAAAGAAATCTGTCGCTGTTTGCTGCATTCCTAATGCATCGGAAGGAAATTTAATATATTCTTTCGACAAAGCAGCCAAAGCAAATGACGTTTCTTTGACTACACGGCCTGCCGTAGAGACGCTAACACCACAAAAGTCACCCACTGTAATTAGGAAACTGCCACTTGCATAAAACCTTAGCGTGATTAGCAATTTTGTCTGTGGTGATACGGAATAATGCCTAGAAGAAAATTTATTAATTGCTACAAAAATTATAAAAATATCGGAACAAACCTCTGACTAATCGACTGTAAAGAGCTGCAAATTTTTTCCAAAATATATAGAAATGTATGCTTTGATATTCGAATTCTTTGCACAAATTTAACTTCGTCGTAATATTGAACATAGTCCACTTGCTCGCGAAATTTTTTAGGTGTTCTCCTTTTAGACTGCGTATTTTCAAAAACATCCTCCAGTTCGATTATATAAAACAATCGTGGTCTGCTTTCCATATTTAATTTTTTATTTGGAAAATTAAATTAAAATGAGGTTATGTTTCCTTCAAGGATAAGAAAATGTGGCAACTTCCAATGCATAAACCTTACGTTAAAAGTTAAAGGTAAGATGAACTAACCTTTAGCTTATCGGTCACTTTTAGCTTAAAGTATACTTATAACAACGAAAAACGATTTATCTGTCCGTTAACATCCTAACTTTAGTTATTGGTAAGTTATAATATTGGCCCTAATTTAAATAATAATTTAATTTATAACAAAATTATATTTAGAGAAAACGGACTTAAGCCTGAAAAATTAAAAATTTCTTTGATTAAATAATAATTATAATTATAACTACAGAGAAAATTTTCCACCCAACAGGGGACAAAACCGAAATAATAACTATAACAATAACAACAGACAAAACAATAGAACTGCTAGGGCCCTGACTTTAAACTCAGAGGTCTCTCAGCAGGAAATGTTGGGGGAATCAGACAGCAGCCCGTAAACCAACTTTAGTCAAAGACAGCTATTGAAAATGAAAACCATAATAAAATTACGTAATCAATATCTATATTAATATCTAAATTTAAACTATTCAGACTTTATCAATTTTTCACTTACAGAATCAAACAAATCATGCACTTTCTTTGTCGACTCTCAAGCCGATATATCGTTAATTAAAATTTCTTGTTTAAAACCTGGCATAATACTCAATAGAAACGAAACAATAAACATAACGGGTGTAACAACTAATACTGTGTCAACTTTAAGTACGATACGTACGAAACTTGTCATTCAGAATCATTTCATTTTTCCAAATTTTCACGTTGTGGAAGATAATTTTAATATTCCTACAACAGGTTTTCTAGGCAAGGACTTTCTTAGAGAAAATAAATGCATCATTAATTATGATAACATGACTATTTCGTTTCGGTACCACAACAAAGACATCGAAATTCCTATGGAACACGGCACAGGTATTAATAATTGTGTAGTTCCACCAAGATGCGAAGTTTTCAGAATTTTCAATTTAGGCAAAATTTCAGAACCCGTCTTATTGGATTCACAGGAAATCTGTGATGGAGTTTTTATAGTAAAATCTAATGTAGATTCCAATAAACCCGTATTAAGAATAATTAACGTTACCGATAAGTACAAACGTATTAACAATTCTAACATAAAGCTTGATAAACTATCTAACTATAACGTTTACAGTATTAAAAGCATCAACAACGATACCGATCGCATAAGAAAATTAGAAAATTTATTAAAAACCCAAATGCCAAGCGAGGTAGCAGACAAACTCATACCATTACGTAAAAAATATGATGATATATTTCCTTTGAAGGATGATAAACTAACTGTCAACAATTTATACGAGCTAAAACTAAGACTAAACGATACTACGAGTACTCCAGTTTATATAAAAAGTTTTCGCACACCACACACACAAAAACAAGAAATAGATAGACAGGTACAGAACTTATTAAAGAATTAATTGATAGAACCTAGCCAATCAAACTACAACAGCCCTTTAATTTTGGTAAACAAAATAGCGTAAATGGTCAGAAAAGCTACAGAATGTGTATTGATTATATGGCGGTGAATAAAAAACTAATAGCTGACAAATTTCCACTTCCAAGCATTGACAATATTCTGGATAATTTAGGTCGTGCCAAATATTTCTCAATCCTTGATCTCTTTTCTGGTTTCGACCAAATATCGATACATGCGGAATCTCGAGACATAACGTCATTCAGTACAAATTGCGGATCTTTCAGATGGAAAGTGTTACCTTTTTTTAAATTAATTTGATAAACTATTCGCTATCTCATCCCTGATTCTTCTGCCTTCAGTTCTCAATGTCGTATTGGGTAGTGATACGATGTCTTCAGCATCATCTAAATTTAAAGCAGTTGTCACGTCATTTCCAGAATATTCCACATTGTAATGTCTGCATATGTTGTGCAATGTAAAGCATACATTTATAATTTTGACCACTTTTTCTGGGCGATAATATATTGTGGTAAGTAAACAGCGAAGCCGGCTTTTTAAAACTCCTATAGATCGTTCTACAATGTTTCTAGCCGAAGAATGCGCTATGTTAAATTTGTATTCCCTGGAATTATAGGTTGGATCTCTGCACGGCGTTAATAGAAAAGGTTCTACACCGTATCCGCAGTCACCTAATAATAGTGATGTTCGATCGCCTGAGTCATATTTCCGAAGAAAGTGGTACCTTGCGCTGCTTATACTCCATAAAAAAGAGTCATGACTGGAGCCGGGGTACCGTGCATCTACATTTTTTTTTTTTTTTTTTTTTTTTTTTGATAATTTTATTATTTATTGAATCTTTAATTATTTAAATTGAATTATCAATAAGTTTTTCAATTCTTAAATCTAAAAAATATTAAATATAAGTTTAGCCAATGCTAAACAAAATTTTTAATTTCAACGGTTGATTTTTGTTGTTTTACATCTCTCGTGAACGGCTGAGAGAAAGAGTATCCCTTCTTTTCAGCCGGGTGTGGCCTCTATAATGAAGAATATTGCGCGCAAGTGGATTTGGGTGCAACTCAAGTTTTTTTATATATTTTTTCGCGTGTTTTGAAAATACTGTCTTCACCAACGGAACGTCTAGGTCTTTATGAATTCGATAGTTTCTGACATACCAGGGGGCTGCTGTTATTGTACGTAGGATTTTATTCTGTCGCCTTTGAATTCTTTCGACATTCGATGCTGAGGCAGTGCCCCATAACTGGATTCCATAGGACCATATTGGTTTCAGGATCGCGTTGTATAAGAGAAGTTTACAGTCAAGGCTTAGTATAGAGTTTCTTCCAATAAGCCAATACATTTGGGCTGCTTTTAGTTTCATTTGTGTTAACTTTGCGTCTATATGCCATTTCCATGTTAAACGACGATCAAGATGAACGCCTAGATATTTGACTACAGTGTGTTGTGGTATAGTCTCGGTGTTAATTTTTATAGGCGGGCATGTTTCCCTGCGCAACGTAAAAGTGACGTGTGCACATTTCTGCTCGTTAACTTTTATACGCCATTGTTTGAGCCATTTTTCCAGTTTGGATATATATTCTTGTAAGTTGCGGGAAGCTTCTACAGGATTTTCGTGAACGCTTAGAAAGGCTGTATCATCCGCAAATGTTGATGTATGAATGTTACTGCTTAACGGTAAGTCAGAGGCATATATTAAATAAAGTAAGGGTCCGAAGATACTGCCTTGAGGGACTCCGGCTTCAATCGACTGCGGAGGGCTTAAAAAATTGCCTTCCCTAACTACAAATTTACGTTCCATTAAATAGCTTTTTAAAAGCTTTACGATGTTTGCTGGTAGATTTTGTGTTAATTTGTTGAAAAGACCTTCGTGCCATACTTTATCGAAAGCTTGTGAGACATCAATAAAGAGCGCAGAGCAGTATTTCTTTTTTTCAAAAGTGTCTCTAACGACATTCACAAGTCTGTGAGTTTGTTCAATTGTGTTATGTTGTCTGCGAAAACCGAATTGATGATCTGGAATACATCCATTATTAGTGACTATAGGCATCAGCTTGCTCATATACAGCTTTTCAAATAGTTTTGAAATGTTAGACAGTAAACTAATAGGCCGATAGGATTCAACTTTTGTATGATCCTTGCCGGGCTTTGGTATCATAGTAATTAGCGAAACCTTCCATTCTTTAGGATACTGTTCTAGGCGTAGAATACTGTTAAAAATGAATAGTATTATTCTTTTTGCAGTGTAAGGCAATTCTTGAAGCATTTTGTTGCTTATTTTGTCGACACCTGGGGCTTTTCTGGTGTTAAGACTAGTAATAGTATTTTCAATCTCCGTCATGTTAAATCTCATCGGTATTTCTGGTAAAGAGACGACTGGTGGCAGTTCAACAATATCAGCAGAAATATTCGGAGTGAAAACTTTTTCTAAGTGTTTAACAAAAAGTGCACCTTTTTCAGCATCAGTTTTTGCCCAGTCACCATTTGGGGCTCGTAATGGGGGTTTGCATATCACTGACCTTTTTAGTCCTCTGGCTGCACGCCACAGTGAATAATCTGTTTGTTGTGTTGCATCTAGCTCTTGAAGGAATTTTTGAAGGGAAGCTGTTTTTTGAGTTTGCAAAACTTTCCTAAGCTGCTTGGTGCACTCCTTAAGCCTTAATTTTAGCTGGGGCGATCTGTAGCGCTGCCATTCTCGTCGAGCTCTCCGTTTTTCAGTCAATAGCCTTTCTATATCTACAGAAAAAATATTGTTAAATCTCACTGGTTGGTTTATTTCATTTGAAGTAGCATTAAAAGCCGCTTGTTTAACATGCGCTTCAAACAACGTGAGAGAATCGTCTATGTCTGAAGGTGTTCTCAGCGGCATTTTTTCCGAGCAATGAGCACTCAGATATTTTCTGTATTTCAGCCAGTTAATACGTGCAAATGTCGTCGCTAAATCACATGTTGTGTGTGAGTAAATAGTGATAATTGTAGGCGAGTGGTCTGAAGATAAGTCCAAAGATGCTTCAACTTCAACCATCTCGCTGGGCACGCCTTTCACAATTCCAAAGTCGATAACATCAGGAATTTTTTGTCGATCTGTTGGCCAATATGTTGGCTGTCCACTTGAAACTACATTCAAACCCATTTTAGATATTGTGTCGAATAAAATTCGTCCCTTAGGTGTGATTAAACGTGAACCCCAAAATGTGTGTTTAGCATTGTGGTCGCCAGCTGCTAGAAAACGGAGGCCCAGTGATTTATAAAAAGCCGTATATTGACTCTCGGTAATTGAGAATCTGGGGGGCGAATAGACAGATGATATTACAAGTTTTTGATAGTAAGTTTCGATGCAGATGTTCGTTGCTTGAAGATAATCTTCACAAAAATCATTCAACAGGTGGTGTTTTATTCGCGTTTTTATTAGGATTCCCGAACCACCACAAGCTCTGCCACGGGGATCCTTGGTGTCGTAAAAATTATATCCACTAATTCTGAAACAGCTTCGAGATGTCAAATGAGTTTCTGAGATAAGCATAACATCGATTTGTTTATCCTGAAGAAAATATTCTATTTCGTTTTTATGTTGGCAGATGCCGTTTGCGTTCCAAAAACAGATTTTTAAGTTCATGGTTTGCTTAGTACAGCCTGCAACAAGGTAGACTGCATTTTCAACATTTCCTGCATCATACAGGACATGTTGAGAGTAAATGTATTTACAGTTTGTATTAAGCTCTCAATTGAGGCTTCAATACGACTAAAATTATACCCCGAATCTTCATTTACATTTACGGTTTTTTGCGCCGTACTCTGATTGCTTTTTAAAATACTAGCATATGAAAATTTGTTGTTAGATTGTTGTTGAGCACTAGTCGCGTTAGACTTGAAAATGTTTGAAAATTGATTTTGGCTAGTGGACGGTTGAGGTAACTGTGGATAGTTAATAGGGGTTTTAGGCTGAGCGGGAGTAGCATTGGTTTTTTTGGTTGATGAATTCTTAAAAAACGAGTAAAGGGGGCAGCCTCTATAGTTGGCAGTGTGATTTCCGCCACAATTGCCACATTTTTTCGCCTTGGTATCACCTTTTATTTTATCACAGTTAGCAGTACTGTGTAACTCACCACATACAACGCAGACTGTAGGCAACTTGCAATAAGTCTTCGTGTGCCCAAATTTTTGGCAGTTCAGGCATTGAACAGGTCCAGCTCTTTTATGTGGAAGCTCAACAGTAACTCTTCGATGCAACAAGTACTTTAAGTCATATATTGGATGTGCTTCATTCTTTTTTATTTTTATGCCATCTGGCTGTAACTCGACTCTAAATATTGGTTGGGGGATTTTTTCTCTATTTTTAATGTTTGAGACATTTTTTACCTTGTAGCCACTATTTTCAAGGCCAGACTTGACCTCTTCTGGATCCACGCTAGAGTCTATACCTTTTATTACGACTGTTAGACCTTTAGCACTCTTTAATTGGTACGTGTAGAAGTTTTTATTTTTAGATTCTAAATCTGAAACAATTTTTCGGTAATTATTTTCATGAGCTACCTGAATTTTTGTTTCATTGATGTTTCCGCGCTTAATTGGAGTTACATAAAACTCATTTTCTCCAATTAATGAGATAAGACTTTTAACCAGCAAACTGGAATTCTGCTCTCTTAAATATATGGGTGGGGGCTTACTCGAACTTATTGTAGTTGTGTCTTCATCGCCTTGTTCAGATAAAATCGCGAAACGATTTTCGGAATTTATTATACTGTTTTTTCCATCTCTGGGAACTTTCGATGTTGAAGCAATTTGAGCTGATTTTGGACTTCTTCCCCTTTTTAACACGGTTATGTATCTGTCCATTCCTGTTTGAATTTTATTATCATTTATTGTACTCACCGCATCTACCATTTTGTGCACGTTGGTCACCCTGTTACTTATTGTTTGTTTGTTTGTTTGTACAGCTAAGCTGACAAGTTTGCTGATGGGTGCAATTGTTGTTGCTTCTTGATCACTATTTAACATGTTCAGAGATAATGATCGCGCACGAGTATTTGTGTTTACTGTTAAATTCAGGTTTTTGTTTAATTCAATTTTTTTATTGTCGTCATCAGCAACTAAAGTTATATATTGCACATTCCTACTGCTTGTAGGATTATTGTTGTTTTTGTCAGAAGATGAACTCATCAGAATTCTCTTCTTTTATTTACACTTATATTAGTTTGTGTATGCAAATATTTATGTATATTGCACACAAGCAAAAAATAAAATAAAACCAGTAAAATAACTGTTCAATAAATGTTTTGTTTTTTTTATATTTTTTGTGACTTGAAAATATATTTTTTATTTAATATTTTTTTATTTTTTTTTATATTCAGTTGCGACGATTATAAAAACGCGTCTGTTCACTACGAGAGTTGAAACTGAACGAATCCGTGCATCTACATCCCGTATTTTTATGTCACCATCGCAAATCTAAATATAAATCAATATACATATTATTTAAACAAATGATTAAAAGTAATGAAAAATTTAGAAAAATAATTAACATACAATCTTCGCATTCATACTAAAATATCCTTTGCGATTGTAGTACAAATGCTCATCAATACTAGGCTTAACAATCTTGATATGGGTCGCGTCGATGCCGCCAATTGTTGTTGGAATCCTATACTTGCTATAAAAATAGTTTCTTGATCTACATTTCTCATTAGAGTCCATTTCAAGTTTTACCCATTGCGGGCAAACGTAACGCTCAATAGCCATAAGCACATCTTTCAAAACTATCGACACAGTGCTTCTAGCAAATCCTATACTAGAGTCCCTTCCGACAGACCTCTGATAGGATCCTACAGCTAAACAACGTAGCGAGGCCGCTAGCTGCAACAACGGTGGAATTTTTGAAAGTTTCAGGTGCCCTTCAATGGTATTAAGTACCACCCGAAAAGCCTCCTTATTCAAACGATAGTAGACTAAGAATCTGCCCATCATTTTTATATATGTATGTATATATGTATATATAAAAATATTGTAAGCATTCAAATATACTTACGCTGTCTCCGGCACTTCAAATGGGTTGCTACAGTCTCTCAAAATTTTTCTTGCCACCCTCTCGGAATGTTCTTCTCCCAATAACATATATGCTGCGACGGCGGATGTCATATTTTTTATTTTTTAGATGTTTTGTTACTTATTTGTTAATTTTTTATAATTTTTTGGATAAAACTACAATTTTTTAGAAATATTTTCCACAAACATCACAATTTGCCAAATTTTCTGAAAAAATTTACATTAAAAAAATTTAAATAAAAGAGCAAAAACAGAAAACAGCTGTTTCGAATATCGTTTTTATTTGCATTCGAAAATAACAAAACCGACTTGTTTTCATGACACCAAATGAATCCAATATCGTTTTTCAAAAGCGATAATTACCAAAACCGACTTTGATTCTATGACAACTTCGATTCGGGGTTATTTGATGAAATACACATTTTAGCTTTAGGCGATTAATATCTTGGCTGTATAATTGTGACTGAAAGCTTAATTTTGGCATGTTTAATTTTTTTTAATAGGTAGTCTTCACTAATACATTTTTATATTATGTCAAATTATTTTTATTATCATTTCTTATATTTAATTTTATCCAAATCATTTGCTCTACTAGCATATTTCTTCCGTAGAGCTCTTTTATGCAACAAATATAAATTAAGTAATAGGTTTATTGCTGATATTATCACCAATATTAGTATTAGAAGCCATAACGAATTTATTTCTGACTTATGGTCTATGATTTCCAAATTGGTAATCACGTTGGCATTGGGCTTTTCAAATTTCGATTCTGTTTTGCCCATTTTATAATATTATTTTTATGTATGTATATAATTTTGTTAAAACTACAAAATTTTGTTTCAACCTCGAGGAAAAGTTTTAGTGATAATCTTTTTTATTATTCACTTATGCCAATATTAATTAATATTAATAATAATAATTAATATTAATATGAAAAAGTAATATTATCAGGCTCAAGTTCAGTTTTATTGAATTAATGAACGTATCAGTACTGATTTCAAGACCACTACACCTCTCATCAGCGTTCAATTGTCCATCTTTACAATTTTCGTAAAGTGGATACTAATTGGGAAGAATATCAACTATTTAACCAGTTTTCAACATAAATAGAATACGAGAATTAATTTTTAATTCATTTTTTATTCTACATATTGAAACAATTCTGGTTAGTACGAAATTCCCTCATCACTGTTTGGAAATTACTAATAATCAACACAAACTCATAGTACGTTATCATCAAAGTATTCTACTTTGTAATTTAACGTTTTTGTTGTTTTTACTCTATATTAGGGAGATTCAAATATTACTGTGACCCTTGTTGTTAGGGTATGTAGCTCGTGCCCAAGCTGAATTAATATTTCTATATTATTACGAATAAACGTAATTATTACTTAAACTTATATTGATGTAGATATGAAAAGTAATATTATCAGGCTCAACTACAGTTTTATTGAATAAATGAAAATTCAAATTACTAAGAGTTTTTTATGTTGAAAAACATTAGTATATCCAATCAGTTTAGCAGAACGTATCAGTATACCGATTTCAAGGCTGCTACACTTCTCATGAGCGTTAAATTGTCCATCTTTACAATTCTCGTAAAGTGGATACTAATTGGGAAGAATATCAACTATATAACCAAGTTTTCAACAGAAATAGAATACGAGAATTAAGTTAATTCATTTTTATTCTATTTTTAACTATTGAAACAATTTTGGTTAGTACGACAATAGAACTGAACTTGAGCCTGATAATATTACTTTTCATATGTACATATTGATGTAAAAACTATAAGTTCGAATAATAATTACGTTTATTCGTAATAATAATAATATAAAAATAATATTCTTTTTGTTTTTATTTAGGTAAGATTTTAGCTATGAGCTATTTAGTAATCCTTCATTATGAAAAAATGTGTGCCACGAGCGTTTAACGCTTACTGGCCCTAGTGAGCGACTTTAGCGCACCACTTTTAAAGGTTATAAATACATATAAGAAAAAAAATATTTATTTTATTTATTTCTTTATAGATTGAAATCCTGCTCAACAAGACATATTCTTATAGTTATAGGGCAGGAGTATTAAAGTTTAATTACAAATAAAGTAAAGAGGATAAATTAAAAAAATTATTAAGTATAACAATAAAAATAAATTATGTATTTAAAATTTAAAGTTAAAAATACAATTTTAATTAAAATATACTTTAGTAAACAGTAAGTAGAACAAGATGAAAAACAAGTAAGGTGGTTCAAGTGTTAAAGAAATTATAAAGTGCTTTTCTGAAATGTGTTGCGTTGCTTATTTTTAGCGTGTTATGGGGAAGAGAATTCTAAAGTCGTGCTGCATTCTTAGTTTAAGGATCTTGTAAATTGTATCATATTATATAAATAAGTTGGTACTGTAAAGTTGATAATCTTGTGCAGAAATATAAGGATTTTAATATTTATTATGTTCTCAAATGATACACCATAAAGACATGTTAAGAACGAAGATACTCTATCATGCCTCTTCAGTCCATAAACATATCTAATAATGTTGTTGTATAGTACATTGAGCTTTCTCTTACTAGCGGAGTCATACTTGCCGAATAGTTCACAGCAGCCTTTGTCATGTTTATGGACGACAGAATGAACGAATGAATGAATTTACATAATTAAAAAAATATTTACATTAAAAAATATACATACAAAAAAGCTTCTTCCCACTATACATTCCACACCCAGAAAAATTAAAATATTCACAGTGTACTATGAATAACAAATAAAGAGACTAAAAAAATAAACATTTTCTTGCCTGTAATAAAATGGTTTTTATTTATTTTATTTTTGTCTTAGAGCTTGTATTATTGGAGCTCCTAAGAATGATGATTTATTAGTTGAATTATAAACTAAATGACATTGGCTTATATACTAATTATGAGACTAATTCTTAGGAGTACCTTAACATAAGAGTTAAAGAATAGAAATATATATTATTGTTGGGTAAGCATATTTAGCTTCCAACTATTTATGTATGGCATGTGTTCAACAGTTTTAAAGTTCAACGAGTGCATACTTAAAAGCAACAGATACTTTGTGTAGCTTATATCTACAATCAAACAAATACAGTTAATAAATGTGATTCATTTAAGTGCATTGTGGTGCTGCACTTGATTAACTGTACAAGTGTCAAATTACCGACACACACAAAATATCTTGCTTGCAGTTTGTCAATGCATGCATGTTGCGGTACTATTGAATCGCAATGCATACCAAACACTGTTGGCCACATGCTACACCTCCACCGTTTACAAGAATGTTCATATAACGTTAGTTTTATGGACATTCTTTTACAATTAGTTTTTAATTAGTCTAAGTGTAATATAATATTTATTTTGTTTCTAAAGAAAAGGAAAAAAAAATTATAATATTTAGATGTACATACCTATATTCTAATTTTATAGTAGTTCGGTCGTACAATATTATTAAATGTTAGTTATTATTATATATCTTAAGTATATTTTTATGAACTACTTGTTGTTTATTGGTTTTCTTATCTACTATGGTAACATTATTTCTTAAATCTATTTTCTTAATTTTATACGGATATTTAAAACTAAAAACAATATAAGGGTTTTTCTGATTAATTTTTTTCTATTATATTAATAACTTAAAATTTTGTTTTACTTTTTCTTTATTTTGGAGTTTTTTTTTTTAATAATAAAATTTTAATTAGAAAAATTTATGTATATAGTCATATAATGGAATATGACCACATTCTTTTAAAGTACTTTTAATTCTTTTTGTAAACATTAATAAATAATGCTGACGTGCAGATTCACAGCGACTTGAAATTGTAACTTGAAACTTCCCTTTGGATTGCTAAGCGTGTGAATCTGCACCGTAAGCAACATGAACAGTTCCAACACATTCTTGATTTTCCTTTGTTCTCTTTGTTTAAGCAACATATATTTTTGTTAGCATGTAAGACTCTGTATCTTTTAAATAATAATAAAGTTAGTCTGTCAAAAATAAACCAAGCTACAAGTCGTTTTAAATTTACAACCGCGTGCATAATTGGCGACGAGGATAAAAAAGTAAAAATACATAAAAAAATAGAAAAACACTAAACACTAAATAAGTTACTAAATAAAAATAAAATAAAAAGTAAAAATACAAAAAAATAGAAAAACAATGAAATAAGTTACTAAATAAAAATAAAATAAAAAATAAATAAAAAGTAAAAATACAAAAAAAAAAATGGAAAAACAATGAAATAAGTGAAACTTCATGGATTGTTTCTTTATTCATAAAAAAAAAATACGTCGCTCACATTTTAACTGTTCAGTTTTTTTTGACTGTTTGGAACATTTTTATAAACTTAAGAACCTTTGGCAAGACAACAAACAATAACAAACGAAATAGAAGAAACAGCAGCAACTATATCAGCTACAACTACAATAAATCCCCTATCAACAAAATTCGCAACAAATACAACAGCGAAAACGATAAAAGCAGGAGAGAATTCCGTGTTCAGCAAACAAGAGGCCAATCAACATCCACCTCAGGAAGAAGAGACGACGATCGCAGACCACAGAATAATTCGGTTTGATTTTATTATTTAATTTAACTATGTTCATAGAATGACTTATAATTTTTGATACCTCAAATGAAAACTTGTTATTTATTAAGACCTTATGAAACAGGCTGATTTTGCTATAGATTAATTGAATTTTTTTTTTTTGGTGAATAAAGGTTGAAAAAATTGTGATTGTAAGAAGAATGGATGCACAGAAATTTAGTTTGGTTTTAGAATGTATTAAAAATATAGAATCATTAGATGGCTCATATAGAAGCCAGCTACCTAACTTCATCGGTCAAGTAGAGAATATTTTGCCAACCATACAGGAATTTGACGTAGCCCATAAGAACATACTCATGGACTATGTGAAAGGGAAGATAGTAGGGGGATGTAGAGAAACCCTACACAGACAGGGTAACCCGAACGATTGGGAAAGGGTTAAAGAAATTTTAAAGGATAATTTTGGGGAAAAGGAAAGTAGTAATGTCTTGATGGACAGACTTAAGATGTGTCGTATGACTGATACTATAGAAAAATACTACCTTCAAATTACGGAGGTAATGAACAGAATACAAAATAGAAATTTACTTTTTGAGGATAATGTGTACTCTACTCTAGCGCTGAATAGAATAGCACTTCAAACCTTTCGAGAGAATTTACCGGAACCAACTAGGACCATGATATTTGCTAGAAACCCTAACAATATAGAGGAGGCATACAAAATTATCAGAGAGGCAGGACACCTGAGCTACGGTGTAACAAGTAATAGGAATGATAGTTTCAATTATAATACTCGTAGCAATCGGGGCTTTAATTCAGATTATAAAAGAAATGACAGCAATAACCGACCAGGAAATTATCAAGGACAAGGTAATCAATTTGGAAACTATCAAAGACAAAACCTTCAATTGGGAAACTATCAGAGACAAAATAATCATTCAGGAAATTATCAAAGACAAAACAGTCAATTGGGAAACTATCAGAGACAAAATAATCATTCAGGAAATTATCAAAGACAAAACAATCAACTGGGAAACTTTCAAAGACAAAACAATCATTCAGGAAATTATCTAAGGCAAAATAATCACTCAGGAAACTACCAAATACAAAATCCATCAGGGAGTTATCAAAGGCAAAATAACCAATCGGGAAAATTTGATGGACGTAGGGATAATTACTCAGGAAATTATGGTGTGAGAAACGGTGCTGGGTCGAGCCAGAATAGGAACTTTAACAGACACCAGGACATAGTCCCCATGGATATTGGGTCTTCAAACGTTAATTTTTCAACGGAAGCCTTAAACAACTTCCCTATATAGTAATAGACTCTCCAATAAGAAAATTATATTTTGTGGTTGACAGTGGGGCAGAATTTAGTATTTTAGATGTAGGAGTATGTTCGCCAAAATGGAAAACACAAATATCTCTACAGGCAAGGGCCTTAGGGAAAACATTTTTAATGAAACACCTTTGCAGATTTCCACTCTTTAAGGAATTTAACATTAAGAATTATTATTGCGAATTTTTAGAATGTGAACTTAGTAATGGATATGACGGTTTAATAGGCAACAATATATTGCAGGGAGTAAGAAGTATCATTGATTATCCGACTCGGCAACTTATTACGGAAAATGCAACCTTGCCATTATTTATGAACAGAGACGAAGAAGTCTATCATAATATGTCTTATAAGGAAAATATAATAGAACTAGGGAACAATGAAATAGTAAGGGAAAATTTTCTTTCCTTTGTAAAAACAGACCATTTGAATGATTTTGAAATAACCAAATTGAGGCCAAGCTTGTTAAGATATAAAGAAATATTTTACAAATCGGATCAGAAACTATCTTTTACTAATGACATTAAGCACAAAATAAAAACTAGACATGATATGCCCATTTATTCTAAAATGTATCGTTATCCAGAGGTGCACAAGGAGGAAGTGAATCGACAAATTGAGGAGATGCTTGAAAACGGCATTATTAGAGAGTCAAACAGCCCATATAATAGTCCTATTTGGGTCGTTCCTAAAAAACTAGGTCGTGATAATGAACAAAAATGGAGAATCGTAATCGATTTCAGGAAATTGAACGATATTACAATTGAGGATAGATTTCCCATGCCTAATGTGGAAGATATATTCGATAAATTAGGAAACTGTCAATATTTTTCAACTATTGATTTAGCTAAAGGATTCCACCAAGTAGAAATGGATCCTGGCGATATTCACAAAACCGCTTTTTCGACCGCAAATGGTCACTTTGAATTTTTACGAATGCCTTTTGGTCTTCGCAATGCACCTGCCACATTCCAAAGGTTGATTAACAATATCTTGCGGGAGTTTATAGGCAAAATATGCTTCGTCTATTTGGACGATATTATAGTATTCTCTACGAGTGTAGAGGAACATATTGAATCTCTAAGTAAGGTCCTTAAATGCCTTCAAAATGCCAATCTTAAAATTCAACCGGATAAGTGCCTATTCTTATCCAGGGAAACCGAGTTTTTAGGCCATATCATTACACCCGAGGGAATTAGGACCAATCCAAAAAAGATCGAAGCCATTGACGCCATACAACTGCCTAGAACCCAGAAACAAATCAAATCATTCCTTGGTATTACGGGCTACTACAGGCGATTTATTAGGGACTATTCAAAAATAGCCCACCATCTTATAAAGTATTTGAAAAAGAATGCTAAAATTAACATAAAAGACCCCGAATACGTGGAGGCATTTCATAAATTAAAAACTTTATTGAAAAACGACCCCATACTTATCCATCCAGATTTTCAAAAACATTTTACGTTGACTACCGATGCCAGCAATTTTGCACTCGGTGCAGTGCTCATGCAGGATAATAGACCTGTTGCTTATGCCAGTCGTTCCCTTAACGATCACGAACAACGATATAGTACCATAGAAAAAGAACTACTGGCAATGGTTTGGGCAACAAAGCATTTTCGCCCCTATTTATACGGTCGTAGATTCACAATAAGAACTGATCATAGGCCATTGGTTTGGCTGAATAACATGAAAGAGCCGAATTCTAAGATGCAACGCTGGAAGATAAAACTAAACGAATTTGACTTTCAAATCGAATATATAAAAGGAAAGGAGAACGTGGTTGCGGACGGCTTAAGTAGAATAGTGTACGAGGGTAAACCAAATGAGAAACAGAGTGAAACAGTCACTGAATCAGATATTTTTATTAACTTGAATGAAATGTTCAACCCTGAAGAAAATAACATTGAAAATGATATTGAGACGGTTCACAGTGCAGAAACTGATGGTACCAATTTCATATCGATTACAGAAAATCCTCTAAACTTATTTAAAAACCAAATTGTTCTTAGTTATGGGACCAGGGAATTAACGAAATTAAAAATTGTTCACAGAAGAAAATTTAGGAAAATTTTAGTGGTTACAGGAGAAACTGATAAGAATCTGAGAGTTTTAAGATCTAAAATATTGTTGGAAGACATTACGGACAGAGAGATTATTCTAAGAAAAATTGAAACGGAACATTTAAAAAATAATCACCGCGGAATAAACGAAGTTTTTGCAAATTTGAAAAGGATATGTTTTTACCCAAGCCTACAGAGGGAAATTCAGAAATATATTAACAATTGTGAGATATGTAATCTCGCAAAATTTGATAGGAGTCCGATCAAGCACACATTTAACGTTACAAGTACACCCAACAGACAAAATGATATAGTTCACATAGATCTTTGGTACCCACAGAGGAACATAATGTACCTTACTAGTGTGGATAAACTTACTAAGTACGCCACAGCTGAAAAACTGAAAGACAGAACCTGGCTTTCTATTATTAATGGACTTAAAAATCGAATCAGATATTTGGGAAAGCCAAGACTAATAGTAATGGATAATGAATTCGACACTTTAAATGTAAAACAGTTTCTTGACGATAACGGAATTAGTTATCACCTAACAACTACATACTTGAAAACTGGAAATGCGGACGTTGAGCGGTTGCACTCTACTCTGAACGAACACATCAGACTACTCAACGCCGACCCCAACAATGAAACCGACTTAGATGGTAATGTATTTAGAGCAATAACAGCCTACAACGATACAGTTCATTCAACGACGAGACATAAACCAATTGACTTCCTCAATAACCTAATATCGACTCATGATTTGGAAATTTTCGCTGGTAAGCAGCACGAGGCAAAAGAAAAAAGAATCCAGATGTTGAACCAAGAGAGGGAGCAAGTAACTGATTTTGCAAACGCGTTTGTGGATAATAATAGGGTTAGCAAATCTCGACCTAAATATAGGAAAATTCAGAATTTTGTGACGCAGGGAAACTACATTGCCTCGGATAATAATAGATTTAAAAGGATTTACAAGACTCAGGTGAAGAGAAGACAGAGGTACCAGGACTAAACGTTACAGGATATTTCTTTATATGATACGATATGAACTCGAGAATCATAATAACGAATTGCTTGCGTTAGTTCTTCATGAAAAATACAGTAAATTTTTATTCACACAAAGAAAAAGGAAAAAAAAAATTATGAAAACTGTAATAAAAGTAATATATAACATTGTAAGAATTATCGTTTATTGAAAACTGTTTTGATTAACAATTAAATTTTTGCATATTTTCTAAAATAAGTAAAATTTAGTTATGTCATTAATAATTTAATATTGAAAAAGGTAACGCCTTATTGAAGAAACAAAAAAAAAAAATATATAAATAAATAGAGTAAACTATAAAAATAAAAAATATATATATGTAATACTAATTTTTTTTTTTTTTATCTAATAATTGTTAAACTCAATTTTATCGGAATTGTGTTGGAAGTGTTTAAAACTCAATCATTTAACTTAGGCCCACCTCTGTGCATTCTACAGAGACTGTAGAATCTAGGGATGGAGGAGTCATATAATGGAATATGACCACATTCTTTTAAAGTACTTTTAATTCTTTTTGTAAACATTAATAAATAATGCTGACGTGCAGATTCACAGCAACTTGAAATTGTAACTTGAAACTTCCCTTTGGATTGCTAAGCGTGTGAATCTGCACCGTAAGCAACATGAACAGTTCCAACACATTCTTGATTTTCCTTTGTTCTCTTTGTTTAAGCAACATATATTTTTGTTAGCATGTAAGACTCTGTATCTTTTAAATAATAATAAAGTTAGTCTGTCAAAAATAAACCAAGCTACAAGTCGTTTTAAATTTACAACTGCGTGCATAATTATATATGTATATATATTCATAAATTTTATGTTATTAAACTAGTTTGAAAATCAAATAACTTTTCACTCTGTACCTTTGACTAAATTGAACGTAAGAGTAAAACAGTTTTAAATGATTCTTACCCAAAAATTTTTAAGTGGACCAAGCATAATCCTCTTGTTTTTGTTTTTATATTGTCAACCTTTAACCCTTTTTAGAATTTAGAATTTTTATGGCAGTAATAAAATGTGTCTCAATAGACTTCTGCAAGTTATGTTGAGAGTTTTCAATGTGTACAATAATTTGAAAAGCTTTAGCATTTTTCTAATCAATTATGGTTTATTATTTTTGATTTCTGGCATTTTTGACATAATTTAACATATTTCGTTATGTATTTTATCATATTTTTCCAATAGTAATACCTCTTTATTTTTTCTATTGTTCGATATATTCCCCAATGTCCTCCCTCTATCGGATCATCGTGGTATTTCAGCATTAGATCAAGAATTGCCTGAGCATTCTTATCATTTATATTGGTCACCTCATTAAGTAGTAGCGCTACTTTTATGCCATTTCATTTATAAATTATTTAATTGAGATAAATTCTAAAATTTTCTCATTAGGTGCCTATTTGTTCACCGGCCACTTTCTCAAGTCTTAGGAAAAATTGTCCTAGGGCAATATTCTCATTAATGAACATTATATATAAATTACCGGTCACTTTTTCAAGCCTAGGGAAAACTTTTCCTAAGTCAAGATTCCCTTTAGTAAATAGTTTTCTTCTGACGTCATATTGGGCTTTTTATCATTATTTTAAATTTGATGCTGAATATTTTCGATATTACTTTGTTGTTTATATGCCATAGATTTTGTTGTGATTTTTAATACTGTATTAATTTTTTTATCTTTTGCTGCCACAAAAATGGGTTGTATGTTTATTTATGGTGACTTTTTATTTCTAATATTATTATTTGATTAACTACAGATTTTAGCATCAGTCTATTAATGCCTTCGCTGTATAATTGTGACTTATATCTTAATTTTGACATATTTCATATATATAGGTCGTCTACACTAATACATTTTTATATTATGTCAAATTATTTATATTATTATTTTCTAAAACTACTAGCAATATTTCGTCAATACATGTATTAATCCAAATCATTTGCTCTACTAACATATTTCTTCCGTAGAGCTCTTTTATGCAACAGATATATCTTAAGTAATAGATTTATTGCTGATATTATTACCAATATTAGCAATAGTAACCATAATGAATTTATTTCTGACTTATGGTCTATGATTTCCAAATTGGTAACCACGTTTGCACTGGGCTTTTCTAATTTTGATTCTGTTTTGCCCATCTTTTAATTTTATAATATTATTTTTATGTATATTATTTTGTCTTAAAACATTAAAAAGTTAAATTAACTTTAATTATTTTATTCTAATTATTAAAATTTAATTTAATTTTACAATTTTATTATCTTTAATTCAGTTAAATTTTATTGCTATCCATTATAAAAATTTTGAAAAATTTAAAAATAATTAAAAAAATTCTTTAAGATTGATTTCCATTAAATTTATTAATTTTAAAAAGTGATATGTGTTTATTATGATTATATTTAAATAGTTTAATAAAAATATTGATTTGTGGTGTCAATGATAAGAAATTTCTTTTTAAATTGTGAAATATATATCAATTTGTAAAATTAGATTTATTAGTTTATTTTTTTTTAGTTTATTAAGTTTTTTATTTAGTATTTATTTTATTATATTTGATTATATAATATTTATTGAATGAGAGTCTTATTTAATTTTTTTTATTTAATTAACATTTTAATAATTTTAAAATTATGAGGCTCTTTTAATAAAAGATTTTAGCCACGAGTTATGTAGTAATTCATAATTATGAAAAAAAAAAAATTGTTTGCCACGAGCGGTGAACGCTTACTGGCCCTAGTGTGCGACTTTAGCGCACCACTTTTAAAATAAAAGTTATTGTTTAAGAAGTTGTGAACACACTTAATAATTGTTAATAATAATATAAACGTTAGTGAACTCCCTTAATGTTGTTTTAACAAAAGGATATCATATTACACAATGAATTAACTGCAAACATTGCTACTTCAATTTGATTGGTCAATTTAACATAAATTTTAGTTTTAAGTATTTTGTCGACTCAACAATTAATTGTTAATATTTTAGTATAAATACCACAATAAAATTATATTTCTTTGTCAATAGTAAAAACTCGCTTTTTATTCATTGATCACATTACGTTCAAGTTACAAGTGCTTGAAAGTAAAACCACACAAACAAAAATTAGTACAGTTCAAATTCAAGTGTTTGTGCTGAGTCATACTAATAAAATCATTTACACGTTTAATTCTAAACATTTTGGTGACCCCGACCACCATTGATTTTAAAGCTTCCCCCCACCAGCGGTAAGGGGTTTTAAAGTTAAATTGGTGACTTACAACAGCACGCAGCCTACCCATTAACACTGGTATTCAAGTGGAAGAATTGCAACATAAAATCTGCCCAGCGAATCCTTGTCTTCAGCAGAGGCTATAAAAAACATCATACTAGTGGTGCAACACATATCAGCAGCTCCAGCAAATTAGAGCACTGACAACAAGCATCGGTTTATTGGTGACCAACTTCATCATCTCCACTAACACGAAGTTTCAGTGGACATATACTACCAGCACTACACCATTAGTGCAACAAACATCAGCAGCTCCAGCAAATTGATTAGAGCACTGACAACAGGCATCGGCCCATTGGTGACCAAATTCATCTCTAGTTTTTCTAGCGCTTAACTTCACTTCATACAGAACATGATGAATGAAAACCAAGGCTTGAATGAAAACCAAGGCTTGATTCGGAAGGCAAAAGCTAGAATGACAGCCTTAAGTAGGTTTTTAAATGTATTAAACATTAGCGACGAAATACAACCACGTCCATTTTATGACATCAAACTGTCAACCAAATACAGTCTTTGGGATCAGATCCAAGACTGATACGACAGTATATGCGAGCGCTTTGATGATCCATTGAATTCTGGCTTTGAGGTTACAACATTTTATGAATTGAATGACAAAGTTCAAGAACAGTTAGTCAGACCGTCCATATTGGCTAAAAAGGCACAAAACGTTGGTGAAAATCAGCCATCTTCATCGTTACATCTTCCAAAAGTTACAATACCGAAATTTGATGGCGACTATTTAAAATGGCGGCAGTTCTATGATTTATTCTCTGAAATGGTGGATAATCAGCCGATTCCCGCTATTCAAAAATTTTGGTATTTAAGGAGTAATTTGACGGGAGAAGCTGAACATCTGATAAGTCCGTTTTCTCTATCAGAGACAAATTATAGCACTGCCTGGGGAACCTTACAATATCGCTACAATAACAAGAGAATTTTAGTAGCGAATCTAGTAGAAAAAATACTCAATCAACAGTCCGTGACGTCATCCGCACAATCCATCAAAGCCATGCATGACACCACCAAAGAATGTTTACTCGCATTAAATAACTTGGGAATCGAAACAGATTCCTGGGATGCGATTATTATTCAGTTATTGACAAAAGCACACACATCAGGTACATGCAATCACTAACTAATCCAAAGGATGTGTCAAATATAGCTGATTTCTTATCGTTCCTTGAGCTTCAATTTCAATCTATGGAAGCAATTGTTCCTAGGGAAAAATCGACTTATAAAGCGGTGTCAACAATAGTAATATCTAACGCACACAACATTAGCATTTGCAAATTATGTAATAACAGTAGTCATAAACTGTATCACTGCAACAAATTTCGGCAATTATCAGAAGCAGAACGACTACGTTGGGTGCAGCAACAGAAATTATGCGTCAACAGCTTCAAAGATGACCACACTGCGAAAACCTGCAAGTCAAGTAGCTACAAAAAATGCGACAAAAAGCACAATACATTAGTCCATTTGCAAAAGAAAGTCAACACGCAAATGGATAAGAAATCAAATTTCAGTTCACAATCAAATACAGCCGAAAGGAAGACTGCTTCCAATGTCGTAGCAGTTACATCAGCAACAACTGAAGTTGCTGTGGGCCGCCAGGGCTATGTTGTGCTAGCAACAGCAAAAGTCATAATTACAGCCTCAAATGGTGCATTAGGTAAATTTAGAGCGGTATTGGATTCAGGATCACAGGTCAACATTGTATCTAAACGCCTTTGCCAAAAATTATCTATTTTACCATTAGGAGCTTCCCTTTGTCTTGACGGCGTTGGCGAAACCAAAAAGCATTCCAAGTATCGCACAAACGTTTAAATGAAGTCCAGAGATCTCAGTTTTTCAGCAAATGTGGAAGCATACATATTACCAAGTATAATTCCCGCACAACCAAGTCAACATATTCACAGTTCTTCTTGGAATATTCCCAACAACATTCACCTAGCAGATCCTCATTTTGATCAGCAGGATAAAATAGACTTGTTAATGGGAGCAGAATTTTATTACAAATTAATAAAAAGTGGGACGATACACCTTGCTGATAATATACCAACTCTACAAAACACAGAACTAGGCTGGATTGTAGGGGGTGCAATAGGAAGAAATCCAATTCATAATCCACTATATTCATCCACATGTGCAATATTTGGAGACACCGCTTCATTGGAAGAAGCGATAGAGCATCTTTGGAAACTTGACGAAATTGAGGTTAGCGAAAAGGCACTTTCGCCATCGGAAAAACAATGTGAATCACATTTCACTCATCATGTGCACACCAATCTAGATGACCGCTTCACTGTCAGTCTTCCGTTTCGAGAAAACCCAACAGCATTAGGAGAATCGCATAAGATGGCCGTCAACAGATTTCTTGGCTTAGAGCGTCGAGTTCTAAAAAATGAAGACATTCGGACGCAATATATAAAGTTCATGCAAGAATATGAGCATCTAGGACACATGCAAAGGGTCAACATTGATACAATGTCAGATCCCAAATATTTCTTTCCGCACCATTGTGTGATGAAACCCGATAGCACTACAACGAAATTAAGAGTAGTCTTTGACGCATCAGCGAAAACATCAACAGGACTCTCGTTGAACGATCTAATGTATACGGGGCCAACGGTACAGAGTGAATTGTTCTCGATCCTACTACGTTTTCGAGTACCGAAGTTTGTATTCACCACCGACATTGAAAAAATGTACCGACAAATACTACTTGATCCCGATAATCATCAATATCAATTGATAATATGGAGAGAAGACCCTGGATTGCCAATTAGCTACTACAAACTTAACACGGTAACTTACGGAACTCGGGCAGCACCTTACTTCGCCACAAGATGTTTACAGAAAATTGCTGATGAAAATATTATCAATTATCCGTATGGTGCGAACATGCTTAAGAGTAATTTTTACGTTGATGACGGCCTTGGAGGCTCTGATAGTCTCAACATCGCACTTGAGACTCGACACGAACTTATAACGATTCTCAAAAAGCATGGGTTCAATCTAAAAAAATGGTGTGCAAATCACCCACAGTTATTGATGAATATTCCACCCGGCGATCAAGAGGTAGATCTAGACTTCAACAGTAACGACGCTAACACCATAAAAACATTAGGGTTGCTATGGCTGCCAAAAACAGATCAATTTTGCGTCAAGGTAAAAATAAATAACCTTCATATTGTCTCCAAACGTACGGCAACTTCAGATTTGGCCAAATTATTTGATCCTCTTGGAATACTAGCACCCATAGTGGTCATTCAGCAGTTATGGCAGTTAAAGTTAGACTGGGATGAGCCATTGTCTAATGACCTTCAGGAAATTTGGACTAAATTCAGAAATGATTTAGACAGTTTGAATCATTTCAAGGTGCCTCGACACATGTTTAAGGGACAACTTCCAACCAAAACAGAGCTGCACATATTTTCAGATGCCTCTGAAAAGGCGTTTGGCGCCGTTGTCTATCTTCGAGCGACTCTTAAGGATGGTGCAATCATGGTACAATTACTTTGCGCAAAGACAAGGGTCGCACCACTAAAACAACAAACGCTACCTCGGCTAGCGTTATGTGCTGCAGTCATGGCCATGTCAGATCAAAGGGCAACCCAGCTGATATACTGTCCAGGGGCGTACCAGCACACAGCCTTTCTGGATGCAATTTATGGTTTTATGGACCACTTTTTCTGCACGGACGAAAAGAAATGTTGTGACGAACAAAAGGCGCTTAGCTTGTTTTTGCGCACATGGATTATTTTTATTTATATAATTTATTACAATGAAGTTATTTAGTTTAAGGAAGAATTGTTTTTATGTTCTTTTATATATTGCACATAAATGAATTTATATACCCATATTTTTTTATGCATTTAGTGTTAAGTTATATATTACATACATAAAGGAATTTCTACGCTCTTAGTTTGTTATTTCGTGCATATTTAGTATTACTGCAATAAAGAAACCGGTTTGATATATTTCATATATATCTGATACATATGTAGGTACATACATAGATATGTACGTGTGTGTATTATAATGTAACACTGGTAGATGAGCGAAGCAAGCAAACGACATACAACCTACGGACAAACCAGCACGAATGCATGTCTGTGGTAAAGGTATATAAAGAAGCGAATATTGCGGATCATGATCAGTTCGTTGGCAACCGGTACAGAGGTAAGTCGTGATTTTTATTTATAATTAATTCTCGGGTGGCTTTATTAAATTTAATTGAGAAAGCCATTGTGACTGTGTTGAGATACCTAATAGAGGGTTGACTTCTGATTGGTAGGATCAACGCAATTGAGTGGTACTCTAAAGCCTTTCTTTTGAAACACCAACTTACGACGCCAAGAAACAGTGTCATACTGAGGGTTGACTTCTACTAGGCCTGTTTCCGTCTGTCCGAGTTGTAGTATCCCGTCCGCGGCGTGGGCTACTAGTAAACTACGTCCAATCTGAGAGCTGATCTCTTCCCAGTAGTTCCCTTACTACTCGCCCACCAGGACGGCTTCGTAAATTTCGGTAATTGACGCTGTTAACGAGTACCTCGATACTCCGTGTGGGTGTAGGGAAACCGATCCTAACTGAGGATTGACCTCTTCCTGGTGACTCTCCCTCGACTCGCCACAGGAGTTTAATTCTGCCCGGGCTTCACATCGTCGTGCGCTTGTACCCCTGACTGCCATATATATTTAGTTTAGTTTTAACACTCATTTGTAAGATCAATGAAAATAAATACTTATATTGCAATAATATAAAGAAACTTTCTTTACTTCTCCTCCCATGGAGAATAATATGTAACGACTCTGGACACCACTGAGCACTACCCCAGCACCCAGCGGAAACGTGTCGTTACATTGGCGCCCGAGCAGGGACAGTTGTCCAAAGAAAATAAACAGCACATTAATATTTTCTTTTGGTATAAAAAGAAAAAAAAATAGAAAAAAAATATATATAATAAAATACAAAATAAAAAAAAAAAAATCTGATAAATAAAATTCCTTCGACTGCAAAATGTTAAAATCATCTTGGATTTATTCCCTTAAACGGGAGGAATTGTCTTCCTACTTGACACAGTTCGGGAAAAATCCTGCGGGGACTGTAGAAGAGCTAAGGAAGCAGTTTAGCAAATTTATAAACACCGAGCATGATGAAGAGAGGCTCAAGCAACTGCTAGAGCTGCAGAGCCGTCACGAGGTGTTACCATCCGCCAGCATAAGCCTCCCAGTACCCAACCGCGCAGCTTCACCCTCAAAGACCGAAACCACCGCCTCGGGCAGTAAGCCTACAGAAGTAAGTCCACCACCGGGACTAGAAGCCACCAATAGGATCATGGTCATCGAGTGCGTACAAAAATGGGGTCTGAAGTACGATGGCGGCAAGGACCCAGTTGGTTTTATGGAACGGTTAGAGGAACTGGCCGGCATGTACGAAATTGACTTAAACAACGTACTAAAAGTAGTAGCCGAGTGCTTTCGGGACAAGGCCTTGGTGTGGTATCGCAACAACAATAAACAGTGGGGTGAGTGGAATCAATTTAATAGTGACTTTTATCGTTTCTTTTTGCCGTCGAGATACTTCGAGAAGTTAGAGGACGAAATCCGTAAGAGGGCACAGCGTCCCCGGGAACCGTTCAAGGATTATGTCCTCGCATTACAAGGGTTAATAAGGCATGCAAATCTGACCGAGGCACAGAAACTGGAACGGATATTCCGAAACTCCCAACCCGATTACCAATGGTATATCCGCCGTAGAGACTTCACCACTCTAGATGACCTTATATTTCTGGCAGATGAACTCGAAAGCATCCCCACCACAGCCAACCTTGGACGAGGGGACCATCACCGCTTGATGGTAGGGCAGCCGACAGCTAGCAAGCCTGGCCGTCACAAACGAGGCAGTCGCCAACGAAATCAACGATCCCAAGAACGCACGCAACTGTTTTGGGAAGAAAATAAGATAAAGGCGATACTTGACGTCGAGGAGACAATAATAGCCGCCACTGTTGATACTGGCGCGACGCGGAGTTTCGTGCATCCCACAATACTGCAGCAATTAACACCTAGCCCGAAATGTAGGACAACAAAAGTTGACGTCACATTAGCTGATGGGTCAAAGGTCGTTATCTCCACTACCGTGAACCTACGAGTGACGTTGGGCCAGAAAACCGCGAAATGCGACTTTCTGGTTATGGACAACGCAACCGACGATATCATACTAGGACTCGATTTCCTGAGAGTTTTTGACACCAGCCTTGTATGTGGTGGTCTCATGGCTAAGAGTCCAAAGGCGGGGTCATCCGGTCACAGCACAGAGGATACAGTTGTTAAGTACGCCCGAAAGAATAAAAAGAAAAAAGCCTACAAGCGATCAACAGCCACCATGGATGCGCAGCAAAAGTTCGAAGAATCACGGCGTAAGTTCCGCCGGAACATTGAGAAGGAGCAGGCCAAGAGGAAGCGAACGATATTCCTGGAAGATGACGATGTCCCAAAGCTCAGTGACCGAGGGCCGAGGCGAAGGTCCCGAAGGTGCTACAGCCCAACAATGCCCAAAACGGCACCATCCGTATCTAATTGTCGACCCACTACTCGCCGCTGTCCACCTGAAGTAGTTGAAACCAGACATCCGGTCCGTGCTAAGGACCCCGAAGAAAATAAACCAAGGAGGAATAAGGGCGGCTTACGAAACCAAGGCAATGATGGGGCAAATCCTCGCCCACGCACCGAATACGCGATACCAACGACCTCTCAGCTCGATGAAGAAATAGCACCACCACCGCCGGTATACGATGAGGAGGAGATACCACCGCCGCCCCCTGTCAATGAAAATGAGCCGCCACCGGCCCCTAACTACGTTAACACGGACGAAACCATCCACAACCTCCCATCTAGTGGCGAGACTACCCCGCGACTATTCAAAGATTTTGAGATCAGCCTCGAGGACGATGCTCTAAATCTGTTGGGATGTGACGATGAGTTATTGGAGGAACTCCAACGAACTTTTTTTGGATGCGACTATACTACCATCGCTGTGCGTCCGTCACCTACACCGTCACCGACGTCACGGCTTGGGGTTCCTAAATGTAACCGATTTCCAGTGTAATTACCTGGGTCACAAATGCTATGAGCGCGTAATGCGAGTGCGGTTGCTAGCCCCCGGAGCATTCCCAAGGCATGCGGTCGACTACCCGAGAAATCAGATACCGACTGTTACACCGCATAAACTTCATCCATATGGTAGCCCAAGATCATCCCTTTCCAACGGCACCGCATTAGGGTTCAGCCCGTTAAGTAACCGGAAATCACCACCACTTACGCTGAGTGACACACTGTCCCTTTGCGAAGAAAACGATTATGGGCTGTCGCCCCCTGCCATGCGAGAGGTGGCATGTTTCCGAACACATCGCGTGGAGCCAGAATCGAAGAAGGGAACTGCATCTGAAAGAGGCGAGGCGCAACCGTCACCTTGCACCAAGAAGGAGATCCCTGTCGGGCAAGTTACAGCAGAACTCAGCCGGGTTATTGAGCAACGGTTGAATACCCGAGGTGAGCGGCAGCAGGTCAAGTTTATCACCAACATGGATGGTCACCGGATCCGCATCACTATCTCCAGGAAGGGTGCAGTTCGTGTCTGGCAGCTGGACTAAAGGCCTCGTCAATGGAATGAAGGGAGGTAATGTGACGAACAAAAGGCGCTTAGCTTGTTTTTGCGCACATGGATTATTTTTATTTATATAATTTATTACAATGAAGTTATTTAGTTTAAGGAAGAATTGTTTTTATGTTCTTTTATATATTGCACATAAATGAATTTATATACCCATATTTTTTTATGCATTTAGTGTTAAGTTATATATTACATACATAAAGGAATTTCTACGCTCTTAGTTTGTTATTTCGTGCATATTTAGTATTACTGCAATAAAGAAACCGGTTTGATATATTTCATATATATCTGATACATAGGTACATACATAGATATGTACGTGTGTGTATTATAATGTAACACTGGTAGATGAGCGAAGCAAGCAAACGACATACAACCTACGGACAAACCAGCACGAATGCATGTCTGTGGTAAAGGTATATAAAGAAGCGAATATTGCGGATCATGATCAGTTGGTTGGCAGCCGGTACAGAGGTAAGTCGTGATTTTTATTTATAATTAATTCTCGGGTGGCTTTTTTAAATTTAATTGAGAAAGCCATTGTGACTGTGTTGAGATACCTAATAGAGGGTTGACTTCTGATTGGTAGGATCAACGCAATTGAGTGGTACTCTAAAGCCTTTCTTTTGAAACACCAACTTACGACGCCAAGAAACAGTGTCATACTGAGGGTTGACTTCTACTAGGCCTGTTTCCGTCTGTCCGAGTTGTAGTATCCCGTCCGCGGCGTGGGCTACTAGCAAACTACGTCCAATCTGAGAGCTGATCTCTTCCCAGTAGTTCCCTTACTACTCGCCCACCAGGACGGCTTCGTAAATTTCGGTAATTGACGCTGTTAACGAGTACCTCGATACTCCGTGTGGGTGTAGGGAAACCGATCCTAACTGAGGATTGACCTCTTCCTGGTGACTCTCCCTCGACTCGCCACAGGAGTTATCTTCTGCCCGGGCTTCACATCGTCGTGCCCATGTGCCTGTACCCCTGACTGCCATATAGATTTAGTTTAGTTTTAATACTCATTTGTAAGATCAATGAAAATAAATACTTATATTGCAATAATATAAAGAAACTTTCTTTACTTCTCCTCCCATGGAGAATAATATGTAACGAGTCTGGACACCACTGAGCACTACCCCAGCACGTGTCGTTACAATGTGACCACGCAAGTTCTCACAACAACTCCAAATTCCCAACGACGCTGAGAAAAGGAAGAAAACTATAATTTCAGCAGTCAACGTTGTCAACGATGACTTGATATACAGAATTCCACATAAAAATTCCTTCAGAAATTTTGCAGCAGGTAGTTGGATATACTCTAAGATTCATAAGAAAAATCAGAAAGAAAAATGAAGACCGATCACCTAATAAGTCATTAACTCCGACTGAGCTAGATGATGCACTGTTCCTGATCATAAAGTCCTTTCAGAGGTTCGACTTTTCTCCAGAAATCAAACAACTGCGAGAAAACAAAGAAATCGACAACAAAAGTTCCATTGTAAGTTTGTCCCCATTCCTAGACAAATCAGGCATTTTACGAGTAGGAGGACGACTAGAGGCTTCATTATTATCATACGACGCGAAGCATCCAATGCTGGTGCCATATAACGACCCCCTAATAAAACTCTTATATACAATGATTCACGAAGACAACAAACATTGTGGACCACAAGCTCTTTTGTACATTATACGACAACGATTCTGGCCAATAAAGGGAAAAATTATGGCACGTTCTACGGTTCGAAAATGCATTAGATGTACCAGAGCTCGTCCACTACTATGTCAACAAATTATGGGCAATCTTCCGAAAACTAGAGTTACCCCAGCACGACCTTTTATCAATGCTGGAGTAGATTATTGTGGACCCTTTTGGATTCACTACAGGAGAAGCAAACGGCCAACAAAGGCGTATATAGCCGTTTTCTGCTGTTTTGCCACTAAGGCAGTTCATCTTGAACTGGTTTCGGATTTATCAACAGATTCCTTTATAGGCGCGTTAAAGCGTTTTATTGGTCGTCGACGGTGTCAGAATATTTACTCAGACAACGCCACCAATTTTGTTGGAGCAAAGAATCAACTAGCAGAATTAGCCGATAACATTTATTCAAGCCAGGCTCAGGAATCAATTATCTCCGCGTTCAGCTCAAAAGGAATACATTTTCACTTGTGGAGCGCAGCTGTAAAGTCTGCAAAACATCTTCTTCTGCGGAGTGTTGCGAATGCATCACTAACGTACGAAGAATTGGAGACAGTCGTGGTCGAAATTGAGGCTATACTAAATTCGCGTCCACTAACACCCATAACAACTGATCCAGAAAATCTTGAAGCCTTAACTCCTGGTCACTTTCTGATTGGCGAAGCACTTACATCGCAAGTAGATAGTAGAGCACAGCTAACAAACATGTCAGGATTATCCCATTGGAAGCATGTGACCACATAAAGCAGGAATTTTGGAAAAGATGGTCAACAGAATACTTAAACGAACTTCAGCAAAGATATAAATGGCGAAAGCAATCTGTTCGCCTCAAAAGTGGAGACATGGTAGTAATAAAAGAAGATAATATACCTATTATGAAATGGCCTTTAGGTAGAATTGTTCAAGTATACCCAGGTGATGACTGCATAGCAAGAGTCGCTGACGTAAGAACTGCATCAGGAATATTCAAACGTCCAATACATAGACTGTCATTATTGTCCATACATAATGATCCAGAAGGACTTACTGAAGACAGCAATACGAATATCAACAACTATACACCCAATTCTCCCTCTCTGCATTCTGCTCCAGCCACAGTCTCTCTTAATCAAGCTCCAATCCCGAAAAGACGCAAAATGCCAACCAATCTTCTAACCCTGACGTTACTCACGTTACTACTACTAGTACCAGTGGCCCTTGGAACTCCAGTCAAAAATAAGATAAGACAATACATTCCCTTCACAAAATCTGAATTAAGCGCTTGCAGTACAATAGAACAAGGCGTTTTCCTTTGTTCCAACATTCAAATCCGTTACAATTATGGTTCGGATGCCTGTGCATGCGATATTAATTTATTCAACAACAAAACAAAACCAAATTGTATCCTCAAAAAAACTGATATCAGATGGGTACCCCTAAGCAAAGGCAATCAATGGATATATGTTGCGTCACCACCCTCAAGAGCAACAGCAGTTTGCAACATGGAAATCATTCCTATATCACTAAAAGGCTCCGGTTTGCTGACACTTGATATAGAGTGTATCCTCAGGCACGAGTTTGTCAACATGAACGGACTAAAATCTATATCAAGCCTTGGCCAAATCTCAGCCTTATCATTACCAAAGAGCTCTACAGCCTTCACAAATAATAACGAATCAACCACAACAAATTTGGAGAGTGTATATGCCAAGAATATTAAGGACCGAACAACTCTACAACAGTCACTGGAACAACACGAAATCGCTGATCTACCTAATAAGTTGAAGACCCACCAGACACACAGCTATATAATAGGCTACCTAGCACTTGTAGTAAGCGTCATAGCTCTAATCATTCTGCTTTCCAGATGCAAATCCGATAATAATGCACTAAACTCACATCCAACTACATCAATTGAATCCACTAGAGAAAACATTGAGCTTCAACCACACGCCGAAGAACGCAAGATGACCCCACTACCAATGCCACGCCAGCAGCCCAAATTCTTCCTTGATGTCTAGCAGCTGATGACAACAATCAATTAATTCATTAATAATGTAGTTTAGCTTATACTCCTGTAACTAATAACTTCATTTTTCAACATACCTTGAAATTTCATTTTTACTTTAAACTTTCTCCCAATGTTTATTTTTTATTTATTTTGTTTTGAACAGTCGTTCAACGCGGGGGAGAATGTTTAAGATGTTGTGAACACACTTAATAATTGTTAATAATAATATAAACGTTAGTGAACTCCCTTAATGTTGTTTTAACAAAAGGATATCATATTACACAATGAATTAACTGCAAACATTGCTACTTCAATTTGATTGGTCAATTTAACGTAAATTTTAGTTTTAAGTATTTTGTCGACTCAACAATTAATTGTTAATATTTTAGTATAAATACCACAATAAAATTATATTTCTTTGTCAATAGTAAAAACTCGCTTTTTATTCATTGATCACATTACGTTCAAGTTACAAGTGCTTGAAAGTAAAACCACACAAACAAAAATTAGTACAGTTCAAATTCAAGTGTTTGAGCTGAGTCATACTAATAAAATCATTTACACGTTTAATTCTAAACAGTTATTAAATAATTAATTGTAAAATACATATGAATTAAAATATATATATTTTTTTGGTGATTTTGTGGTCTTCTTGGTTCTCTTCAGATCATTTTGGCTGGCTGATGGAGGTGATATTTTATTGAAGATGTCGTCCTTCTTTGGCTACCTTTTGGCCAGGCGGACCTTTATTTGCTTCTTTAATGCTGGGGTTCCTTTTGGCCAGGCGGACCCTCTCCTTCTTCTGCTCTTGTTTTTGGGTGCAAATCTAGTAGCACTCAAAGAAAACTGACAGGATTGCCATGTAATAAAATAGTTTTTATTTATTTTATTTTTGTCTTAGAGCTTGTATTATTGGAGCTCCTAAGAATGATGATTTATTAGTTGAATTATAAACTAAATGACATTGGCTTATATACTAATTATGAGACTAATTCTTAGGGGTACCTTAACATTAGAGTTAAAGAATAGAAATATATATTATTGTTGGGTAAGCATATTTAGCTTCCAACTATTTATGTATGGCATGTGTTCAACAGTTTTAAAGTTCAACGAGTGCATACTTAAAAGCAACAGATACTTTGTGTAGCTTATATCTACAATCAAACAAATACAGTTAATAAATGTGATTTATTTAAGTGCATTGTGCTGCTGCACTTGATTAACTGTACAAGTGTCAAATTACCGACACACACAAAATATCTTGCTTGCAGTTTGTCAATGCTTGCGTGTTGCGGTACTATTGAATCGCAATGCATACCACACACTGTTGGCCACATGCTACATGCCCTCTTTTGCATGTGTTTTGTTGTTGCAAATTCTAAAATAAAGCGACAAAGAACCTAATTCATTGACTGCTACCATACAAATGAGTATGTTTCGTATTTTAGTTTGGCTTTTCTGTTTGGTTTGTGTTGTGTATGTGAAAATGACGATTGGTGCTCGGCCCCTAGGGGCTAGTTTGACGATCAATGGTTCACAGACATACAATAATCCAGGAATTAAATATGATTTAGCGAGGAGCTTTCTTACGTTAAGCGGAGTATATATGTATATAAGTTCCTCTAACTCCCATTGGAGCATAGGGCGCCAATAACAGCTGATCGCCAGCGGACCCGATTTTGTGCCGTTGATCTTAACTCGTTCCAAGATAGGCCAAGGCTGTTCATCTCAGTTTCGGTGGAACGTCGCCACGTTGTACGTGTTCTGCCAGGTTGCCAGCCAGATTGTGAAATTGGGTTCCATCGAAGTGCCTGTTTGGCCACGTTGTCGTCGTTTTGTCGTAGTGTATGTCCAATCCATTGCCACTTGCGCTTCCGTATTTCAATTTCTATCGGAATCTGTCTTGACTGCACTAACAGGTCGGTATTAGAGATTGTCCGAGGCCAGAAAATGCGAAGAATTCTTCTGAGACAGCGGTTGACAAATGTTTGTAGGCGGTGGGTAATATTATTCGTAACTTTCCAGGTTGTGCATCCGTAGAGAAGTACCGATTTGACATTTGCTTCGAAAATTCTAAGCTTAGTGCGAAGACTTATTTTGTTATTTTGCCATATTCGGGCTAATATGCCAAAGGATGATCTTGTCTTGTTTATTCTACTCTCTACATCTAAGTCGGCACCTCCATTTTCGTCAATCTCACAACCCAGGTAGCAAAATTTGGACGTGTAGTCGTAAATTTGGTCGCCTATATTTAGTGGTGATGGTGAGTCAACTCCTACACTCAGTGTCTTTGTTTTTCTGGTATTTATTTTAAGACCTGTACAGCGCAGTTTGTCTTGCAAATTTAATGTTGTCTGTTTTAGATCACAAAGTCTGTGCGAAAGTAAGCATATGTCATCTGCGTATGCCAAGTAGTTAAGGTATTTGTTGTTGATTTGCCACTGGATACCATGGCTGCTATTTTCTATGGAACTTAGAACATCTTCTATCACGACAAGGAATAACAAAGGAGACAATATACATCCCTGGTGAACTCCACTTTGCACCATAAATGGATCAGATAGCTTTCCCTTGTGAAGAACGAAACATCTGGCTTGGTTATAACTTTCCTTGATCAGCGATATAAGCTTTTCCGGTATACCTCTTCTTTGCAAAGCTAACCATATGAACTCCCGGTTAATACTATCGAAAGCTTTTTCAAAATCAATAAAAAGAAGATGGAGCTTGGAGTTTAATGCCACACACTTCTCTGTGATTATTCGTAAGGTGTTGATATGATCCGCACAGGAATATCCACTGCGAAAAGCGGTTTGGCATGAGCTGATGGTATTTTCTAGGTGCTCTTTAACGCGATTAAGGATTATTTTTGCAATTATCTTTGCTATGGTTGGTAACACACATATGCCTCGCCAATTGCTGCAGTTCTTCAGATCTCCTTTCTTTGCAATCTTGACTATTATACCATCCTTCCATTCGTCTGGAAAGGACCCAATTTCCAACGATTCACATATAAGGGGGTGTAGTAGTTCAGCCGTAAGGTTTGGATTGCATTTATATATTTCAGCTGGGATACCATCGGTACCCACAGCTTTGCCATTTGGAAGCTGTTTTATAGCTGCTATGGGGTCTGCAAAGCTTGGGGGCGAGATTCGAATCCTAGGGTTTGTTGCAGTGATAGAACTTGTGGAAATAGGTGGTTGAGCTGCAGGATCAATAATGTTGTTTAATACCGTACAAAAATGTTCGTTCCATCTTTGGAGTTGTTCCTGGTCAGTGATGAGCAGATTTCCTCTCATGTCACGTACTGGGTGTTCGGTACGCATTCTTTGCTCTGCAAGTTTTTTCGTAATCTCAAAAACAGTTCGCGTATCGCCAGAGTTTGCTGCATTTTCGGCCTCTTCTGCTAGGCTGTCTATGTGCTTTCTTTTATCTCGTCGCACTGCTCGCTGTACCGTCTTGTGATATTTACGATATTTGGCTTCTAAACTACTTTTTTCATCACAGCCCTCGGAAGAATTCATTTTCTCTTTTAAAGCTTTACGTTCAGAAATTAAGTTCCAAGTGTTCTCCGACATCCACACTTGTCTTCCTTTGGGCGCTGGGCCGATGGTGTGATCTGCGCAGGATCTGATGATGTTTTTAACGTGGTCCCATTTAGAGTTGATAGACGCATACGGAAGTGCATCATTGTTTTGTGTCACAGCATTGCGTAGCTGAGCGCTAAAGTTGTTTCGGACATTGATGTTTTTTAAGCGCCCGATATCGTACTTCCTAGGCCGGATGTTTTGCCTTTTCTGTTGAATTGCGGCAGTACGTAAACGAATTTTGGCCAGCACCGCGATGGCTGATAGCACAATGGTCGATTTGGTTTGCGGTGCTATACCTATCGTGTGACATCCAAGTTACCTTATGACAATATTTGTGTTCAAAAAGGGTGCCTCCGATCACAAGTTTTCTAGCGTTGCAAAAATCAATGAAGCGTTCGCCGTTGTCGTTTCGAGTACCAAGGCCAAGCTTGCCCATTACGTGCTTCAGTGATTCGTTATCAGAACCAACCTTGGCATTTAAATCTCCCATAACGATAACAATATCACCCCGTGGAATGGCATCATAAGTTTTATTAAGCTGGCTGTAAAACGTGCTTTTAACCTCGTCTGTGGGACTTTCTGTGGGAGCATAGCATTGTATCAAAGATATATTTCTTACTCTGGATGCAAAGCGAGCAAGAATAAGTCTGTCACTTTAACAGGTACACAGCTTTCGAAAAGAGTAGAGATGTTGGATTCTACGTAATCTAATTGGTCATCAGCAGAGTATGAGTAATGCCAGTTCAGGGAATGAAATGTTTCGTAGAGAAGATTGAAGTCTATTATTAAAATCACGATTGGAAAAAACTTGATTTTCATGACAAAGATTAAAATCGTATGTCAAATATACCAAGTCATGCTTAAAAAAGCAGGGTGCAGAAATTTGATCATAAAACAGAACGTTTGATGGATTTTCAACAAAAGTAAGATCAAGTAGTAAGCTACATGTTGTAGTAAAATGAGTGGGCACTGTTGTGTTAATAGTTATAAGTTCTATGGCCTCCATGTATTCCTTAAGTGACGATTCTCTAAGGACATTTGAATTGAAATCGCCTAATATGCAAACATCATTGTGATGTTGTTGTTATTATTTTTTTTTTTGTATTGTTGTCTGGGCTGGCAGTCTTCCTTCTTTTATTTTTGGTGCCTCTTGGCCAGGTGGACCTTTATTTTCCTCCAAAGTCCCATGTTGGGGTGCCTTTTGGACCCTGTCTCTATTCTGCTCTTGTTTCTGGCTGCAGTTCTAGTAGCACTCAAAGAAAACTGGCAGGATCGCCATGTAATGAAAAGGTTCTTTAATATTTTTGTTTTGTCTTAGAGCTTGAATAATTGGAGCTCCTAAGACTGATTTATTAATGAATTGTTTAAACTAAATTACATTGTCTTATATACTAGTTATGAGAAAATTCTTAGGGGTACCTTAACATAAGAGGGAAAGAAAAGATATACATATGTATATTAGCGGAAATCACCCTTCGCATATATGCAACAGTAAAACTCATTGCAGAAAACGTTTGCAATGCTGAAACAGCTGATATTTTTGTTATATTTTTGCGGCCAAAATAACTAAAAACCTACGCTTACATAGTATAACGGCGGTAGTGGCCGTCGCGAAAACTATCGCCGGGCACTTAATTAATTATGAGACTACTGAACGGAATATGACTAAAATGGTAAACAATTAGATATAAATAAAAAATCCTGTAATTTTAATATTTACATATTTAGAAAATGTGTACAAGAACCGAATGATTACTTCACAAAAAATTTTAACGACGGCGTTGGCGTGTATAAAGTACAGCGCGGCTAAGTTTTTTTTGGCTGTAAGTCATTTGAAAAGTTCCGGCACGCATAATAATAAACAAAAACATTTAATGTAATAAATTTCAAAATAAAAGAAATATGAACAGTGAAGAAACTAAAACAAAAATTTAGCAAATAAGGCAAAAACCAAACAATAAAAGATGGCCAGAAGATGAAACAAAAAAATATTGGAATATATACAGGATAGTTATGAATTTGAGGTTTGTTGTTGATTTTCCATTATCTTGAAGTAAAAAAACCTTTTCTGTTTCAGAAGCCGACTGCTGAAATTTTTTACAGAAAACTTTTAGAAGAAACAAATATCGATGCCAGTTGGGATATTGTTAGATGGAAGGTCAGACATCTAAAAACAAACTACAACAAAGCCGAAACTTGGAGAAAGTCCACTAGAGCCGGTTTACTCGAAACAGATGCTGGGATTACCTCTAGGCTTGCCACCCGTACTTTATAATAAAGTATTGTACGTTTTTTTGATTAATTGTACTCTATGCTTTATAGAAACAATAAAGTACAACAAAATACTTTATTTCGCATGATTTGATTTATCTACAATTTAAAATAGATTCGGGTTATATCAGTCATTTGTTGACGTTTTTTTACAGTGGCGATTCTTTCTTAAGTCTATGTCATATTAATTTTGATATTTGGATATGAAGGTTAGGTTAGGTTAGGAAGGGTAGTGTGAAATACACATCCACTCGGAGACCCAATTGGATCCATTGTGATTCCTTTCATTTATAATTTATTGACTAATTAGTCTCCTTATTGTCCAAGGAGAAACAAAGAGCCCTTAACATCCATCATTCAGCCACTTAATTCCCATGATAAAGCCCCTGATATCCTCAAGTTTGCACTTTCGCGATATCACTAATGCCCTCATGGAAACGTCTGCTCAGCCATCTTTGCCTATGGCGTTGCAGCCTTGGACAATGACAGATGATATGCTCTATAGTTTCTGGCTCCTCTTCATCCCCACACATCCTACAGAAATCTGGAGTGCCATTTTCCCACATGCTGGTTCCGCTCTAACCGAGCAATGGCCAGTCAAGGCGCCTACTAAGACTCTCAAAACCTTTCTATTCATACCCAGCAGTAGATCAGATATGAAACAAGAAAAAAAAATTAACCTTTTGTCTGCTCCGAAACTGACCAGGGAAATTCACATGAATATTTTATTATTTATCGGTAAAGCCTTAGAGTACCTGAATAAATGGTTTGATTTTAAAAATACAAACGAGTTATTTACAATTAGCAATAAAAATTTAAAGAGCAAAGTTGAATTTGATAATATTGTTAGCATAAACGAAAATTTAAATCTGCAAAAACGTAATATAAATATGGATGATCTTTATGGAGAAATTGCGTCATTAAACAAAATTTATGATCAGATATACAGTTCTGAAGGTTTTGCGGAATTATCTCCAGCAAGTAAATGGCAGCTATTATTTAATAAGACTGATGATCGTTTATCAAATTTGTATAAAGTAATTTCATTTTTAATTTCTATTCCTGCCACGTCGGCATTCACAGAGAGAGTTTTTTTCTGTAATGAAGAGTAAATGGCGAGACGAAAGAAACAAAGCGTCTCTGAATCTGAAAAAAAATTAATTAATTATTTACTTTAATTTAAATATGATAATTATTTGATAAAACTTGCGAGAAGAAAGAGAAATAAATTGCACTTTATTTTTATACTGTGTACTTTTTTCCCTAACCTTTAACAACCAATGTACTTTAATTGCAAAAAAAAAGGTATGGACCCTAATTACCTCCGTAAAAGGTAAAATATTGCTTTCTGACTGTTGAATAGAATGTACATATCAAGTTTTGTTTATATTGCAGATAAGTTAAGAAAAATGTGTCCTTTCTATGAGGAACTGCATAGCATATTTGGGAAAAAGTCGTCAGAATTCCCATTTAGAGTTTTTGATACCGCCACTACCAGTAACATTGGTTTTAATAGCACCCAAATATCAGAAGAATTGATGGAAAATGAAAATAGTTTTTATATTTCTGATGATGCTGAAGAGCCCTGCATCATACAAAGCGAACGAAATTTATACTTAAAACAAAAATTAGATTTTGAAAAGGAAAAATTTTAAATGGAATTTAGTTTGAACGAGAAAAGATTAGCTGAGGAGATTGAAGAAAGGAAAGAGAAATACGATTTAAAAAAGTTAGAATTAAAGAAGTATAAATATTGCTCCAATAAGCAAATGTAAATAATAGTTTATGTAGTGTAGTAAGAGTGCATAAATATTTTTGGCAAGCTCAGATATTTTAGATTCATAAAAGTAAGTAGCAAGTACGTACATATGTATGTATGTATGTATGTACAAATGTATGTAGTTAACATTCCTACATGGATGTGTAAGTATCATGTGAGTAGATAGGGGAGGGCTGGGGTGGGCAAAACCTACCCAGACCCGCTTCTGTCCACCCCAGACTATCTCCTTTTTTTTAAATTACTATTTTCGTTTAAAATTTTTTGTAAGTACAGTGTAGCCTCGTTGAACGCAACCCTCGATATGCGCAACCCCTCGCTTAACGCAACACCCAATTTCTTAACATTGGTGACTCTGTAAACGCAACTTTTCAAAAAACAAAGCCTCAATTAACGCAACTTTGCAAAACAAGTAAGGCTTTTTTGTTTTTTTTTTTAGTTTGTTTTTTGATAAATAAATTCAAAACGTGTGTATGTAAAATCTTATACTTATGTGCAATAGTCTTTTTGATTTACCGTTATTCTAACAATGACAAATATTTTGTGCGTATTACTTCTATTTTTTAAATCAATTTAGTTTGGAAATTTCTTTGTTTATAAATGGTTCTTTCATCAAAATAACAAAAATGCCTTTCGTGACAAAATTTGTTAAACTAACAATAAAAGAAAAGAGTGAAATTCTTAAGAAACTTGAAAGTGGTGTACCTGTCAAAACGATATGTAATGAATATGTTAATGCATAGGCTCGTTTGCCTTGCTTAACGGAATAAATAAGTGAATAACAAAAAAGGACTAATAGGTTGGTAGTTCACCAAACTATTATATAGTAACTTTGTAGAAATGAAAGTTATCCGAGTGGTACACCAGAATAACTTGTAGTCAATTAATGCAAAACGCAGGTTGATTGATTGATCAGTTATGATGATTTTTATTAAAATTCAAAATTATTTATACTAAAACTAAAGAAAAACATAAACAAAAAAATATAATAAAATTAAATTGCAAATTATCAAATAAATAAATAAAGTGCAATGTAGACAAAATAAAACAAACAAAAAATAAAAGAAAGAAATATTTGCTGGTAGCCGGAAATCGTTCATTCATATGCTGCCGTTGTAATAAATTTTTCTCACACGTTCAGCTCTAGCAGAATAAAAGACAAATATCCAATTTCATTCTGTCTGGAACTAAACGGTAACAAAACAAAAAAAAATGTAAAAGAAACTAAATTTAAAATCAAAAAATTCTGCTGACTTATTGAATCTCACGCTTTGAATAAAACGTAGACAATAAGTTCGCGCGTGTTAAGTAAAACAAGAAATATAAATATTTGAGGATTAATTCGAATGATGATTCTTTTTTAATTTGTTAACAAACAAAAAAAAATCATAAAGAATTAACATACTGCGGCCCCCAGGGGGTGCAACATAATACAGTGGTATTAAGAAATGAACGAAATGCGGCTTGTTATCATATATGTGTGTGAGATATCTAAGCTTATGGTTCTACAGCAATATCCCAATTCGATCTTGGCCGTGGCTGTGGAGTTGGTATTGTAGGTGGGCCTTTAATTTTTCTTTTGCGTATTTGTTTTAATGAAATGACGATAATTACAGTCAATATGAGAGCTAGTCCTCCATAGCTCACTGCAAGACTGTGCACGCCATGGTTGATAGTTGGGGTAGGTATATTGCGCATCTGTTCCCTTACTTCCTCTTGCAGCCTGGTTATGTTCTCAATGCTTTCTAGGCTTGGCGATGCTCGAGTTAAATTGATAACTTTCTGTTGTAAATGTGGAAATGAAATGCCGGTGCTTGTGTAGGATTGATGCAGAGTCGAGGTGATGGTTTGGTGGCCATATATGGTTATTACCTCGTTTTTCATTGTACATCCTGCTGCTAAGGTAAGCAATCCAGTTCCTTGCAGAACTTGATAATTGCTTTCGCCATTACATACAGTACTTAATTTGAGCGGATTTTTAGTTGCGAATATCCATTGGTTCTTTTTATGGAGCTGGTACCATACATTATCATTGGCTATTAGCTCTGAATTACAGCTTGAATCTGATTCATTATTGAATAAATGTATTTCACAGCGACACATTGGTGAATTTTTGGAATGTGTAGCTTGGATATTCGGGCATAAGAAAATATCATGCTCAAGTATGTTGCAATCATGAAGCTTGGTATCATCAATCGGGAAATATTCGTCTCGGTGAGCGTTAAGAGCCATCATTTTGGTTGTTGGCATGATGGCAACCAACGAACCATTTACTAGCTGTGGAACTGGAGTAATATAGAACAAGTCGAATTCCTCTGTATGTGCTACTGGGATGACCAAGGTGCAAATAATGTGCTGATTTGAGACGGCTGCATGGGCTGTCACTATCCCGTATAGATGAAGTATATCCGTGACTGGTAGTGCTAAATCCGATGGAAGATTTGCCTTGATGTTGTCAACTTCTGTAGCGAATTGTTGTGGCGTCAGTACAGAGGGACTTATTCTACCATGATATGTATCGGTTAGTAGATTCATTATGGCCTTTAGCATTGTTTGCACATTGTCTGCAATAACAATTAACTGAATGCTAAGCGACAGAATGAGTTGTGATTGATGGGTATCATTGACTGTGAAGTTCTCTAGCCTTTTCAGTCTAAAATTGAATTTTTCAAGGATAGCTTGAGTATGAGCTTCAGTTTGCTTCATAATATTAAGTGTAGAGTCAAGAAATGATGTTTGATTTCGTAAGAGCTGCGACAAGTGGTCTTCGTTGGTTTTTATACTGTTGATAGTGTTGGTCATTTTTTCGGCATACTGTGAATCAAGAACTCCAAATAATGAGTTTGCTACATTTCCAACGAAATCAATTGCTCCTCGCTTCTTTCTTCTTATGAGGTTTTCGAAACTGGCCACTACTTTGCCTTTAATGTTGTTAAAGTGTGTCGCAAGGCCGATACATTGATGCTTGAGGTCTGAATTGTTGCAAGAGTTCATTAAAGTATTGGTTCCGTTTGTTAGAAGTTGTAATTCATTGAGGAATGGTGCAAGTTCAAAATATACTAGGAGTTTCCAGTCTGAGATAATTGGTTTAACTTGACCAATCTGTTCAAAGTGCAGCCCAGGAGTGCTACTGATTTTTGTGTAAAGACTTTGTTGGCATGTCGCTAGTGGAAAGAATAGAGCGAGAATAAATAGCAGGCTTGTTGTAGCTAAGTTGAACCGTTTTGGGGATGGTGTGGCAGTTTTGTCAGTGGAGGATTGGTTTCTTTTGAGTCCAGAGCTAGTGTTTTTACTTGGGTTGGTGGATTGATGGTTTCCTTTGAGAAGAGGACTGTTTTCTGCACGTTCACTGCCAGTAGTGGTTGGGGGTATGTCCAGAGGAAGTGGAGCAAGTAAATGAATTGCCCGTTTAATGATACCAGTAGATGTTTTAACCGTTGCCGTTCTGACGATTCCATCGGGCCCAGGGAATGTTTCGATCACTTTCCCGAGTCGCCACGTCATGACAGGAGTGCTATCTTTGATTATAACTATAGTACCCACTTGTAAGCTTTGAGACCTGGATTGCCATTTGTTGCGCTGCTGGAGTTCAGTGAGGTACTCGTGGGACCATCGTTTCCAGAATTGATGCTTGATTTTTGATACCAGCTCCCAACGGTTGGCGAGTGATGCCGATGTCGATTGTGCAGTTGCATCGACTTGTGCCGTGAGAGGTTCTCCAATCAAGAAATGGCCAGGAGTTAGAGCAGCTGCATCATTAGGGTCATTTGATAGTGCTGTAAGAGGTCTGGAATTAAGAATAGCCTCGACCTCTATGACCACAGTCTCCATTTCTTCATACGTTAAGGACGCAGTTGCCAGCTCTTTGACTAATAGTTTTTTGGCTGACTTAACTGCTGCCTCCCATAATCCTCCGAAATGCGGTGCTCGTGGAGGGATGAAATGGAAAGTAATGTTTTTACTCGCACATTCCCGTTGGATTGTTTCTTGAGCTGTTGTAGTAAAGAGGGCTGTTGATAATTCCGCTAGCAGGTTTCGAGCTCCGACAAAATTGGTTGCGTTGTCGCAGTACAGATTCTGACAGTGCCCCCTGCGACTGATGAATCGTTTTAGTGCTCCGATAAACGCCTCTGTTGTAAGGTTTGTGACGAGTTCTAGATGTACTGCTTTCGTGGTGAAACAGCAAAATACTGCAATATATGCTTTTTGTGGTCGTTTCCCTCGGGTTTTGAAGTGAACCCATATAGGACCACAATAGTCAACTCCGGAATTTATGAATGGTCTTGCTGGGGTTACCCTTGTTGCCGGTAGATTTCCCATAATCTGCTGAAGCAGTTTTGGCCTTGATCTTGCACAGGAAACACATTTATGAATGGTTTCTCGTGCTAAGTGTTTGCCTTTGATGGTCCAAAACCGTTGCCGGACGGCTGCAATGAGGGCTTGGGCTCCGCAATGTTTATTTTCCTTGTGTATTGACTCATAAATTAGTCTGCTGACTATGTCATTATACGGTAGGAGCATTGGATGTTTTGTATCGAATGGCAAAGTTGACTCTTCGAGCCTGCCTCCAACTCTTAAGATGCAATTTTCATCGAAAAATGGTGACAGACTTTTGATCGGACTTGATCCTTTAAGTCCCTTCTGTCTTTGTAACTGCTTGATGTCTTCAGGAAATGCAAACCTTTGAGTCGCTCTAACGATGATAAGAAGTGAATCATGGAGCTCAAGGGGAGTCAGAGCTCGTCGAGTTTGTCGGTCTGCTTTGGGAGTTCTGGCGTTTTTTATGAATCTGAAAACATATCCTATAATTCGCTGAAGGGTTTTAAACGAATTTCGGTGATTTATACTGTGTAGCGGATTCTCATCTTGGAAAGATGCAAGTAAGTTGTGAGGATTCTGTTTTCGTTCGATAATTGTTGCTTCGGAGCTCAAAGTAAATGTAGCTGGCCAATGGTTTTCATTTCCATGGAGAAAGAAGGGCCCATAGAGCCAATGTGGCGTTTGCTGTAGCTGTGGTGGGTCCAATCCTCGGGATATAATGTCTGCTGGATTGTCTTGTGAGCTTACATGTCGCCATTGTTCGGGGAGAGTAGATTCATGAATAGCAGCGATTCTATTTGCTACAAAGGTGTGAAATGAAGAAGATCTTGAATTTATCCATGTCAGCACAATCTTTGAATCAGACCAGAAAAATGTTGGTGTAGAGGCCATATCCAAACTGCTTTTGACTTTTGCAGCTAGATTAGCTCCCAACTGAGCAGCACACAACTCCAGCCTAGGTAACGTTTGTTTTTTAAGTGGTGCTATGCGAGTTTTCGCACAAAGTAAGTATACACTGAGAATTTTATTTGAAAGAGAAGTTCGGACGTATATTGCTGCTCCATATGCCTTCTCTGAAGCATCGGTAAAGACATGTAGCTGGGTACTGGAAGGAGTCTCTCCTTTGTAGATATGGCGATGGACTTGAAAGTTTTCAAGCTCACTTAGACTATTTCGGAACCGCCGCCAGCGAGTGTCAAATTCTAAAGGAACAGCTTCGTCCCATGATAGATTCAGCATCCATAGTTCTTGGATGAACATTTTTGCCTTGACTACTACTGGGGATAGGAGCCCGAGTGGGTCAAATATCCGAGCCAGATCTGAAGTTACACTGCGTTTAGTTACAGCCTTTATTGGTTGAAGGCTTACTTTAATCTTTAGCAAATCATTTTTAGGTAACCATGCTAACCCTAATGTTTTTGTATAGTCGCTATCGTCGGTTGAGAGATCTAAATTAAATTCTTGATCATGACCTGGGATATTGTGAAGGAGCTGAGGATGATTAGCGCACCACTTTCTTAAGTTAAAGCCGTACATTGCCATGACGTGTTGCAGTTGGCGTTGAGTTTCTAGTGCTGTAGTCAGACTGTCGGCTCCCCCCAATCCATCATCAACATAAAAGTTTTTATCCAAAAACGTAGCAGCTAATTCGAATTGACTCTTGACAGTTTTGCTTATTTCTTTTAAACATTTAATGGCAAGGTACGGGGCTGGCCTGGTTCCATAGGTAACTGTATTTAGCTTGAAATAACTTATAGGCTCAGTGATATTTTGTCGCCATAGGATTATCTGAAATCGCCTGTCGTCGGTATGGATTATGATTTGGCGATACATTTTCTCTATATCTGTTGTAAAAACGAAACGTGGCAGCCTAAATCGAAGCAAAATAGTAAACAGTTCATTCTGTAGAGGTGGTCCAGTATGCAATATATCGTTTAGTGATGTTCCTGACGATGTTTTTGATGAGGCATCAAAAACAACCCGAAGTTTGGTGGTGCTGCTTTCAGGACGTAACACTGAGTGATGAGGAATAAAGTACTTAGATCCTTCGAGATCAGCTAAATTAGTTTTCGTCATGTGTCCCAACGCTTCATAATCTTTCATAAATTGGGTATATTGTTCCTTTAATGAAGGGTCTCTTGCTAGACGACGCTCTAATGAGAGGAAACGGTTAAAAGCGATACTGTGTGAGTCTCCCAAAATAGATGTATCATCACAAAATGGAAGCCGAACCACGAACCTTCCGTTTTCATTGCGTCGAGTATGCTGACTAAAGTGTGATTCACATTGTGCATCAAAGGGGGATAGTTGCTGCTGTGGATTTTCGATTTCCTCAAGTTTCCAAAAACGTTCAATTGCCATCGTCATTGTATCGTCTTCAGTACATATACCGCATGTTGCCGCTGATAGTTGCTCGCTAGATACCTTTCCTGCTACTATCCAGCCGAAGGTTGTATTTTGCAATACTGGAAGATCATCAGCCAATTTGATTTGGCCGATGGTGAGTAATTGGTGATAATATTCCGCTCCCAATAGTAGATCAATTTTGTCCGGTCGATTAAAGGTTGGGTCTGCCAGGGTGACATTGTTTGGAATGGACCATTTTTCGATGTAAAGTGGTTGCGCTGGTTGGGGAGCAATGATTTGTGGAAGTACAAAGGCCTCCAATCGCGTCGAAAAATTATTCACTCGAGATTGAAGTTCTATGTTGACTCGATGTTGAACCTTGGTCCTATTTTTTCCAATACCATTGATAGAAACGGATGATGGTCTTATTGGGAGCCTAAGTCGTGTTACTAATCTTTCGGTTATAAGGTTAACTTGTGATCCTGAATCGAGAATAGCCTTGCATTCGATTGTTAAATCATTTGTTTTGACCTTGACCAGTGCTGTTCCCAAGAGGACATACGGTCTCTTGTTTGCATAGTTTACTGCCATACCATTGACTTCTACCTTTGGCGTGGCGACCAAAGATGCCGCGTGTTCGGTTGATTGGCAATTCAGCGTTGATGGTTGTATCGGGGGTTTGTATTCTCCTCTTGTTGCAGGAGTTTCCTTACTAGGAGATTTATTTACGTTAGAGGATAACATGTTTGATTGAGTGGTTGATTCCAAATGAACTAGAGTGTGGTGCTTTTTTCCACATTTCTGGCAGCGGCCTAACATCGTACATTGTTTAGTTGAATGATTATGGTTGAAACAGTTCACACAAAGCTTGTGTTTTTGTGCAATGCTGAGTCGATTTGCCGGTGTTAATAGTAGAAATTCCTTGCACCGATATATGGGATGATAGTCTCGCTTGCAAATTATGCATCGTCGAATCTCCGGTTGAGGTTGTGATACCAGAGTGCATGTTTTGTGATTTGAGAAAGAGGTTTTCTCTTTTTGTCCTATTGCTTCTAGAGTTTGGAAATATTTTTCGAGGAAAGCAAGAAATCTGCTGATTGGTTGTAACTCCTTTGGGTTAGATATGGATTGCTCATATTGAGTGTAAACTGTTTTGTCGACCTTTTTAACGAGAAGGTGAAATAAAAGCGGATCCCATGACGTAGTTTGGAGCCCCATGTTGGAGAGGGCTGCTAAACACTCCCTTGTGGTGTCGTGCAATCGCTTGACAGCACTCAGCGTACACGCACCTGATGGTTGGTCGAGCAGTCTCTGGATTGCTGTTGACACCATCAACCTCTTGTTGTTGTAGCGATCCTGCAGCAATTGCCAAGCAGCTTGGTAATTCTCCTCAGTAATGGCAAGATGACGTATGAGATTTGCTGCTTCTCCAGCGACATGATTCTTTAGGTACCACATTTTATGAGCATCGGACATTCGTTGCTCATGAACAACCCTTCTGAATAGGTCGGAGAACGATATCCACTTCATGTAATCACCATCAAATTTGGTAATTGTGATAGTGGGTAATGGAAGAGTAGAGTTTCTTGCTGAAGTATCTGGGGTTGGAAAATGGTGGCTTCTATTAGCAGCGCTGAGCTGAATGATTGCAGACTGAGCAGCTTGTTCAAGGTGAATGTATCTGCTTGAATCATAGCCGGCAATGTCTGGGTTGGGATATTTGTCCAATACTTCATCATTGAGCTGCTGTATTTGTTGCCAAAGGTGGGTAATCGTGGCCTGCTTAACTTCATAGTACGACCTATCTTGTCCTGGTTGCTGATGAAGGCCTTCTAATTGCCTGGTAAGCGCTGCCATCTTCCCAAGAGACCGGCTGATAAGTCCATCGTGACCACCAGCTGCACCTGCTTGTGGCTGCTTTGTAGGTTTTGAAGCAGGCAATACTTTACTTGCAGATTCTTGGTCGAGCTTACCGAGCTCTCGCTCCATTATTGCGATGTGCTTTGACGTCATGCTCTCGATTCGGGCATAGAAGTCTGACGTGAAGTACTCATCAGACGTGTCTATATCCTTTAACTCTCGCAACTCATTATCAGTACGTTCGAACTCAGTCCATGCTGTCGTCAGACGGGACAATCGCTCTTGGTAATAGCTTAGAGTTTTACGACTGGCAGAATCCTTGTTGAAGTTTCGAATAATCGAGGCAATCTGCTCCCCGATTTCCTTCAGCTGTTGAAGGAGGTTCGCAGCGGTTTTTTCCATAATAGTTGTGTTTAAGGATTGTAGTTGATGGCTTGGAATTTCTTTACGCGGTGGGTGCTTTCTGACTTCGAATCTGAAGATTGCAGTGTCCTGTCACGGTCGCCAAAAATGTTAATGCATAGGCTCGTTTGCCTTGCTTAACGGAATAAATAAGTGAATAACAAAAAAGGACTAATAGGTTGGTAGTTCACCAAACTATTATATAGTAACTTTGTAGAAATGAAAGTTATCCGAGTGGTACACCAGAATAACTTGTAGTCAATTAATGCAAAACGCAGGTTGATTGATTGATCAGTTATGATGATTTTTATTAAAATTCAAAATTATTTATACTAAAACTAAAGAAAAACATAAACAAAAAAATATAATAAAATTAAATTGCAAATTATCAAATAAATAAATAAAGTGCAATGTAGACAAAATAAAACAAACAAAAAATAAAAGAAAGAAATATTTGCTGGTAGCCGGAAATCGTTCATTCATATGCTGCCGTTGTAATAAATTTTTCTCACACGTTCAGCTCTAGCAGAATAAAAGACAAATATCCAATTTCATTCTGTCTGGAACTAAACGGTAACAAAACAAAAAAAAATGTAAAAGAAACTAAATTTAAAATCAAAAAATTCTGCTGACTTATTGAATCTCACGCTTTGAATAAAACGTAGACAATAAGTTCGCGCGTGTTAAGTAAAACAAGAAATATAAATATTTGAGGATTAATTCGAATGATGATTCTTTTTTAATTTGTTAACAAACAAAAAAAAATCATAAAGAATTAACAGAATACAAGGTTCACAAATCAACAGTAGGTAGAATAAAAAAAAAAATTCAGACTTTTTCCCTTAAAAACATGAATCTTTAATTCGATAACAACCATCAGTATTAATTAACATACATTTGAATGTGTATTTTATTAATTTTTTAATAGATGTATATTTTGTTTTTCTTTATTTCAATCAAATTAATACGATTATTAAAAGCTAACCTTAGTTTTTTTTACAAAATTCTTGATTGGTTTAAAATAAGCTTTTAAATAGAAAAATATGACTAGATATTTGTGACTTGGTTTGCGCAACAACTCAGTTATCGCAACAGCCCAAAATTTCTATTGGTTGCGTTCACCGAGGTTACACTGTATATTGATATTTTCAATAGCATAACATAATTTACAAAATATTTTTCTCGGTTAGACAACATAATAAGTCATCCTACTATGGTGATTGCCATTTAGAAGAAAAAGAAGAAGATAAAAACAATCACATCTATCGTGAATAAGAAGTGAAATTTTTGTTCACGTGAAATTTTAATTCCACTCGGAGGGAAAAATGGTATCGTGAATCTCCCGTGAAAAATTATTCTCCCTATCAGTTCTTAGTGAATGTAAAAAAGGGAAGAAGATTAAAAAAACAAAAAATCATAGAACTCTTTGTTCAAAAATATACACGGACGTATTTATTTTAAAGAAAACTTCAAAAATCAAAGTTAAATATTCAGTGTTGGAGCTTTAGTTTTTTTGCTCCGTTTGTTTATTGCATTCTAACTTTTATGTGGTAAAATAATTCGGCTACTTTTTGGAAAGCCAACAAAACAAAAAAATTCCAACAAATTAAAGCTTTACAAATCTGCAGGCAATTGGCCTGTTTTTTGCATTTTCTTGAGGAAAACATCAGTTTGTGCCTTATTATCAGATCTTTTCATTGAAATAAACTTTTTAAGATTTAATATTCGAATTATAAGAAGAAATATATGTTCTGTTCTGTTCCCCATCAAAAATAAAGTGAATAAATTAAAGGAAAAAGTGAAAAAATTCCGAAGGAAGAAAGTATTCACGAATAAAATTTTTTCATACGAGTTGTTCACGATTGCAAATACGTGAAAAATGAAAAAATTTCATGTTGAAAATTATTTACGATAGGGGTGAAAGTAAACAAAAATCAAATAAATTCAACCAGCTTTATTAAAAATTGCCATTTTTGTTTAGGAAAGTAACTTTCTTCAGTAAATTTTTATTAAAATTTCATATCCAGTTTATGTTTAATAACCGCTTACTTTTTAAAGAAAAAACAAATATGTAATGTTAATGAAAGTGCTGAAGAAGAAAATTCTAACGAGAAAGCCGGAAAATAATGTGAAATTTTAACAATAAATAACATGGCTGAAGAGGAAAGTTTTACCTTTAACTTTTTAAATACTTTATTTTTGTTACATTTATTGCAAACTGTTTTTGTGATATATTTTCTAGTTTTGTTTTAATAAAAAATTATTTTGTTTTAATAAAAATAGGATTTATTTTTTCTTTTTGCGAAAGCGGTGTACTTGCCCACCCCAGAATAACAGTCTAGCTACGCTTATGGTAAGTATGTATGTATATGAAAAAAATAAAATTCTCTTACTTTTAAAATTTAAATTATTGAATATGCCGCCATACATAAGCACATACAATGTATGTACATACATACATATGAACAAACGAAAGAACTCAATCGCCACTAAGTATGTAAATATGTACATATAATTAGATTTAAAATGAAAAATAAATGTAAAATATTTTGTGTTTTATATACATATTCACCCCTATCGCGAATATTATGGGAGTAAGTTGTTTGGGAGAAAAATTGTATTCCCATCCCAAACAAATTGCTATCGCGAATATTTTGGGAGTTTAAGTCTCTATTGTGAATTACTTGGGAATAAAAGTTTTTATTTTGAATTGTTTGTTTTGATTTAACAAATAATTTTTGCGGAATTTATTTTGTGGTGTATGAATAAAAGAAATTACAGCTAATAAGGTAAAAATTATGAATAGCGTTTATTTGCGTTTTCTGTTGCTGGAAAAGGAAAATCAATCCATAAAACGACTGCAGCGAAGACAAATACGTGATGAATCTGATCCGCTTTGCTTTGTTGCGGTTTTTTTTTTGTTTTCAGTCAGTTTTTTTCTTATGTTCCATATTTGGTCGAACCACACCTACATATGCTTAAAAAATTTAAATTAGGGGCTATGCACATATTACGTAACGCTCCAAGGGGGGTTAAAGATTTGTTACAGATTGGAAATTTTGCACCGAAAAATTATTAAAAAGCGTTCCAGGGGGTGGGGGATATAAAATCTCTGAAAACTGCGTTACGTAATATGTGCACAGTCCCTTACGCTTATTAAACTAATAATTAACACCATTTACAAAAGCTTAACTCGTTTCAAAATTTAACCACGTCCCCTTTTTTAACCTTTGCCATAGTCTTGATTCGCACACATTGCATCAACCAGAGAATTAATTTGTTCTTTATTAACACTCCTGTGTTAATAAATAAGATAAAAAAATGATTACATGAAGTTCTGGATTAAAAAACGAATTGCTACTTACATGTTCACTTCTTGTTCCCACTTTCAATGGTTGTGAATAATTTTAGTCAAATTATTCGCGGGAGTAAACATTTGCGATGCCATATTTGTAAGGTATGGGAATTCATTCCCAAAAAAAATTTTTGGGAATCATTCACGATAGTAAAACAAAAAATTTGGCAGTTTTTTCATGGGAATGTTTATTCGCGATAGGGGTGATTAAAGGCCTTCTTCATAAAAAATGTTTTCAATTTATAACAGGTTAATAAAACGAATTTTCATACATAAGCCTTTTCTAAACCGAAAATATTTTTTATGAATAAGGCAGTTAGTATGTGTTTATTTGAATTAAATTTTAGTTTTCCATTTATTTTAAGTTTTTTATGTTTTTGATCTTTTTTGTTTATTTATTCTATTTCTTTTAATTCATTTGTTGATTTTTTAATTCATATTAAGTAAAAAGACTGCTACTATTTAAATAATAAGCTGTAAAGTGCTTGTCTTTTCAATTCAAATTTTTTATTTTCTAAATGATGCTCCTGTTCTTCATCAGATTGCTCGCAGGGCCTTTCGTCATTTACATAATTTTCCATTACGTCAAGCATTGGTATTCTCTTTAAATCCAAAAGGATATTGTGTAAAATACTGCACACAACAATCCACTGGCAGCAAAATTCATCGCTTCGGGACGAATTAATTCGCATTTTTAAGCCTTTCAAACTGCTAAACTTTTCTTTTAGCAAACCAAAACAATGCTCGGTTCTCACTCTATATGTGCTTTGCCTTTTGTTGAAGTGTTTCCTTTTTTTGCTGTTCATTTGAATTGAGTTTGCCCGGTAAGGCGTAATAAGGTTATTTGATAAGGAGTAAGCTGAATCACCAGCAATCCACTGATGCGTTGAGAAATATTTTTTTGGTTCGTTATAAATGTCACAATTTTTAGATATTTTTGAGTCATGTACACTTCCGGGATTTCCCACAACTACATGTCTTATACGTAATTTGAAATCACATATCATCTGAACTTTGATGGAGTATTTGTGAATTCGTGAAAAAAAAGATTCCTTATTAATAACTGAAAGGGGAATTTCAGAACCAACGACGTATCCAATGCAGAATGGCAACTCCTTAAAGGTTTCAGCAACAATTAATGTCCTTTCATCTTCATTTGGCCAAGATATATATTTGGATAGCAAATTTAAAAATTACATGAAAACTCGTCGAGTTTTTTTATCAATCGTGCCACCATCTCCGATTCCAAAAATTGATGTAATTTTTTTTAAAGTTGCTCCTTCTCCAGATGATCCAACCCTATACGCGCACTATTGCTAGTTGATACTCTATCGGATCTTCAGAAATGAGACCAACAAGGTAATTGAATTCCATTCGATTTACTCGTAACATTTGTAAAATCGGTCGTCATCAAATTGTGTAAGAGTGTGTATGGACCACGTTGTTGATTTAGGAACCAAATACCAAAATCCAAGCCGATATGGCACAACCAAAACTATGTCTTCAATAAGATCATCCAAAATGTTGTCCACTACTTCATCCTTACCTTCGGACTCAGCAATCTCCATTAACTCAACTTCATCAACAGCGTTTTTAATAAAAAAATTTATGATTTTGTTTTTTCCCGTTTGCTTAGGCATAAGTATATATAATTTGTTAAAATTTAAGAAAAATTACGAATGAAAAATTGAATTTTTCAATTAAAAAAAAAAAATGTTTCTTGTTCTTTTAATGTTTCCAAAATATTAAACTTGCTAAACGATTAAAAAAGACACTCATGCTTCGTAGCAGAAAATCATAGTATTGATGCTTAGCTTGCAGATATGCTACGAAGGGTGATTTCCCCTATTTATTATAAAAATCATTCCCTTTTTTGTTTCTCACGGTGGACATGCGGCGTGTGTCCCAAAAGTAATAGATAAAACTAAACCAGCGCATACATGTGTTCAACCGACATTTCATAATGTTTATATATAAACAAATGCACAAATGCATGCGGTACTTAATCAAGTACTTTATGCGACGGCCCTTTGATCAAACTCAAAGGTTGTAGTTTATCAATGAAATTTGACACTCTTGTGTGTTTGCAGACACTGTATGTATGCGGCATTGTTGGTGTTGGTTATATTGACAGTTTGACTACGCTACAGCATGTATGTATTCTCTTGGTTGTGTTGGTATGTCTGATTCTCGGAGAGGCTCATTAGTTGGGTTTCTTTCATAACGTCCAAATAAACATGCAGAACAGTGATTATTAAATTGCTTGCTATCTTTTTTTAAGGTTGGCCAATAATATTTTTCTAAAATTTCTTTGGTTGTATTAACGTAGCTTCTATGAGCTCTTAAATGTTGTTATATATGTAAGCGTTCATGAAAATCCTGTAGAAGCTTCCCGATATCTACAAGGGTACATCTCTAAATTGGAAACATGGCTAAAACAATGGCGGATAAAAGTGAATGAGCAGAAATGTGTACACGTTACTTTTACTTTACGCAGGGAAACATGCCCGCCTATAAAAATTAACACTGAGACTATACCGCAACACACTGTAGTAAAATATCTAGGCGTTCATCTTGATCGTCGTTTAACATGGAAATCGCATATAGACATAAAGTTAACACAAATGAAATTAAAAGCAGCGCAAATGAATTGGCTTATTGGAAGAAATTCTATATTAAGTCTTGACTGTAAACTTTTGTTATACAACGCGGTCCTGAAACCAATATGGTCCTATGGAATCCAGTTATGGGGCACTGCCTCAGCATCAAGTGTAGAAAAAATTCAAAGGCGACAAAACAAAATTCTACTTTTAATTACTGCAGCCCTCTGGTATATCCGAAATCAGCGAATTCACAAAGATCTTGATGTTCCGTTGGTGAAGACAGTATTTTCAAAACACACAAAAAAATATATTGAAAAATTAGTATTGCACCCAAATCCACTTGCGCGCAACATTCTAAATTAATTAGGCCACACCCGGTTGAGAAGGAGGGATACTCTTTCTCTCAGCCGTACACGAGAGATGTAAAACATCAAAAATCAACAGTTGGAATTAAAAATTTTGTTTAGCACTGGCTAAACATATATTGAAGTATTTTTGGATTTAAGATTTGAAAAACTTATTGATGTTTCAATTTTTATAATTGAAGATAATAATAAATAATAAAAGTACCACAAAAAAAAAAAAAAAAAAACAAATAATATATGTATGTATGTAAGCCGATGGTAGTGAAACGCAAGTTAGTAATCAACTTAAATGCTTTATTGCTAAAATCCAAGTGTCTTACAACTAACTTAATCGAAAGCTAACTCACTGAACACCGCCATGACTTGCCCAAAAACACATGTCAAAAACGACATCATTGCCATGACGATGTTCAACTCGTGTTGCCATTACAGAGTACTCTTATTATAATATCTAGTATGTATAGTTAACAATCTGTATTTAACAATTTTCCCCTCCAAAAAAAAAATTAGATACTATACATTTCAGGTTTAGGCCTTAACTTCAATACCTATTTATATAATTTAGTTATTGTATATATAATATAATGTTACTTCAATTGAACTTAAAAAAAATACATATATATACATACATATGTTAATTTAGAACCTTTTTTTTTTGTGTTTAATAGTTTAATAGTAAGTCAATCGATCAACAGGTTTTTGAAGTCGATTGCTTTTACGTACAAAATTTTGGATATTGTCGGCGCATTCACCCACTTCTTGCCCTTGTTTGTGATGCTATTTGTTAAATCGGAACTAATATTTTCGGGGAGCTCTTGTTGCAGACCCTTCGCTGGGATATTTTTTATCGAATACCTGGCTACCTGCATTTAACATTTGATCAACATGTCTACGCGCAGTTTTCCCGTTATCAAGTTGAACTTTCTAGTGCAATAGCCCCTGTTTATCACTAACTTCTCCCATGTTCCACTTTTCCTTGCCAATATAATTTCTCACCGCAACTCTTTCTCTCTTTTGAAATTCTTTGGTTTTAATGTTATTGTTTAAAGGTACTAGTTGCTATCTCTTCAGGTAATAAAAAATACGATATTTAAACAAAACTTCCGACGGTGACTTTTTAGTAACAGGATGCGGCGTTATTCGATATTGCAAGAGAATATCGTTAACCTTTATTTCGAAATCTTCATTTTTCGTTATTAAACACCGCAGCTATTTTTTAGTTTTTGTACATATCGCTCTGCTTGTCCGTTTGTCGCAGGGTGATAAGGAGCAGTACGTTTATGTACAATATTATTCACTCTACAGAAATGTGTAAACTTTAAATTAGTAAACTGTGTACCATTGTCGGTACAAATGACTTTCGCTACCCCAAACGTCGCGAATATCTTTCGTAATACTGGAAGAGTTGTATCTGTAGTTATGTGTTTAAGTATATGCATTTCTGGCCACTTGGAGAAAGCATCAATTAAAATTAAGAAATATACTACCATGAAAGGACCAGGAAAATCTAGCTGCACCCTTTTCCAAAGCATAGATGGGTAACACCAATGATGAACCTACACTTTATGTGGATTATTTCTCGTTTTGCAACAACTCCTGCAATTTTGAACAAACTCTTCAATTTGACTATCAATTTTCGGCCACCAGCAAAATCAAATGTTACAATGTTAATTTGCAACTTATTTTTGCGGAATTGAAACTCATAAGACAATAGGATTAATTTTAGTTATTAATTTTTCTTTATTTACATTTTAATTGTTATTACTTAGACTAATTTTTATTTATTTATAACCGTCTCAGGGAGCCTCTTGTTAGGTTGGTCTTTGATCAGGTTTTTTGGTTAGTTGTTATACGTTTGGTGATGATTCCCAAACTGCCTTTTGTTGTCAATATCAACCCACCTTTTATACCTATCGATGACCGTTGATGTTCGCTGCCGCCAGCGTGGTTGTTCCCGCAATATTGCTGAGTGTGCGATTTTTAGCAATTATATGCAACCTCAGCATATAAGCCTGGAATTTCCAGCCGATTGCGGTTCTCACGATATTGCAAATTCAGCAGTATGTATGCAGCGCATGGTTTTGCTGCTGCTGATGTTTTTGTTGGTTGGGGGAAAATGACTCATAACAACGTCAGTATGTGTGCAGCTTATGTTTCGCTGCTGCTGATATTTTTGTTGGTTAGGGGAAAACGATTAGGATGTTTCGTAGCCATACTTCTGGAATCAAGTCAAAATAGATGTGTGTATGCATCCGACTACCTTGGCGATACAGCTTTGGCAGCTCTCGGAGTAATATGTAATGATCTCCCGAGCCTTGATTGCATGAAGGTTTGCAGTTTACCATTAGTGGTAAAGCTGAGTGTCTGTCGACTTGGTACGTTTGCTGCGTCATCAAGGAAAAAATATGATATTGCTGGTGAAATACTGAGGTTGTTATTGACTTTGTAGTTGTCATTGGCGTTGTAGAGATTCCCCTCTTTTCAACGGAACTGGTCATTCCGTCTATGTATGTGTTGTGTTATCGTATATAGGTTTTCGGTTGTGTGAGGTTGATAGATATAGGCTGCTGTTGAGGATGTTGGGATGTTGATTATTGGTTGATTTTGAAACACGGGTTAATATTTTTAATCTTATTACTAACAATTTTTTCTTACATATACTTATATTATATAAAAATTTCTTTTCTTACATATTGTTAACAATTTTTTCTTACGTATACTTATCTTCTTTATATATATATTTCTACTGTACGTGCGTTGTAACTGAACTCCTCCTAAACGGCTGGACCGATTTGCATAAATTTTTTTGTATGCGTTTGGGTGGCGCCCCGGGTGGTTTAAATTTACAATTCGGTCCAATAGGACAAAGGGGCGTGGTACCTCCCATACAAACCACATATTAAAAATCTATTATTTCTGCTCCTGATAACGGTATTTAAACAAAATTTGGTATGTCAGTTTGGTGTAAATTTCTTAAGTGCTGCTGCAAATATGGGCGGGATTGGACAAAGGGGCGTGGTACCTCTCATACAAACCACAAATTAAAAATCTATTATTTCTGCTCCTGATAACGGTATTTGAACAAAATTTGGTACGTCGGTTTGGTGTACATTTTTTAGGTGCTGCTGCAAATATGGGTGGGATTGGACAAAGGGGCGTGGTACCTCTCATACAAACCACAAATTAAAAATCTATTATTTCTGCTCCTGATAACGGTATTTGAACAAAATTTGGTACGTCGGTTTGGTGTGCATTTTTTAAGTTCTGCTGCAAATATGGACGGGATTGGACAAAGGGGCGTGGTAGCTCTCATACAAACCTCAAATTAAAAAAAACCGGTGTGTGTAGATCACACTCTGTAGAAGTTATACTTCTTACGCCGTAATAATATTATAAGAAAATAAAAATCATAATATAAGTTAAAAATATTTTTTAATTGTTGATTTTTTATTAAATCACCTGCATTATTAGAAGTGGTTGCAGTAGGCATAGTGTTGTTGGTGGAAGCGTTAGCAATGCCCGTTATAATATCATCTGTTTTAAAATGGAAATGAATAAAACTTATGTTCATATGCAAATTTGAACAAAAACATACTCGAATTTTGTGTATTATTTGCATTTGAAATGTCCACTAATACATTTGGTGGTTGTTGCAGACTTAACTGCTTTCTACGCTGCCGGTATGCGCGCTGGTTCTCTGCTGCTTTTCTGCGCTTTCTTTCTGCTTCTACAATAAGAAACAATATTTTCAATAATGCTAATAAAGCATTATTTTAAATTAATATAAAATCACCTGCACTTCTTGAAGCCATAATTCACTATAATTAGTCACTTTTTTCACTTTTATTTTGCATTTGCACTTTATTTCTACTTTAAATTTAACTTTAACTAAAGTACAAGAACGCTTCACGAAAATGCTGTGTACTTTGAAGAAGGGAGATGTCAATATATGTACATATATGTAGTATATATTTTAAATATTTTTTAATTTGATTTATTATTGATCTAACCCTTTTTGAATCATGTAATAAATGCTGTTCGTTAAAAGCATTTTTAAATCAGTGTTATCTCTATTTTTTTGCTTTTCTTGCTGTGAAATACAACAACAATAGTCAACGTTGACAAAAGCAAACGCACATAAATAACCGAAATTTGTTTACTTATTTTGTTTCTCTTTTTTCTCTTTCTCTTTCATATTTTTTTTGGCTTTTCTTGCTTGGCACGAGCCAAATTTTATTCAGAGAACACTTTGGCTTCAATTGATGAGAACTTTAACACATATGTAGGTACAAATACACACTAAAGTCACACAGCGTTATCGTTAAATTTCACACGTATGGTTGGGCGTCGCATAAGAAGTATAACTTCAAAAATCTATTATTTCTGCTCCTGATAACGGTATTTGAACATAATTTGGTACGTCGGTTTGGTGTGCATTTTTTAGTGCTGCTGCAAATATGGGCGGGATTGGACAAAGAGGTGTGGCACCACCCATATAACCCAAAAATTTAAATCGCCATATTTTGGGCATTTTTTGACCTACGTCGATGATATTTGGTACATATGGTATTGGCATAATTTGGAATACGTACCTTTTTATTAAAATTAAAAATCGTAATCTAGTCTTAACTACTGGACCGATCGTCACAATAGGATATATAAATACTTTTAATTTTATTTTATAACGAGGGGGTAGCGAAGTACACCGGGATCAGCTAGTATTATATAAAAATTTCTTTTCTTACATATTGTTAACAATTTTTTCTTACGTATACTTATATTATATAAAAATTTCTTTTCTTACACATTGTTAAAATTTCTTATTACATACATATGAAAAGTAATATTATCAGGCTCAAGTTCAGTTTTATTGAATTAATGAAAATTCAAAATTACTAAGAGTTTTTTTGTGTTGGAAAATATTATTATTTATATCCAATCAGATTTTAGCAGAACGTATCAGTACTGATTTCAAGGCCGCTACACCTCTCATCAGCGTTCAATTGTCCATCTTTACAAATTTCGTAAAGTGGATACTAATTGAGAAGAATATCAACTATTTAACCAGTTTTCAACAGAAATAGAATATGAGAATTAATTTTTAATTCAATTTTTATTCTACAATGAAACAGTGCTGGTTAGTACGAAATTCCCTCATTACTGTTTGGAACTAATAATCAACACAAACTCATAGTCCGTTATCATCAAAGTATTCTACTTTGTATTTTAACGTTTTTGTTGTTTTTACTCTATATTAGGGAAATTCACATATTACTGTGACCCCTGTTATTAGGGTATTTATAGCTCGTGCCCAAGCGGAATTAATATTTTTATATTATTATTATTACGAATAAACGTAATTATTATTTGAACTTATATTGATTTACATACATATGAAAAGTAATATTATCAGGCTCAAGTTCAGTTTTATTGAATTAATGAAAATTCAAAATTACTAAGAGTTTTTTTGTGTTGGAAAATATTATTATTTATATCCAATCAGTTTTTAGCAGAAAGTATCAGTACTGATTTCAAGCCGCTACACCTCTCATCAGCGTTCAATGGTCCATCTTTACAATTTTCGTAAAGTGGATACTAATTGAGAAGAATATCAACTATTTAACCAGTTTTCAACAGAAATAGAATATGAGAATTAATTTTTAATTCAATTTTTATTCTACAGTGAAACAGTGCTGGTTAGTACGAAATTCCCTCATTAGTGTTTGGAACTAATAATCAACACAAACTCATAGTCCGTTATCATCAAAGTATTCTACTTTGTATTTTAACGTTTTTGTTGTTTTTACTCTATTTTAGGGAAATTCACATCTTACTGTGACCCCTGCTATTAGGGTATTTATAGCTCGTGCCCAAGCGGAATTAATATTTTTATATAATTATTATTACGAATAAACGTAATTATTATTTGAAAAAAAACTCTTAGTAATTTTGAATTTTTATTAATTCAATAAAACTGAACTTGAGCCTGATAATATTACTTTTCATATGTAAATCAATATAAGTTTAAATAATAATTACGTTTATTCGTAATAATAATAATATAAAAATATTAATTTCGCTTGGGCACGAGCTATAAATACCCTAATAGCAGGGGTCACAGTAAGATGTGAATTTCCCTAATATAGAGTAAAAACTACAAAAACGTTAAAATAAAAAGTAGAATACTTTGATGATAACGGACTATGAGTTTGTGTTGATTATTAGTTCCAAACAGCAATGAGGGAGTTTCGTACTAACCAGCACTGTTTCACTGTAGAATAAAAATTGAATTAAAAATTAATTCTCATATTCTATTTCTGTTGAAAACTGGTTAAATAGTTGATATTCTTCTCAATTAGTATCCACTTTACGAAAATTGTAAAGATGGACAATTGAACGCTGATGAGAGGTGTAGCGGCCTTGAAATCAGTACTGATACGTTCTGCTAAAAACTGATTGGATATAAATAATATTTTCCAACACAAAAAAACTCTTAGTAATTTTGAATTTTCATTAATTCAATAAAACTGAACTTGAGCCTGATAATATTACTTTTCATATGTATGTAAATCAATATAAGTTCAAATAATAATTACGTTTATTCGTAATAATAATAATATAAAAATATTAATTTTTTATTACTCTTATTTTTAATATGTATATATCTCTTTTAAGCTATTAACCATAGATGTAAGTTGCAAGTTTCTACATGAAACTATTTTGAAAAAGTTTTCTATGGTAATAATTCTTGGTTTTAAAATGTCCCCTTTTTATATTTTATAATTAAATTGAATCACTAACAAGAATGGGAGTTTCATAAACATTTTGGTTTGTTATACTCAATCAGCTACATATTTTTATGAATTTAAAATTTTTACATATTTTTGCTTATTTCGTTTTTTAATTCTAATTATTTTGATCTAAAATTTTAATTTTCAAATAATTGTTATTTGTTTGTTTAATTGTCTGTTTGTTTATTTTTGAGTTTTATAAGTTAAGTTAGTATCATTATTTGGTTGCCTTTTTACTTTTGTATATATGTATTTCTTTTAATTAATTATTACCAGTTGAGAAGAGTTGTTTTAAAAATAGGATTTTCATATATTTTTCTACTTAAAATTCTACTTAGTAATAAATTGTATTTATGTATGATAACTTCTTGAAGAAGAATAAATTGTATCTTGTTTAACGTTTTTCGTAAGTTTATTTTAATTCTGTATAAATATAAATCCAATTTTTCTTAATCTATTTTTACGATTGTAGATATAAAATTTTTTTCTTCACTGTAAATTTACAAGACAATATTTACGGGTTTTTAGAGAGATTATTAACTTTAATTTTTATTTGGCTTAATTTTTATTTTTCTTAATAACCTTGAAATAAATTCTTTGTAAGAAACCAACATAATTATACATACAATTATAATTTCTTTGAAAAATTGTAAAATGAGTAGGAAAAAATTCCACTTCATTTTTGCATTTTACAAAATTTCAACTGATTGAAGCACTTTTTTTTATTAAAAAGTGAGTTCAGTTGCATTTGTTAGTGTTTTGTTAGTGAAAGAAATTTAATAATTTTGTTGTTTCAATGATCTGAAAGAAAAATTATTCATACGCGTATAATTATTTTCAAATCAACAGCAAACAAAAAAAAATCCGAAAAGTTTTATATTATTGTTACTGTTTGCATATCCACATGCACACATATACGTACACATACATATGCACATACATACGTACATTAAATTATGCAGTTTGATTCAGTTGTCATTGGCCGTGAAATTGTCTGGCAAAATTTTGCTGTGGAATCATGTTTCACAGCCAATTACTCAACTACAGTCATGCAAAAAAAAATCAACTAAATTTCTCAATTGCTAATTTTTTCTCGCTATGTTATTATTTGTGCGCTGTACCAATTGAGAACAATAGTTAGCACCATTTGAACAATCACTTGTTTTCATGTCCGTCACATTACTTTTGAGTTCCAGTGTATCCCACACAATAAATTAGGAGAACATCAAAACTTCCTTTTATCTTTTATTTTTAGTTTTTCCCCTTAATTTGGGTTGATTAATTACGTTCAATGTTTATTTATTAACGACAGCTAATCATATGTTTAAAAATTATGTATGTATATATAATACGTCTAAAACGATTAACCGGGTGCATAATATCCAATATACATACGATATAAAAAGATTAAAAAAATAAATTTTAATCATATTGCAAAAAAACTCGAATTTAGTTTGTCTTGTATTCGTTTTTTTTTCACAACCGCTTTATTCATCTTCTAAATTATACCAAAAATAAAAGTTAAATCCTAGTTAAAACTATACATATGTATATATATATATATTAAGCAAATGCTTTTTTTTATACTCTTGAACAAACACATAAGTAGAGAATGATCGCTAGTCTGTCAGGCGCTTGAAAACGTACCCAGCATTTTTAAAACCTTAATAAACTCTTTTGCGAAAAGTAGTAGCTAGAGCCAGGTTCTTCAATAATTATAATCAAAACCCTTTTGTTCACTTTATCATCCGAACAGTGGATATTCCAGATGAAATGATTTTCTGTGGAATAACTTTTATTCTAAACAGACAGGAAGAATACCGAACTTTTGCAGTCAGCTGTTTTGATTTAAGATGCGTTGCTTTAACTGAAAATTTGCAAAATATTTTAATAATAAATAATATTGGATGCCGTGAGAATAACTCCTTAAACAAGAGAGAAATATAACAAAGCCTTATTCGACATTTTTTAATTTGAACCTCAAATTTAACACTAAGTCCATTGAAAATGTTTGAGAGAATAAACTCAAGAATTTTTCCCGGAGAAAAGTCTATAATTTTCGAAGTTTGTTCCGTTGTCTGTAATTAATTTTTTGGGAATACCATATTTTGTTACTATCTCGTTATAAAAGAATCTTGCTGCCGTTTCTGCTTCGGCATCTTGCATGGGTGCGCAGACAAAAAATTTTGATAAATCGTCCTGTAGAGTAAGAATGTATTTGTTTCCCATGGTGGTTGTTGGCAGGGGCCCCACCATATCCATATATACCTTTTCAAAAGGTCTATTTGCTGTATCTGTGAGGACAATGGGCTCTCTATTGAGAAGTCCACTTTTATTTTTCTGACATTTAGGGCACTTTTTGATGTAGGTCTTGATATCGCGTTGCATTCCCTTCCACCTGTACTGTTTTTTTATTCTAGAGTAGGTCTTCATGACTCCTTGATGTCCGCCCAGAGGTGAGTCATGAAAGCTTCTAAGAACTTCTTGGATATGCTTTTTCCCAGTTAAAAATGTCGCCGCAGAGGTTTTGTCACTATTTTCACTCTGTTTCTCCTCTGCAAGAGTTTTCTGTTGCTCTTTTTGTTTTGTTTTTTCTTCTTCCGATTTTCTCGAGTTTGCTTGAGCTCTAGTTATCACTCCGATATTTTGATTTTTTGTTGGTAATCTGCTTAATGCATCCGGATTCAAATTAGTCTTCCCTGGTTTGTACACAATCTCGAACTCGTATTCTGATAATTTATGCCTAAACCGTGTAAGTCTTGAGGTTTGGTCTTTGAGGGTTGATGGTCAGTAAATACGGTGAAGTGTCGCCCCAGGATATATGGAAGAAAAGTATGTGTTGCCCATACCACACCAAGCATTTCTTTTTCTATTGTCGAATATCTTTGTTCGGTGTCACTGAGACTTCGACTAGCAAACGCTATCGGATGATCCATTTCGTTTCTTATTTGCGACAAGACTGCTCCTAAGGCCTCGTTACTTGCATCTGTTGTTACTCTGAAGGGTTGCGTGAAATCTGGATAAATCAACATTGGAGGATTTGCAATGCTTTCCTTGACCTTGTCCAAGGCCTCTTGGCATTGAGTCGTCCACCTGAATTTAACATTCTTCTTTAACAGCCTTGTTATTGGTGAAGCCAATTTTGCCATTCCTGCAACAAATTTTCGGTAGTAGTTGATCAAGCCCAGGAGTGCTTATACTTCTTTTATTGTTCTTGATGGCTTAAGTTGTTTTACACATTCTACCTTTGAAGGGTCTGCTAGCGCACCCTCGTTGGAACATTTGTGGCCTAAGTAAACTATTTCTCTTCGTAAGAATTGGCATTTCTTCGTGTTCAATTAGAGTCCACCCTCCCGTAGCCTGGATAAAACATTGATGATTTTTCTTTCGTGGTCTGCCACATTTCTTCCGTATACGACTATGTCGTCAAGGTACACAAAACAGTCCAGGCCTTGTAAGCCTGTAAGGATCGTGTTCATGACCATTTGGAATGTAGCTGGTGCTCCTGTTAGGCCAAAGGGCATTCTATTGAACTCAAAATGACCCTTGTCGGTGCTGAAGGCAGTCTTTTCCTTATCTCCTTCATCAACTAGTACCTGGTGATATCCACTCCTGCTATTTCCTAATTGATCAATTTCATCAATTCTAGGAATAGGGAATACCTGTTTTATTGTAGCCTCATTTAGTTTTCGAAAATCGACGACCAGTCTAAAGATTTTCTGACCGTCTTGAGATTTTTTGGGCACTAATAATATTGGTGAATTCCATGGGGATAGGCTTGGCCTTATTATACCTTCCTGTAGTAGCTCCGATACTTGTCAGTTGATTTCTTCTTTATGGACGTGGGGTAGACGATACTGTCGTTGATTAATTGGTGGTTGTTCTCCTTTTATTGGTATTTTATGTTTTACTAATGTGGTGAATGGCAGTTTATCATTGTTTAGCATGAATAAGTCATGATATTCCTCACATATCCGGTTCATTGACTCCGTTTCTTCCATGTTCCAATCCCTCTCCGTCATAATAGTGTTTTTTAGACGCCTAATTCTATCGTCCTGATTTGTCACACCGATATGTATATATCTCTTTTAAGCTATTAACCATAGATGTAAGTTGCAAGTTTCTACATGAAACTATTTTGAAAAAGTTTTCTATGGTAATAATTCTTGGTTTTAAAATGTCCCCTTTTTATATTTTATAATTAAATTGAATCACTAACAAGAATGGGAGTTTCATAAACATTTTGGTTTGTTATACTCAATCAGCTACATATTTTTATGAATTTAAAATTTTTACATATTTTTGCTTATTTCGTTTTTTAATTCTAATTATTTTGATCTAAAATTTTAATTTTCAAATAATTGTTATTTGTTTGTTTAATTGTCTGTTTGTTTATTTTTGAGTTTTATAAGTTAAGTTAGTATCATTATTTGGTTGCCTTTTTACTTTTGTATATATGTATTTCTTTTAATTAATTATTACCAGTTGAGAAGAGTTGTTTTAAAAATAGGATTTTCATATATTTTTCTACTTAAAATTCTACTTAGTAATAAATTGTATTTATGTATGATAACTTCTTGAAGAAGAATAAATTGTATCTTGTTTAACGTTTTTCGTAAGTTTATTTTAATTCTGTATAAATATAAATCCAATTTTTCTTAATCTATTTTTACGATTGTAGATATAAAATTTTTTTCTTCACTGTAAATTTACAAGACAATATTTACGGGTTTTTAGAGAGATTATTAACTTTAATTTTTATTTGGCTTAATTTTTATTTTTCTTAATAACCTTGAAATAAATTCTTTGTAAGAAACCAACATAATTATACATACAATTATAATTTCTTTGAAAAATTGTAAAATGAGTAGGAAAAAATTCCACTTCATTTTTGCATTTTACAAAATTTCAACTGATTGAAGCACTTTTTTTTATTAAAAAGTGAGTTCAGTTGCATTTGTTAGTGTTTTGTTAGTGAAAGAAATTTAATAATTTTGTTGTTTCAATGATCTGAAAGAAAAATTATTCATACGCGTATAATTATTTTCAAATCAACAGCAAACAAAAAAAAATCCGAAAAGTTTTATATTATTGTTACTGTTTGCATATCCACATGCACACATATACGTACACATACATATGCACATACATACGTACATTAAATTATGCAGTTTGATTCAGTTGTCATTGGCCGTGAAATTGTCTGGCAAAATTTTGCTGTGGAATCATGTTTCACAGCCAATTACTCAACTACAGTCATGCAAAAAAAAATCAACTAAATTTCTCAATTGCTAATTTTTTCTCGCTATGTTATTATTTGTGCGCTGTACCAATTGAGAACAATAGTTAGCACCATTTGAACAATCACTTGTTTTCATGTCCGTCACATTACTTTTGAGTTCCAGTGTATCCCACACAATAAATTAGGAGAACATCAAAACTTCCTTTTATCTTTTATTTTTAGTTTTTCCCCTTAATTTGGGTTGATTAATTACGTTCAATGTTTATTTATTAACGACAGCTAATCATATGTTTAAAAATTATGTATGTATATATAATACGTCTAAAACGATTAACCGGGTGCATAATATCCAATATACATACGATATAAAAAGATTAAAAAAATAAATTTTAATCATATTGCAAAAAAACTCGAATTTAGTTTGTCTTGTATTCGTTTTTTTTTCACAACCGCTTTATTCATCTTCTAAATTATACCAAAAATAAAAGTTAAATCCTAGTTAAAACTATACATATGTATATATATATATATTAAGCAAATGCTTTTTTTTATACTCTTGAACAAACACATAAGTAGAGAATGATCGCTAGTCTGTCAGGCGCTTGAAAACGTACCCAGCATTTTTAAAACCTTAATAAACTCTTTTGCGAAAAGTAGTAGCTAGAGCCAGGTTCTTCAATAATTATAATCAAAACCCTTTTGTTCACTTTATCATCCGAACAGTGGATATTCCAGATGAAATGATTTTCTGTGGAATAACTTTTATTCTAAACAGACAGGAAGAATACCGAACTTTTGCAGTCAGCTGTTTTGATTTAAGATGCGTTGCTTTAACTGAAAATTTGCAAAATATTTTAATAATAAATAATATTGGATGCCGTGAGAATAACTCCTTAAACAAGAGAGAAATATAACAAAGCCTTATTCGACATTTTTTAATTTGAACCTCAAATTTAACACTAAGTCCATTGAAAATGTTTGAGAGAATAAACTCAAGAATTTTTCCCGGAGAAAAGTCTATAATTTTCGAAGTTTGTTCCGTTGTCTGTAATTAATTTTTTGGGAATACCATATTTTGTTACTATCTCGTTATAAAAGAATCTTGCTGCCGTTTCTGCTTCGGCATCTTGCATGGGTGCGCAGACAAAAAATTTTGATAAATCGTCCTGTAGAGTAAGAATGTATTTGTTTCCCATGGTGGTTGTTGGCAGGGGCCCCACCATATCCATATATACCTTTTCAAAAGGTCTATTTGCTGTATCTGTGAGGACAATGGGCTCTCTATTGAGAAGTCCACTTTTATTTTTCTGACATTTAGGGCACTTTTTGATGTAGGTCTTGATATCGCGTTGCATTCCCTTCCACCTGTACTGTTTTTTTATTCTAGAGTAGGTCTTCATGACTCCTTGATGTCCGCCCAGAGGTGAGTCATGAAAGCTTCTAAGAACTTCTTGGATATGCTTTTTCCCAGTTAAAAATGTCGCCGCAGAGGTTTTGTCACTATTTTCACTCTGTTTCTCCTCTGCAAGAGTTTTCTGTTGCTCTTTTTGTTTTGTTTTTTCTTCTTCCGATTTTCTCGAGTTTGCTTGAGCTCTAGTTATCACTCCGATATTTTGATTTTTTGTTGGTAATCTGCTTAATGCATCCGGATTCAAATTAGTCTTCCCTGGTTTGTACACAATCTCGAACTCGTATTCTGATAATTTATGCCTAAACCGTGTAAGTCTTGAGGTTTGGTCTTTGAGGGTTGATGGTCAGTAAATACGGTGAAGTGTCGCCCCAGGATATATGGAAGAAAAGTATGTGTTGCCCATACCACACCAAGCATTTCTTTTTCTATTGTCGAATATCTTTGTTCGGTGTCACTGAGACTTCGACTAGCAAACGCTATCGGATGATCCATTTCGTTTCTTATTTGCGACAAGACTGCTCCTAAGGCCTCGTTACTTGCATCTGTTGTTACTCTGAAGGGTTGCGTGAAATCTGGATAAATCAACATTGGAGGATTTGCAATGCTTTCCTTGACCTTGTCCAAGGCCTCTTGGCATTGAGTCGTCCACCTGAATTTAACATTCTTCTTTAACAGCCTTGTTATTGGTGAAGCCAATTTTGCCATTCCTGCAACAAATTTTCGGTAGTAGTTGATCAAGCCCAGGAGTGCTTATACTTCTTTTATTGTTCTTGATGGCTTAAGTTGTTTTACACATTCTACCTTTGAAGGGTCTGCTAGCGCACCCTCGTTGGAACATTTGTGGCCTAAGTAAACTATTTCTCTTCGTAAGAATTGGCATTTCTTCGTGTTCAATTAGAGTCCACCCTCCCGTAGCCTGGATAAAACATTGATGATTTTTCTTTCGTGGTCTGCCACATTTCTTCCGTATACGACTATGTCGTCAAGGTACACAAAACAGTCCAGGCCTTGTAAGCCTGTAAGGATCGTGTTCATGACCATTTGGAATGTAGCTGGTGCTCCTGTTAGGCCAAAGGGCATTCTATTGAACTCAAAATGACCCTTGTCGGTGCTGAAGGCAGTCTTTTCCTTATCTCCTTCATCAACTAGTACCTGGTGATATCCACTCCTGCTATTTCCTAATTGATCAATTTCATCAATTCTAGGAATAGGGAATACCTGTTTTATTGTAGCCTCATTTAGTTTTCGAAAATCGACGACCAGTCTAAAGATTTTCTGACCGTCTTGAGATTTTTTGGGCACTAATAATATTGGTGAATTCCATGGGGATAGGCTTGGCCTTATTATACCTTCCTGTAGTAGCTCCGATACTTGTCAGTTGATTTCTTCTTTATGGACGTGGGGTAGACGATACTGTCGTTGATTAATTGGTGGTTGTTCTCCTTTTATTGGTATTTTATGTTTTACTAATGTGGTGAATGGCAGTTTATCATTGTTTAGCATGAATAAGTCATGATATTCCTCACATATCCGGTTCATTGACTCCGTTTCTTCCATGTTCCAATCCCTCTCCGTCATAATAGTGTTTTTTAGACGCCTAATTCTATCGTCCTGATTTGTCACCGACGAAGGGGGTTGATCTCGCCCTCCATATTGCGTGTAGTGATTGAAATTTGAAAATTTCACTTTAATTTCCTTCCTCCATGGTATGTCCTGCTCGGTTGCGTTCAGTATGGGTACTGCTGCAGTGCCTCCAGTTTTTATGTTGACCACAGTATTTCAAACGTAAACTCCAGGGGAAATCTCCTGTTTATGCACAACCACTGTTTTGTCTCTTGATACTATATTAACCGGTACTATAGTGACTGCTCTTTTCCTCAGACATACACCTTGTTAATGATTTGTTTGACAATCTATTAACATACGAAGGGTAAACGTCTTCACCCAATGTTCGTTATCAAAGATGCTCAAAGTTCTGTCTATGGTGTTTACAATACACCTGTTCCACATATTATTTCTTCCGAGAATACGATCCCCAGGGATTTGGATTTCCCGCGATACAAAATGGAACACCCACGGCAACTGCCTTTTATCTCCTATCCTGATCTCGGTAGTGCCTAGTGTCGTAGTCTTTCCTCCGAAGGCTCCAGAAGGAATTTTAGTTTGCTTTTTGTTTTTATTGAGAAAAACCTTCATTGAGTCCTTTGTTACTATGCTGAAATCTGCTCCGGTATCCACAAGAAAGACCAATCTTCCCCCCCTTGCTTCTTGGCAGGGGAGCGTAATGAAAACTGTGTCCACATTGCCCGGTGATTCAGCACCATCTTCTATATTTCGCACCATCTCTTCACTTTTTGCCTCTTCATTTTTTTGTTTAATTTTTGTTTTTTCTTCTATAGTGTGCCCGTTCCCTTGATTTACTGAGTGTACAACTGCCTCGGTTACTATCTTGGTTGGCTGCTCTGTTTCTGAGTCAGTCTCCGTATCATCATTGTTTACCCGACTCACTCTTTTTGTTTCTTTATTCAACTTGTAATTGCATTCTTGTTTGTCCCAATCTGATCTTCTGTTAATTTCCGGAACCCCAGTTATTGGCGGTAACTGGGCCGAATTTCGTTTCCCTGGGCATTTATCCGATTAGTATTGCTGTGGCCCTCTACTGGTCTGTTAGCTAGGTCGCTGCCATTATTGCTATTTTGCACCTTGTGACGAACCACCACTTCGGGTACTACCATTTCAGAAACATTGCTACCTTTTTGATCCGGCCGTGCTCAGGGAAATTGGGAGTGGTTCTTGTTTCTGTTATGATAGATTTTGGTTCGTTGCATAAAATTTTAAAAGAGGTAGCTTACTACAACGAATCTAAACAAATAAAAACTAAATAATCCAACGAAAAAAAAAACAATACATAAAAAAAATCGTAAACACCTGATAGAGAAGAGCAGATGGAATTCATCTTCTCCGTTCTCTATAACCCACCCTACCTTGCTATCCCTGTTGAGATTCTTGGATAGTCCTTTTTGCTTATACCTCAATTTACTTTACATTTCGTGGAATGAAAGAAAAATTAGTTAATCATCATTTTACACAATAAATAATTACTTGACCATTTTTATTATACAAAAATAAAGAAATTTTACCAGTTTAATAGTTAGAATTTTGAGAACAAATTAAATAAATTAAAGGATAACAAAAATGAAAAAAAAAAAAAATTTGTAAATAAAAAAAAATGATAATGATCGAAACTTTAAATAAATTGAAAAAAAAAAACTATTTTACATTTATATAATGGAAGTCATTATATTTTATATTTGTTATGTATGAATTACTTAAGTATGTGTTTCCTTTTCCTCTTTTATTTAATTTTTAAGTTTAATTTTAAAAATAGAAAAAAATTTCAAGTATTACTCAAGTGAAAACTATAGTTATATTAAGTTTAATTTTTAAATGTAAATTTTAGTTTAATTAATATTAAATTTAAGTAAAATTGTAGTTTAATTAAGTTAAAGTTTTAGCAAAATTTCAGTTAAATAAGTTTAAATTTAAGTGAAATTGTAGTTTAATTAAGTTAAAGTTTTAGCAAAATTTCAGTTAAATAAGTTTAAATTTAAGTGAAATTGTAGTTTAATTAAATAAAATTATAAATTCAATACTATATCAAATTAGTAGCACAACTCACCGGATATCCCTCGTTGAATTCAGGCCTGATTTTTAAGAGACTCCTTTGCTTTAAAATTTTAATATGCGAGCTTCACTCAAATTTAAATTGTAATGTGTGGATGTATATTTAATAGGTTATTCAGGGGTTTTTAAAATAGACCTGCCTATTAAGGCCTAAATATATTTAAGGCAGTTGGATGCCTGTTTAGAAAGAAGCAGTTTAATGCTCCAAGAGATAAAGCCGATTTTAAGGCTAAATAATGATTGATTTATTTTATAAATATTTGTTCCTTATATACTAAGATAACAGTACCTTAAAACTACAAAAATTCCTTATTCAATAATATAATTTGTGGTATACACCAACAATGTAATGTATAATAAAAGTAGCAAAAGTTGTTGTGTAAAATAACAATTAAAATAAGGTATACTAGTTGTTGTATTTTTACATTACAGGAATTTGCTTAATTTTAGCATAGCATTGTTGTTGTGTATTGTTAATAAAGGAATTTACTTAAAACTAAGGTTACGAGGGCAGTTCTAAAATTACAAATATAATAATCAAAGTAAGATTCACTACACCCTACCCCTTAAGAAAAATTTTACAATTTTGAGGATTAAAATTTTAAAATTTCTTACTAATATTTTAACAATTAATATTTTTTTAAATTATTATTATGTAGTTCTTTTGTTTTGCCTCTTATATCTATGACAGAGTTTACCCCTTTCGTTTCAACAATTTTATACGGGCCATGGTAAGGTGGCTGATTCTTTTTTCTATTAAAGTTTTTTACTAAGACCATGTCTCCTATATTTAAATTTAATTTATTGAACTTTACACACTGGTCGACGCGTTTGATTTTAGATATTTCTAATAACTCTTTTGCTTTTTGCAATGAAAATTTTAACCTTGCTTTTAATTCTTTCGAATAATTATCAATATTATATACTGGTTCGAAAGTTAATATCTTGTCATTAGGCAAATTTGGTAATCTACCAAATATTAATTCATATGGAGTGTAATTAGTATCCATATGTGGTGTTATGTTGTACGCGAAACAAAAATAAGGTATCCAATGGTACCATTCATTATCTTTACAGAAGCCTAAAAGAAATTCATTTAGCACTCTATGACTCCTTTCAACTGAACCAAGAGTTTCATGGTGGTATGGTGTACTAAAAACTTGTTTTATTTCTAATAATTGGCATACTTCCGACATCAACTCGTTTACGAATTCAGTACCTTTGTCTGATTTGAGAACTTTGAAGTGCCCGTACCTTAAAATCAAATTTTCTACTAGAGCCTTTGCAATAGTCTTAGCTTCTTTCGTTTCAATGGGGCATGCTATAATATATTTTGTTAAATCGCACTGTATAGTTAGCACGTATCTATAGTTATTCGAAAATCTAAGCGGGCCTACTGTGTCTATTGACACTGTTTCAAAACTTGTCCCTGGCGTATCTGTTATGGTTAATTTCTCTTTAATGTGCTTTGTTTGTTTATTGATTTTGCACTCTTTACAATTTAATATATATTGTTTAATCATCCTATTCATATTCTTCCATACATATTTTTGTTTAAGCTTTAATGTTGTTTTTTGACACCTAAATGTCCTCCTATCGTTGAACTATGGTACTCACTAATGAGACTATTCTGTACTTCTCTATTTGTTATTCTTTCTGGTTCTTTATATATCAGAATTTTCAAAATTGATTTACTTTTACTTCTTACTTCTTTAAATATTCCTTTAAACTGTTCTTTTGACATTACTTTAAAAATTTCATCATTAGCATTTAATGCTAATTCTTTCACGTTCTTTAATAGTATTTTTGATAATAGCTTCTCCAAATACATCTGTGTGTTAGTTGGATTATCACCACATCTCACTACTATTTCTAAATCGTGTATTTCTACTTGTATTAATTTACATTTTTTTATTATTTCAAATCTAAGTTTCTTCATCCCTTTAATATCAGAGATTGAAGTGCATTCCCAAATATAATCTTCATCAGTCTCTTTACTGGAAGTATTAACTATATGTTTTTTATCTTTTCGCGCATTTAATTTATTCTTCATGTTTCTGGTTACGACTAATATGTCTTTACGTGTATGTTCACTTTCACTTTCGGTAGGAATTAACGTTTTCAACGATTCGCTATTTATAACTATTCTAGATAATGCGTCGGCATTGGTATTCATTTTACCTTTTTTATACGATATTTCGAAATCGTAGTCACATAAATCCAATCTTATTCTAGTCATCTTCGATGATGGATTTCTGTGAGAAAATAATGATACTAAGGGTCTATGATCAGTAATTACGTAGAACTTTCTACCATAGAGGTATGGCCGGAAAAAATTTATTGCCCAATGTATGGCTAGCAATTCTTTTTCTATAACAGGTTTATTTATATCGTGTTTATTTAACGATTTGCTGGAATATGATATTGGTAAATCTGTCCCAATTTCACCTTGCGACAATACTGCTCCTAGTGCAAAATTGGATGCATCTGTTGTTAATATAAAAGGTTTCCTAAAATCAGGATATTGGAGTATTGGTGGTTTAATTAATTTTGATTTTAATGTCTCAAAAGACTTTTGACAATTTTCATCCCACTTAAAAATTTTATCTTTTTTTAACAAAGTATTCAAATCTTTAGCTATTTCTGCAAAATTTTTAACAAAACGTCTGTAATAATTACAGAACGCAACAAAACGTCTGACTTCATCAACATTCTTAGGAACTGGATAGTTTTTTATTACATCATGCTTTGCAGGGTCTGTACATATTCCCTTATCAGTTATCAGGTGACCTAGATAGACTACTTCTGTCTTTAAAAAACAACATTTATTTGTATTTAATTTTAAATTATATTTTCTCAACTTTTCAAAAACTTTTACTAAATTATCATGATGGTGTTGTATACTACAACCAAACACAATAATGTCATCGACATATAAAAATGCTTCGGCATCTAATCCACTCAATGCAATTGCGAGCATTCTCTGAAAACTATTGGATGATATTTTTAATCCAAAGGGTAAACGAGTAAATTGAAAATGACCATTTCTAGTAGAAAATGATGTTACTGGTCTAGAATCTTTATCTAAACTGATTTGATGGAAGGAACTAGTCATGTCTAGCGTAGAAAAATATTTAGCTCTACCTAGCTTGTCCAATACGTCTTCAATTCTAGTTAATGGAAACTTATCACTTATGATTTTTTTATTTATCTTTCGGAAATCAACTACTAATCTCCATTTCTTCGTGTCATCTACTGATTTTTTTGGTACTACCAACAATGGAGAGTTGTACGGACTCACGGACGGTTCAATTATGCCATCTTCTAGCAATGTATTTACTTGTTTGTTTATCTCGCTCATTTGTGACTCAGCGAGCCTATATGGTTTTATATAAACCGGTGCCGAATCGGCCATCGCAATTTTTTGACTATAAAAATTATTAACAGTTAACTTGTCACCCTCAAAGTGGAAGACATCGCTATATTTTGCAATTATATCTTTCAAAGATTGTCTTGCTGACGGATCTATTGATTCTATTTTTAAATCTTGCAAAACTTTATGTACTCGCTCTTTGTTTTTATCAGCTATTTTGTTGAAACTATATATCTTGTACTTCGACAACGGTTTAGTTTCTAATTTTAACTGATTCAAAACTACATCTTTGTCAGTAGTATTTAATAATTTCACGTGTTTTATTCCCACGGCTGGTATCACACTATTTCCTACGAAAATTCCAGGACTTATTTCCTGATTTAAAACGATGCTTTCCTCATCGGTACATATATTAACTGGTGCTATTAGTTCTGATCGCGCTGGTATACAGATTTCAGTTTTATAAACGCGTTTAGGGGTTATCGGTAGAATAACTTCTTCATTATCTATATTGAAAGACGTTGTATAAGTTTCGAAATCAATTTTACATCCATATTTTTCTAAAATATCCCTACCAATAATTCCATTAGTATTAATTGGAAAATTATCTTCAACTATGTGAAATTTGTGTATAATACTTTTGTTATCTAATTTTAGAGTTAATCTTGCAGTACCAAGACTTTCTATAGTACCTGCAGTAATACCACTCAGTGATGATATATCACGTACATCTATATTATCTATATTATCTTTTTTACAAATTGAAATATCGGCTCCAGTATATATTAAAAATTTGAGCTCTTTATTAATTGTGTTACAATTAATTGATATATAATTATCTGTATTGTTTGAAATTTTGAAACATTTTTGCCCTTCTGGATAACAAACTTTGTTATCCGGGTTTGTTAGTTTCCCTGATTTTTTTTATTGTTGCCAGATCTATTCGAGAAGCTGTTTCTATTGTTATTATTAAATGGATTATTACTTCTTGCTGCACTACTTCTATTTGCACCATTGTTATTATTTCTATGTCTATCAGGGTTATTGTTATTATTGTTATTTCCGTATCCATTACGATTGTAATAGTTTGTTTCAGCATGATTAAAATTATTATTATGGTTATTATAATTTCTATTATTATTTTGATTATAATACCCTTGATTTCTGTACCCTGTGTAATTTCTATTATTTCTCTGTGAATTGTAGTTATTAATGCGTTCATTTTCACGGCTGTTTATTCTGAAAATGCTATTATTATTATTATCTATTTGTAACGATCTCTCTATAGTTACACATTTTTCTACTGCTTCGCTAAGCGTTTTGGGACTACTTGCCACTAATACGTTTTGGTATTCTATATTAACACCTTTTGTAAATACATTTAACGCCATATTTTCGCTCATTTTATAAATCGCATTTTTAGTCTCTATTGACGGATTTTCTATCGCTTTTATTTCAAAACTACTCAATTGCTCTGACAGTAATGCAACTTTTTCCCTGTAAGCTAAAATACTCATGTTTCCTTGTTTCATTGTGCCTAACTCATTTAAGACTTGTTGCAAAGTTCTAGGGTTTGGGTACGCATCAATTAACAACTTCTTCAACTCCGCAAACGTAGTTGGTCTGTTGGAACGCCCTAAGACACCTCGGACATGCGCAGCTAGTTTGAAGTTATAGACGTACTTAATGAATATCTCTCGGTCTTCTGTTCTCAAAATATCATGTAACAATTCTGTTTGCACTATAAAATCTTCCAACACCTCATATGAACCCTTAAAAACATGTAGGTTTTTACCTACGACATTTATGTCAAAATGTGCCATATTGACAATTTTTTCTTTAAGTGTATCTCTTGGTAATTCTTTAGTTTCTTTTATGACCATACAATTGATCAATTTCTCAACCTTTGTGTATAATTCTCTAAATTTTAATATAACTGACTTAGTCTCTTTTTCTTCAAAATGTTCACTAATACTCTCTACTTCTTCTTTAATATGCGACAAACGCGATAATTTTTCTAATTTATACGCAGAGGTGTAAATTCTGTCTTTACTCTTTTTTAAATTTTTCTCTAGTTTATCTAATTCAATACAATATTCGTGTACTATTTCCATTTAAAATTTAATATATATAATTTAAATTTTATTTTTATATTTTAAAATTGCTGGCAACTCTTTTTAATTTATTTTTCTAACATTTTATATTTCTTTGTGAAATTCTTATTTCATTTCTATTTCTTTTAGTGTTTTTTTTTTTATTTTAAATTCTCATATTTATAAATTTTTGTTCTTTTTCATCATAAAAGTGATAATAAATCTGTTTAATTTGTGCCAAAAAAAATTTTTGTGCTTCTTGCATTTAAAAGAAAATTTAAAAATAATGTAAAAAATGCTTTTTATTTGTGTTTGGGGCCTTCATTTATTGGAGTGGCCATTTATTTCGGTGCTTCTTTTTGGCTGCCAGTTGGGATGTATTCTTCCATAGGAATAGACTCTAAGTCCGTGGGCAGGATCGCCATGTAATGTGTGGATGTATATTTAATAGGTTATTCAGGGGTTTTTTAAATAGACCTGCCTATTAAGGTGCCGGCGCTTAAGAACGCCACTGGCCTAAATATATTTAAGGCAGTTGGATGCCTGTTTAGAAAGAAGCAGTTTAATGCTCCAAGAGATAAAGCCGATTTTAAGGCTAAATAATGATTGATTTATTTTATAAATATTTGTTCCTTATATACTAAAATAACAGTACCTTAAAACTACAAAAATTCCTTATTCAATAATATAATTTGTGGTATACACCAACAATGTAATGTATAATAAAAGTAGCAAAAGTTGTTGTGTAAAATAACAATTAAAATAAGGTATACTAGTTGTTGTATTTTTACATTACAGGAATTTGCTTAATTTTAGCATAGCATTGTTGTTGTGTATTGTTAATAAAGGAATTTACTTAAAACTAAGGTTACGAGGGCAGTTCTAAAATTACAAATATAATAATCAAAGTAAGATTCACTACAAAATTATTTACACTGATGTGTTAAATGTTTGGTAGTTGTTATTGTTTTAAAATTTAACTTTATGGAAAGATTAAATAAAAAACTAATAATGAAATAAGGAATAAATAAAAGGAACGAAGAGATAAATACGTAACTACGATATATTTTAATCCCCCCTTTATTTTTCACTCTTAAACCTGGAGATACTGCCACAAGATTATATGTAGATGAAACAACCAACTTGCTGCTGTTAATCTTTATTTGTAAAGCAGCGCTTCAAAAAGTTGTTGTTGCTGGTCAAAACGAATAATAATTATATATTTGAACAAATTTGTAGTTTAGCCTATATTCCAGATTTATGTATGGATCTAGGCCTTTTCCAAAATCTTTGAAAGGGAGAAAATAAAAAAAAAAAAAAAAACTAACTTATGATGAAATTGCATTAAAAAAAAAAATAAATTCTTACCTTCTCACAAAAGTTATGCTAGAATGCTATATTTAATATCTAGCTCAAATCACAAATTATCCAAAAATTTCTGTGGATGAAAAGAATCGATTTATTTCTATTTAGCGCACAAATTCAAATTTAAATTATGAAATATTCTACCACAATTTTCAATAACTTTTATTTTATAAATGAAAATTTTCAATTGAAATAGAAAGAAATAAAACCAAAATATTACTAGATTAAAAAAATATTTATAACAAAAAAAGAGACCCCACAAAACAGATACACCTTCAACAGATCCATTATGCTGAAGTGGAACTGTAAAAGGTCCAAAAGGAAAACTAGTGTCCTTTTTTTTATTTTTAATATCGTACACATGTCCAAATATCTTTGGAATGATATACTGCTTTGTTTCCAGAATCTATGTCCTGTAGCTCATAATAAATATGTCCGATTTTACGCAAAACGAAGGCATTTACACCGACCGGAGCTAGTTTCGAATTAAAATAATTAAGTTTAGAGCTCTGGGTAAATGATTTCCTAAACACTGTCTGTCCGGTTTCAAAGTTCTTAGCACGAGATCGTAAATTGTACACTCTGACATTCTTTTGATATGCATTCTTCATCAAACTCCTTATTGATCCCCGCATAATTGTAAATTCGTCCTGTCTCTCGATTTTTGCGTCTACTTCAGTCAAAAGATTAAGTTTTTCTAAAAGTCTATAGTCTTGTCCATTGGCTATCATAGTTTGTCCGAATACTATTTCATATGGTGTCCTGCCAATAGACTGATGAATACTGTTCCATAGTGCGCAGTTAACGCTACCAATACGAGTCCCACAAACGGTGATCCTTTCCAACATATGATCGCAATACTTCATTAATACACCGATTTACTCGCTCGCTAGCATTCGATTGTGGACTGTATACTGCTGTTAATACATGTTGAACACCATACGTAGATAAAAATTTTGAAAACTCACGACTTCTAAACTGTGATCCATTGTCCGACACTATGACCTCCGGTACACCAAAACAAGTGAATATTGTCGTACGTAAGTATTCTATAATGTGTCCAGAAACAAATTTCTTCAACGGCTTCAAAAAAGTAAATTTTGAAAAGTGGTCTAAAACTATTAAAATTCCAATATGTCCTGTCTTTGTCCTAGGTAACGGTCCTATGATGTCAATGTAAAGTCTTTGAAAAGGTCTGTCTGTTTTCACCATCTGCCCTAAGGGTGGTCTTAAAACAGTAGTAGGTGTTTTTGACGTCTTACACAAATCGCACTGCCTTATATAGTTTTTTACATCTGTCACAAGTCGCGGCCAATAGAAATACCGTCTTATCTTCTCCAAAGTTTTAGCAATTCCCCCATGGGATGATGTAGGCACATCATGGGCAGAATATATTACACTTAAGCGTAGTTCATCAAGTACGAAGAGTTTGTAAAGTTCTGATTCGTCCTTATTTCCATTAGAAACATATACCCGCTTATATATATATATATATATATATATATATATATATATATATATATATATATATATATATATATATATATATATATATTTATCTACCACCTTATAATCTGGTAAATTAGAATCTGCATATTCCTTACGCAACCTACAATATTCAGGAGAGTCAAATGATTCAGAATCTAAATTGATGGCAGTCATATTTTCCAAATCGATTGATTCCAAAAAGTTCTGACCTTCAAAAGCTCGAGATAATGTGTCAGGTACAATAGTGAAATTAAATCCTTGTAGTTTAAACGACTATCTCGCCAACCGGCCTGATAGATCCCTCTGAACCATTAACCACTTTAAACTTGCGTGATCGGTAACAACTTTGAATTCTAATCCTTCAATGTAAGATCGGAATTTCTTTATAGCCACGACCACTGCCAAGCATTCCAATTCAGAGTATAATTTCGTTGTGCCCTGTTTAGCTTTTGTGACATAAATGCAATCGGCTTTTCAGTCTCGTCTTTGTCCATTTGTGCTAACACCGCACCCACCCCAAATGTACTTGCACCACACTGCAATATAAAAGGTTTTGTATAATCTGGATGTATGAGTAATGGTGCTGAAGTTAGCTTAATTTTAAGTTCGTCAAATATCAATTGCGCTTGTTCTGTCCATATAAAAGTTTTCTTTTTCGTCAAAAGTTCTGTTAGTGAAAAAGTCAGTGTCGAATAGTCCTTTAAAAATCGTCTGTACCAACCGGTCATTCCTAAAAATCTTCGTAATTGTCTAATAGATTTTGGTACAGGAAAGTCTCGTATTGCCATAACTTTGTCATCGTCAGTTTGCAACGTCCCATTCCTACAATATAACCCAGATATTTTACCTTATCTAAAGCAAAACTACTCTTATTCACATTTATCGTCAAACCTGCCTTCCTCAGTTGAGTTGCTGCTTCCAGGAGATGTGTTAAATGTTCGTCAAAGTCTTGTGATACTACTAAAAGGTCATCCAAATAAACAAATACATGTCTCTTAAGATTATACGGAATAAGTATGTCCATAAGTCTACACAACGTTTGCGGTGCGTTACACAGTCCAAACGGCATTCACGTAAATTGATACAATGGCCGATTAGGGACTGTGAATGCTGTCTTTGGTTTTGAACTGTAATATGATTAAAACAATTTAGTTATTCTGGTGCTCTCTAGGAGCTCCCAATTTATTTTAATTTATTATTTTGCTTAGAGCTAACTAGTAGCTCCTAAGCTTGAGTTTTTATGATTGATTTCTTAAACTAATTGACATTGGCTTATATACTAATTATGAGAATAATTCTTAGGGGTACCTTAACATAAGAGTAAAAGAATACAAATATATATTAATGTTGGGTAAGCATATTTAGCTTCCCACTATTTACGTTTGGCATGTGTTCAATAGTTTAAAAGTCTAAACGAGTGCATACCTAAAAGCAACAGATACTTTGGGTTCTTATATTTACAAGTAAACAAATGCAGTTAATAAATGTTATTCATTTAAGTGCATTGTGCAGCTGCACTTGATTAAACGTACAAGTGTCAAATTACAGTCACACAAAATATCTTGCTTGCAGTTTGTCAATGCTAGCATGTTGCGGTACTATTGAATCGCAATGCATACTACACACTGTTGGTCACATGCTACAGAACTATCCTCCAGTTTAATTTGCCAAAAAGCATCTTTCAAATCTATTTTCGAAATGAAGTAAACAGGAGGAAGTCTTGCTAAAAGTCCATTAATGTTCGGTATTGGGTACGCGTCTTTTACTGTCACAGAATTTAATTTTCTAGAGTCCACACACATCCTAGCTTTTCCTGGCTTCACTATAACTACAGTCGGAAATGACCACGGCGAATGAGGTGCTTCTTCTATCACACCAAGTGATATCATCCTGTCCAATTCACTGAAGAGCTGTTTCTCAACTGCTGGTAAAATTGGATAATAACGTTGCTTGATAGCCTTAGCATCCCCCGTATCAATTTTGTGATCCACAAGAGATGTGCAGCCCAATCCCTCTCTCTCAGAATTCGGAAACGCTGCAATAGTTTTGGTTAGAGTTTGCCTTTGTTCATACGTTAATATAATCTTATCCGGATTAGTTTCTGTACAGTCCACTTCGCCAATAACGGGCATAGAAATTTTGAGTCCCAATTCCGACCGAAAATCAAAACCACAAATTAAATCTTGCTTTATATTTGGCACAATCAAAAATTCCAAAGGTTTCGTCTGTCCTTGAAAGGTTATATTTAATGTCACTGTACCTAAAACATTTTGTCTTGTCCCGTCTGCTGTACGTACATTACCGATACATTTACGAAATCTAATATTATCTTTAGCCTTAGTTGCTAACTTACCACCAACAACACTTTTGTTAGCTCCACTATCCAACAAAGCTAACTGGAACTCACCATCGACCTTCAAATTCATGTAAGGCCGAGTATCCAATTCAGGTGTAAGAATAGGAGATATAACACAAGTTTTCAAAAATTTTAATCTACGGTAGTAGTACCTAATACGTCTAGATGATCTTGTAATTTTGATACTCTCACCAAATATCCGTGCTCTTGCCTTCTTGTATTCAGCCATTCTGATGTGTAAGGGCCTCATTAAGGGATGTTTACTAAGAGCTGTTCTGTCGTCTGTTCAATGTCCAATTGTCCGTTAGTCCTGTAGTCTGAAATGTTAGGTTTACCTTCATCGGATGTCCGCTTTAGGATCGTCGGACATCCTTCTGTCCGATTCCTTGAAGTTTCTTATTACACTTGATACAAGTGGGCTTGTATACGTCCTTGGCTCCACAGCCATAGCAAAACACTTGCCTTAGTTCCATACAGTCGAAAAACGTGTGTTCGGGTTTGTCGCAATTCCAGCACAAAACAATATGTTGAATTGAGCAAATTTCCGTATCGTCGTTATTAGTTTCATTGCTTTGTTTTGTTGACTCTGATGTTACTTCTGCTAGATGTCCTTTTGTGGGTTTTCGAAATTCGAAGGCATTAAAATCTTTAATGAATTTCTCATGTTTTCTTACCTCCTTTCGGAGTTGCGATATACTAGTAATTTCCAATGTAACAATTCGTGTCTTATTTCTGTCCTCAGATTCCTCAAAATTGTTTCACAGAGATCGTAATCAGTAATAGAAAGCTTTAGTTTGTCCGTAAGTGAAGATATAATATCAAAATATTCATCAAAACTTTCGTTTGGTCTTTGCTTTCGACGACGTATGTCATCAAGAGTGTCAAAATCATTGTAGTCTGATTTGTATTGTGTTCGTAATGATGTCGTCAAGCTTGTCCAATTGATGTCGTAATTTTTCCGGTGATACCTCCAGTACCACTCAAGAGCTTTTCCGTCAAATAATATATGAGCATGCTTTGTTAAAAGCCCAAAGTCACCACCTAGATTGTTAGTCGTTAAAATCTTTACTCGATAAACAAATTCATCGATTGACATTTCGTTATTATGCCCAGAAAACTTAATTCTCCAGTTACGAATAATATTCAGAACCTTTTCCGCATAAAAAGGATCCTGTGGTGGTCGAAAATCAGAATTAGAAGGTGAAGCTCGTAAATTCTCGTCATTGGAAGTGTGGGTATTTGTCGTAGAAGGTAAATTATTATGTCTTAACATATTTGAAAATTCATTAGTCATTATGGACAACATTTCCTCACGAAATGAAGTCAATGACTCGGTAATAATTTCTCTTGTTCGAGTATTGGTACTCTCATTATTCGTCTCATTATTGCTATTTGCAGGTTTTCGTTTAGGTCGCCCTTGTGAACGTGTTCCCTGAATCCCTGAGGTAGATGCACCTACATCGACCGTAAAACTAACATTCGCGGCCTCATCTAAATTCATTAAATCTGGTAATCGGCACAATTAAAATGTTAAAATACTATCCGTATTCAAAAATATCGTATCTAATAATTCCACTACTCTGTTAAGGTAAATTTCGCAACAAAAAAAAAAATATCAGGTATATTTCACAACTAAATACATATAAATAAATTATACAAATTGATATGAAATTTAGAATTCAGTAAACAATTGATCTAAAAATCTAAAAATCTAAATAGTAAAAATCTAAAATTCTAAATTTCAAAAACAAACAAAAAAATCACAAAATCTCCATTCCCATACGAGAGTAATTATCCGAATCCAATTCCAAATACAAAAATCTCAATCGTAATTGAAATTAAGAAAAATGAAAAAAAAAAATTAAAATTTATGTACTGTAATTAGTGAGTATATCAACGATAATATAACCAATTAGTATAAATCACAACAAAGAACACTAAAATTTTCCATACAAAGTATTCGGTTCAGGAAAAATTATTACCTTCATATCCTGAAATCCAAAATATTTCCATCAAAGAAATCAAAAAAAAATTTGAAATAAAAACTAACTAAACTCGTCAACACGGTATTATTATTTTTATAAAGCATCAGCAGGTGAAAATAATGAGAAAATTTAACTTTAGCATTAACTAAATAGGAAAGCTGATGCCCCACGTTGGGCGCCATTTATATCTATGTGACGAACCACCACTTCGGGTACTACCATTTCAGAAACCTTGCTACCTTTTTGATCCGGCCGTGCTCAGGGAAATTGGGAGTGGTTCTTGTTTCTGTTATGATAGATTTTGGTTCGTTGCATAAAATTTTAAAAGAGGTAGCTTACTACAACGAATCTAAGCAAATAAAAACTAAATAATCCAACGAAAAATATAAAAAAAAACAATACATAAAAAAAATCGTAAGCACCTGATAGAGAAGAACATATGGAATTCATCTTCTCCGTTCTCTATAACCCACCCTACCTTGCTATCCCTGTTGAGAAACTTGGATAGCCCTTTTTGCTTATACCTCAATTTACCTTACATTTCGTGGAATGAAAGAAAAATTTGTTAATCATCATTTTATACAATAACATTTTTTTTTTACAAAAATAAAGAAATTTTACCAGTTTAATAGTTAGAATTTTGAGAACAAATTAAATAATTTAAAGGATAACAAAAAAAAAAAAAAAATGTAAATAAAAAAAAATGATAATGATCGAAACTTTAAATAAATTGAAAAAAAAAAACTATTTTACATTTATATAATGGAAGTCATTATATTTTATATTTGTTATGTATGAATTACTTAAGTATGTGTTTCCTTTTCCTCTTTTATTTAATTTTTAAGTTTAATTTTAAAAATAGAAAAAAATTTCAAGTATTACTCAAGTGAAAACTATAGTTATATTAAGTTTAATTTTTAAATGTAAATTTTAGTTTAATTAATATTAAATTTAAGTAAAATTGTAGTTTAATTAAGTTAAAGTTTTAGCAAAATTTCAGTTAAATAAGTTTAAATTTAAGTGAAATTGTAGTTTAATTAAGTTAAAGTTTTAGCAAAATTTCAGTTAAATAAGTTTAAATTTAAGTGAAATTGTAGTTTAATTAAATAAAATTATAAATTCAATACTATATCAAATTAGTAGCATAACTCACCGGATATCCCTCTTTGAATTCAGGCCTGATTTTTAAGAGACTCCTTTGCTTTAAAATTTTAATATGAGAGCTTCACTCAAATTTAAATTATTTACACTGATGTGTTAAATGTTTGGTAGTTGTTATTGTTTTAAAATTTAACTTTATGGAAAGATTAAATAAAAAACTAATAATGAAATAAGGAATAAATAAAAGGAACGAAGATATAAATACGTAACTACGATATATTTTAATCCCCCCCCCCCCTTTATTTTCCACTCTTAAACCTGGAGATACTGCCACAAGATAATATGTAGATGAAACCACCAACTTGCTGCTATTAATCTTTATTTATAAAGCAGCGCTTCAAAAAGTTGTTGTTGCTGGTCAATGCGAATAATAATTATATTTTTGAACAAATTTGTAGTTTAGCCTATATTCCAGATTTATGTATGTATCTAGGCCTTTTCCAAAATCTTTGAAAGGGAGAAAATAAAAAAAAAAAAAAAACTAACTTATGATGAAATTGCATTAAAAAAATAAATTCTTACCTTCCCACAAAAGTTATGCTAGAATGCAATATTTAATATCTAGCTCAAATCACAAATTATCCAAAAATTTGTGTGGATGAACAAATTTATTTCTATTTAGCGCACAAATTCAAATTTAAATTATGAAATATTCTACCACAATTTTCAATAACTTTTATTTTATAAATGAAAATTTTCAATTGAAATAGAAAGAAATAAAACCAAAATATTACTAGATTAAAAAAATATTTATAACAAAAAAAGAGACCCCACAAAACAGATACACCTTCAACAGATCCATTATGCTGAAGTGGAACTGTAAAAGGTCCAAAAGGAAAACTAGTGTCCTTTTTTTTTATTTTTAATATCGTACACATGTCCAAATATCTTTGGAATGATATACTGCTTTGTTTCCAGAATCTATGTCCTGTAGCTCATAATAAATATGTCCGATTTTACGCAAAACGAAGGCATTTACACCGACCGGAGCTAGTTTCGAATTAAAATAATTAAGTTTAGAGCTCTGGGTAAATGATTTCCTAAACACTGTCTGTCCGGTTTCAAAGTTCTTAGCACGAGATCGTAAATTGTACACTCTGACATTCTTTTGATATGCATTCTTCATCAAACTCCTTATTGATCCCCGCATAATTGTAAATTCGTCCTGTCTCTCGATTTTTGCGTCTACTTCAGTCAAAAGATTAAGTTTTTCTAAAAGTCTATAGTCTTGTCCATTGGCTATCATAGTTTGTCCGAATACTATTTCATATGGTGTCCTGCCAATAGACTGATGAATACTGTTCCATAGTGCGCAGTTAACGCTACCAATACGAGTCCCACAAACGGTGATCCTTTCCAACATATGATCGCAATACTTCATTAATACACCGATTTACTCGCTCGCTAGCATTCGATTGTGGACTGTATACTGCTGTTAATACATGTTGAACACCATACGTAGATAAAAATTTTGAAAACTCACGACTTCTAAACTGTGATCCATTGTCCGACACTATGACCTCCGGTACACCAAAACAAGTGAATATTGTCGTACGTAAGTATTCTATAATGTGTCCAGAAACAAATTTCTTCAACGGCTTCAAAAAAGTAAATTTTGAAAAGTGGTCTAAAACTATTAAAATTCCAATATGTCCTGTCTTTGTCCTAGGTAACGGTCCTATGATGTCAATGTAAAGTCTTTGAAAAGGTCTGTCTGTTTTCACCATCTGCCCTAAGGGTGGTCTTAAAACAGTAGTAGGTGTTTTTGACGTCTTACACAAATCGCACTGCCTTATATAGTTTTTTACATCTGTCACAAGTCGCGGCCAATAGAAATACCGTCTTATCTTCTCCAAAGTTTTAGCAATTCCCCCATGGGATGATGTAGGCACATCATGGGCAGAATATATTACACTTAAGCGTAGTTCATCAAGTACGAAGAGTTTGTAAAGTTCTGATTCGTCCTTATTTCCATTAGAAACATATACCCGCTTATATATATATATATATATATATATATATATATATTTATCTACCACCTTATAATCTGGTAAATTAGAATCTGCATATTCCTTACGCAACCTACAATATTCAGGAGAGTCAAATGATTCAGAATCTAAATTGATGGCAGTCATATTTTCCAAATCGATTGATTCCACAAAGTTCTGACCTTCAAAAGCTCGAGATAATGTGTCAGGTACAATAGTGAAATTAAATCCTTGTAGTTTAAACGACTATCTCGCCAACCGGCCTGATAGATCCCTCTGAACCATTAACCACTTTAAACTTGCGTGATCGGTAACAACTTTGAATTCTAATCCTTCAATGTAAGATCGGAATTTCTTTATAGCCACGACCACTGCCAAGCATTCCAATTCAGAGTATAATTTCGTTGTGCCCTGTTTAGCTTTTGTGAAATAAATGCAATCGGCTTTTCAGTCTCGTCTTTGTCCATTTGTGCTAACACCGCACCCACCCCAAATGTACTTGCACCACACTGCAATATAAAAGGTTTTGTATAATCTGGATGTATGAGTAATGGTGCTGAAGTTAGCTTAATTTTAAGTTCGTCAAATATCAATTGCGCTTGTTCTGTCCATATAAAAGTTTTCTTTTTCGTCAAAAGTTCTGTTAGTGAAAAAGTCAGTGTCGAATAGTCCTTTAAAAATCGTCTGTACCAACCGGTCATTCCTAAAAATCTTCGTAATTGTCTAATAGATTTTGGTACAGGAAAGTCTCGTATTGCCATAACTTTGTCATCGTCAGTTTGCAACGTCCCATTCCTACAATATAACCCAGATATTTTACCTTATCTAAAGCAAAACTACTCTTATTCACATTTATCGTCAAACCTGCCTTCCTCAGTTGAGTTGCTGCTTCCAGGAGATGTGTTAAATGTTCGTCAAAGTCTTGTGATACTACTAAAAGGTCATCCAAATAAACAAATACATGTCTCTTAAGATTATACGGAATAAGTATGTCCATAAGTCTACACAACGTTTGCGGTGCGTTACACAGTCCAAACGGCATTCACGTAAATTGATACAATGGCCGATTAGGGACTGTGAATGCTGTCTTTGGTTTTGAACTGTAATATGATTAAAACAATTTAGTTATTCTGGTGCTCTCTAGGAGCTCCCAATTTATTTTAATTTATTATTTTGCTTAGAGCTAACTAGTAGCTCCTAAGCTTGAGTTTTTATGATTGATTTCTTAAACTAATTGACATTGGCTTATATACTAATTATGAGAATAATTCTTAGGGGTACCTTAACATAAGAGTAAAAGAATACAAATATATATTAATGTTGGGTAAGCATATTTAGCTTCCCACTATTTACGTTTGGCATGTGTTCAATAGTTTAAAAGTCTAAACGAGTGCATACCTAAAAGCAACAGATACTTTGGGTTCTTATATTTACAAGTAAACAAATGCAGTTAATAAATGTTATTCATTTAAGTGCATTGTGCAGCTGCACTTGATTAAACGTACAAGTGTCAAATTACAGTCACACAAAATATCTTGCTTGCAGTTTGTCAATGCTAGCATGTTGCGGTACTATTGAATCGCAATGCATACTACACACTGTTGGTCACATGCTACAGAACTATCCTCCAGTTTAATTTGCCAAAAAGCATCTTTCAAATCTATTTTCGAAATGAAGTAAACAGGAGGAAGTCTTGCTAAAAGTCCATTAATGTTCGGTATTGGGTACGCGTCTTTTACTGTCACAGAATTTAATTTTCTAGAGTCCACACACATCCTAGCTTTTCCTGGCTTCACTATAACTACAGTCGGAAATGACCACGGCGAATGAGGTGCTTCTTCTATCACACCAAGTGATATCATCCTGTCCAATTCACTGAAGAGCTGTTTCTCAACTGCTGGTAAAATTGGATAATAACGTTGCTTGATAGCCTTAGCATCCCCCGTATCAATTTTGTGATCCACAAGAGATGTGCAGCCCAATCCCTCTCTCTCAGAATTCGGAAACGCTGCAATAGTTTTGGTTAGAGTTTGCCTTTGTTCATACGTTAATATAATCTTATCCGGATTAGTTTCTGTACAGTCCACTTCGCCAATAACGGGCATAGAAATTTTGAGTCCCAATTCCGACCGAAAATCAAAACCACAAATTAAATCTTGCTTTATATTTGGCACAATCAAAAATTCCAAAGGTTTCGTCTGTCCTTGAAAGGTTATATTTAATGTCACTGTACCTAAAACATTTTGTCTTGTCCCGTCTGCTGTACGTACATTACCGATACATTTACGAAATCTAATATTATCTTTAGCCTTAGTTGCTAACTTACCACCAACAACACTTTTGTTAGCTCCACTATCCAACAAAGCTAACTGGAACTCACCATCGACCTTCAAATTCATGTAAGGCCGAGTATCCAATTCAGGTGTAAGAATAGGAGATATAACACAAGTTTTAAAAAATTTTAATCTACGGTAGTAGTACCTAATACGTCTAGATGATCTTGTAATTTTGATACTCTCACCAAATATCCGTGCTCTTGCCTTCTTGTATTCAGCCATTCTGATGTGTAAGGGCCTCATTAAGGGATGTTTACTAAGAGCTGTTCTGTCGTCTGTTCAATGTCCAATTGTCCGTTAGTCCTGTAGTCTGAAATGTTAGGTTTACCTTCATCGGATGTCCGCTTTAGGATCGTCGGACATCCTTCTGTCCGATTCCTTGAAGTTTCTTATTACACTTGATACAAGTGGGCTTGTATACGTCCTTGGCTCCACAGCCATAGCAAAACACTTGCCTTAGTTCCATACAGTCGAAAAACGTGTGTCCGGGTTTGTCGCAATTCCAGCACAAAACAATATGTTGAATTGAGCAAATTTCCGTATCGTCGTTATTAGTTTCATTGCTTTGTTTTGTTGACTCTGATGTTACTTCTGCTAGATGTCCTTTTGTGGGTTTTCGAAATTCGAAGGCATTAAAATCTTTAATGAATTTCTCATGTTTTCTTACCTCCTTTCGGAGTTGCGATATACTAGTAATTTCCAATGTAACAATTCGTGTCTTATTTCTGTCCTCAGATTCCTCAAAATTGTTTCACAGAGATCGTAATCAGTAATAGAAAGCTTTAGTTTGTCCGTAAGTGAAGATATAATATCAAAATATTCATCAAAACTTTCGTTTGGTCTTTGCTTTCGACGACGTATGTCATCAAGAGTGTCAAAATCATTGTAGTCTGATTTGTATTGTGTTCGTAATGATGTCGTCAAGCTTGTCCAATTGATGTCGTAATTTTTCCGGTGATACCTCCAGTACCACTCAAGAGCTTTTCCGTCAAATAATATATGAGCATGCTTTGTTAAAAGCCCAAAGTCACCACCTAGATTGTTAGTCGTTAAAATCTTTACTCGATAAACAAATTCATCGATTGACATTTCGTTATTATGCCCAGAAAACTTAATTCTCCAGTTACGAATAATATTCAGAACCTTTTCCGCATAAAAAGGATCCTGTGGTGGTCGAAAATCAGAATTAGAAGGTGAAGCTCGTACATTCTCGTCATTGGAAGTGTGGGTATTTGTCGTAGAAGGTAAATTATTATGTCTTAACATATTTGAAAATTCATTAGTCATTATGGACAACATTTCCTCACGAAATGAAGTCAATGACTCGGTAATAATTTCTCTTGTTCGAGTATTGGTACTCTCATTATTCGTCTCATTATTGCTATTTGCAGGTTTTCGTTTAGGTCGCCCTTGTGAACGTGTTCCCTGAATCCCTGAGGTAGATGCACCTACATCGACCGTAAAACTAACATTCGCGGCCTCATCTAAATTCATTAAATCTTCCTTACTTCTGGTAATCGGCACAATTAAAATGTTAAAATACTATCCGTATTCAAAAATATCGTATCTAATAATTCCACTACTCTGTTAAGGTAAATTTCGCAACAAAAAAAAAATATCAGGTATATTTCACAACTAAATACATATAAATAAATTATACAAATTGATATGAAATTTAGAATTCAGTAAACAATTGATCTAAAAATCTAAAAATCTAAATAGTAAAAATCTAAAATTCTAAATTTCAAAAACAAACAAAAAAATCACAAAATCTCCATTCCCATACGAGAGTAATTATCCGAATCCAATTCCAAATACAAAAATCTCAATCGTAATTGAAATTAAGAAAAATGAAAAAAAAAATTAAAATTTATGTACTGTAATTAGTGAGTATATCAACGATAATATAACCAATTAGTATAAATCACAACAAAGAACACTAAAATTTTCCATACAAAGTATTCGGTTCAGGAAAAATTATTACCTTCATATCCTGAAATCCAAAATATTTCCATCAAAGAAATCAAAAAAAAATTTGAAATAAAAACTAACTAAACTCGTCAACATGGTATTATTATTTTTATAAAGCATCAGCAGGTGAAAATAATGAGAAAATTTAACTTTAGCATTAACTAAATAGGAAAGCTGATGCCCCACGTTGGGCGCCATTTATATCTATGTGACGAACCACCACTTCGGGTACTACCATTTCAGAAACCTTGCTACCTTTTTGATCCGGCCGTGCTCAGGGAAATTGGGAGTGGTTCTTGTTTCTGTTATGATAGATTTTGGTTCGTTGCATAAAATTTTAAAAGAGGTAGCTTACTACAACGAATCTAAGCAAATAAAAACTAAATAATCCAACGAAAAATATAAAAAAAAACAATACATAAAAAAAATCGTAAGCACCTGATAGAGAAGAACATATGGAATTCATCTTCTCCGTTCTCTATAACCCACCCTACCTTGCTATCCCTGTTGAGAAACTTGGATAGCCCTTTTTGCTTATACCTCAATTTACCTTACATTTCGTGGAATGAAAGAAAAATTTGTTAATCATCATTTTATACAATAACATTTTTTTTTTACAAAAATAAAGAAATTTTACCAGTTTAATAGTTAGAATTTTGAGAACAAATTAAATAATTTAAAGGATAACAAAAAAAAAAAAAAAATGTAAATAAAAAAAAATGATAATGATCGAAACTTTAAATAAATTGAAAAAAAAAAACTATTTTACATTTATATAATGGAAGTCATTATATTTTATATTTGTTATGTATGAATTACTTAAGTATGTGTTTCCTTTTCCTCTTTTATTTAATTTTTAAGTTTAATTTTAAAAATAGAAAAAAATTTCAAGTATTACTCAAGTGAAAACTATAGTTATATTAAGTTTAATTTTTAAATGTAAATTTTAGTTTAATTAATATTAAATTTAAGTAAAATTGTAGTTTAATTAAGTTAAAGTTTTAGCAAAATTTCAGTTAAATAAGTTTAAATTTAAGTGAAATTGTAGTTTAATTAAGTTAAAGTTTTAGCAAAATTTCAGTTAAATAAGTTTAAATTTAAGTGAAATTGTAGTTTAATTAAATAAAATTATAAATTCAATACTATATCAAATTAGTAGCATAACTCACCGGATATCCCTCTTTGAATTCAGGCCTGATTTTTAAGAGACTCCTTTGCTTTAAAATTTTAATATGAGAGCTTCACTCAAATTTAAATTATTTACACTGATGTGTTAAATGTTTGGTAGTTGTTATTGTTTTAAAATTTAACTTTATGGAAAGATTAAATAAAAAACTAATAATGAAATAAGGAATAAATAAAAGGAACGAAGATATAAATACGTAACTACGATATATTTTAATCCCCCCCCCCCCCCCTTTATTTTCCACTCTTAAACCTGGAGATACTGCCACAAGATAATATGTAGATGAAACCACCAACTTGCTGCTATTAATCTTTATTTATAAAGCAGCGCTTCAAAAAGTTGTTGTTGCTGGTCAATGCGAATAATAATTATATTTTTGAACAAATTTGTAGTTTAGCCTATATTCCAGATTTATGTATGTATCTAGGCCTTTTCCAAAATCTTTGAAAGGGAGAAAATAAAAAAAAAAAAAAAACTAACTTATGATGAAATTGCATTAAAAAAATAAATTCTTACCTTCCCACAAAAGTTATGCTAGAATGCAATATTTAATATCTAGCTCAAATCACAAATTATCCAAAAATTTGTGTGGATGAACAAATTTATTTCTATTTAGCGCACAAATTCAAATTTAAATTATGAAATATTCTACCACAATTTTCAATAACTTTTATTTTATAAATGAAAATTTTCAATTGAAATATAAAGAAATAAAACCAAAATATTACTAGATTAAAAAAATATTTATAACCAAAAAAAAAGAGACCTCACAACCTGTTGGTAGATCCCTGTTCTTATTGACTGAGTTTGTCTGACATTGCTTCTGCAGTCCCGTGCAAAATGTCCCTGTTGCTGACATTTAAAACAGGTTGGTCGTGTACCATTGTTTCTGTTTTCCCCTCTGTTCATATTTTGTCCCGTCGCTACTTGTGGGCTTCCACGGGTATCTGTGTTCTATTGCTTTCTGCCGTCCTTCTATCCAATTGATTTTGGTTGGGTATGTTTCTTCTTGGCTCGCAGAAAGGGGTTTCCTTGTGACCATTTATCCTACACAATCGCCAGTATAAGGAGCCTAATCTCTTTCTGCCGTTTTCCAAATCGTGCTCCCTGTTTCCACAGAACGTACAGCACACGATATTCCTGCACAGTGGCCCCATTTCATGGCCGTATTTTCCACAGCTCATACAGTATGGTGTGTTTAGCCGCTTTTTGCAGCTATTCCATTCATGCCCCATCCTGTTACAAAAACTACAGGGGACTTCTGAATCTATTGTGTTGATACTGTGCGTTGGTTCGCCAAACAATTCCTTTACATTTTCGACTACCTCTATTAAGTTTGTGAGCTCTTCCTCTTCCTGTCCCACAAATCGAGCCTTGAGTGCATGGTCCTTCAAACCCTTGATAAAGCTCCTTACTGCTAAACGTTTGAAATCTTTCAGCATGGTTTCCCGGCCAGGTCCCACCGGCCATTCGTTCTCTATAGTTGTTTTTGCCTCATTCAATAGGTTATCCAGGCGTTCTCCAAATTTGCATGCTGACTCTCTGATGCTCTGTTTGCAACCCAATATCAGCTCCCTTATTTTATCTAAGCTCTTGCTTTTTAGATAATATTTCCTGAGCGCTTTACATAATGCGTCCACGGAACTGAAATTCATCTGGGAAATTCTTGAGTAGGCGCCCCCTAGGAGTCTCAATTTCAGGCATTGTATTACATCTTGTGTTAGGACGTTATTTGCACCTGTGAGTACTTCTCTTTCTACCATCTTGCATCCTTGTATGTATCTGAATACTTCTGATGATAAATCAGGCCCATCGGTCCCGAAGAATGATGGGACTGTGTTGTTTACTATTTTAATGATGTTATATAGCGAAGTCATTGTGATCCTTTCTATTTCCGCTCTCTCAGTAGTATTGTTTTGCCTGGGTGACGGTGATCGTCTTTCTATGTTCCGCTGGTAATTATATTGATAGTGGGCTGTGTCCACGGAAGAACTTGTAGACTGTCCACTGAATAACTGTACTTGTCGATCGCTTCTATTAATTCGTCTGTCTGCGTGTGTGGGTTCTCCATTAAAACTAGATTTTACTTACCCATTTTCCGCTGGTTATCATCTTTCTAGTGGGCTGTTGTTTATCCCACAATGTTATGAGTAGAAGGTTACGGTTTTAATTCGACAAAATGTTACTGTTTTTACAAATGTTACAATTTTCTTCCAAAGTGTTACGGCCTCAATTCCGACTTGTACGTTCGTAACCGCGCCAAATTTTCACAATCAAATAAAATTCTCCTTTTTTATTGGTCTGTTGGACTGCTTAGTCCTGCACAAAAACGACAACCCAAAGGGTGCTAGAATTTAGGCGTTATTAAATTGTCGGCAATTGCGCAGTTCTACACCATCCAGGATTCAACAATACAAAGGTTGCTAGAATTTAGGCGTTATTGTACGAGTATTGTTGTTTTTTTTTACACTGGACAGTTTTTTATCGAACAAAATCAAATATTTCACGTAATTATTAACACGGCTACCGGCTGCGCCAAAATGTTACAATGTTAATTTGCAACTTATTTTTGCGGAATTGAAACTCATAAGACAATAGGATTAATTTTAGTTATTAATTTTTCTTTATTTATATTTTAATTGGTTTTACTTAGACTAATTTTTATTTATTTATAACCGTCTCAGGGAGCCGCTTGTTAGGCTGGTCTTTGATCAGGTTTTTTGGTTAGTTGTTATACGTTTGATGATGATTCCCGAACTACCTTTTGTTGTCAATATCAACCCACCTTTTATACCTATCGATGACCGTTGATGTTCGCTGCCGCCAGCGTGGTTGTTCCCGCAATATTGCTGAGTGTGCGATTTTTAGCAATTATATGCAACCTCAGCATAAGCGTTGAAATTCCAGCCGATTGCGGTTCTCACGATATTGCAAAGTCAGCAGTATGTATGCAGCGCATGGTTTTGCTGCTGCTGATGTTTTTGTTGGTTGGGGGAAAATGACTCATAACAACGTCAGTATATATTTTTTTTTTTTTTTTTTTTTTTTTTGATAATTTTATTATTTATTGAATCTTTAATTATTAATTAAATTATCAATAAGTTTTTCAAATCTTAAATTTAAAAAATATTAAATATAGGTTTAGCCAATGCTAAACAAAATTTTTAATTTCAACGGTTAATTTTTGTTGTTTTACATTTCTCGTGAACGGCTGAAAAAAAGAGTATCCCTTCTTTTCAGCCGGGTGTGGCCTCTATAATGAAGAATATTGCGCGCGAGTGGATTCGGGTGCAACTCAAGTTTTTTTATATATTTTTTCGCGTGTTTTGAAAATACTGTCTTCACCAACGGAACGTCTAGATCTTTATGAATTCGATGGTTTCTCTTCATACCAGGGGGCTGCTGTTATTGTACGTAGGATTTTATTTTGTCGCCTTTGAATTCTTTCGACATTCGATGCTGAGGCAGTGCCCCATAATTGGATTCCATAGGACCATATTGGTTTCAGGATCGCGTTGTATAATAGTAGTTTACAGTCTAGGCTTAGTATAGAATTTCTTCCAATAAGCCAATTCATTTGGGCTGCTTTTAATTTCATTTGTATTAACTTTGCGTCTATATGCGATTTCCATGTTAAACGACGATCAAGATGAACGCCTAGATATTTGACAACAGTGTGTAGCGGTATGGTCTCGGTGTTAATTTTTATAGGCGGGCATGTTTCCTTGCGCAACGTAAAAGTTACGTGCACACATTTCTGCTCGTTAACTTTAATACGCCATTGTTTGAGCCAATTTTGCAATTTGGATATATACCCTTGTAAATTGCGGGAAGCTTCTACAGGATTTTCGTGAACGCTTAGAAAAGCTGTATCGTCAGCAAATCTTGACGTGTGAATATTACTGCTTAACGGTAAGTCAGAGGCATATATTAAATAAAGTAATGGACCGAAGATACTGCCTTGGGGAACTCCGGCTTCGATCGACTGCGGAGGGCTTAAAAAATTGCCTTCCCTAACTACAAATTTTCGTTCACTTAGGTAGCTTATTAAAAGCCTAACAATGTTTGCGGGTAGATTTTGCGTTAGTTTATGTATAAGACCTTCGTGCCATACTTTATCGAAAGCTTGAGAAACATCTATAAAGAGCGCAGAGCAATATTTCTTCTTTTCGAAAGTGTCTCTGATAACATTCACAAGTCTGTGTGTTTGTTCAATTGTGCTATGTTGTCTGCGAAAACCGAATTGATGATCTGGAATGCATCCACTTCTAGTCACTATAGGCATCAGCTTGCTCGAATACAGCTTTTCAAATAGTTTCGAAATGTTGGGCAATAAACTAATAGGCCGATAGGATTCAACCTTCGTATGATCCTTGCCGGGCTTTGGTATCATAATAATCATCGAAACCTTCCATTCTGCAGGATAGTATTGCAGCCGTAGAATACTATTAAAAATGAATAGTATAATTCTTTTTGCAATATAAGGCAGTTGTTGAAGCATTTTGTTGCTTATTTTGTCGACACCTGGGGCTTTTTTGGTTTTAAGACTAGTAATGGCCTTTTCAATCTCCACAATGCTAAATCTTAGTGGTATTTCTGGTAAAGAGACGACTGGTGGCAGTTCAACAATATCAGCAGAAATGTTCGGGGTAAATACTTTTTCTAGGTGCTTAACAAATAGATCACCTTTTTCAGCATCATTTCTTGCCCAGTCACCATTAAGAGGCTCGTAATGGTGGTTTGCAAATCACTGGCCTTTTAAGTCCTCTGGCTGCACGCCACAGTGAATACTCTGTTGATGGTGTTGCATCGAGTTCTTGCAGAAATTTTTGCAGCGAAGCTGTTTTTTGTGATTGTAAAACTTTTCTTAGCTGTTTGGTACACTCCTTAAGCCTTAATTTTAGCTGAGGCGATCTGTAACGTTGCCATTCTCGTCGAGCTCTCCGTTTTTCAGTCAATAGCCTTTCTATATCTGCACAAAAAATATTGTTAAATCTCGCTTGTTGATTTGGTTGAATTGAAGAAGCATTAAGAGCAGCTTGTTTAGCATGTGCTTCAAACAACCTAATAGAATTTTCTATGTCAGCAGGTGTTCTCAATGGCATATTTTCCGTGCAATGAGCACTCAAATATTTTTTGTATTTCAGCCAGTTAATACGTGCAGGTGTCAGCGGTAAATCACATGTTGGTGTTGTAGTTGTGTGTGAGTAAATAGTGATAATAGTAGGCGAGTGATCTGAAGACAAATCCAGAGATGCTTCTACTTCAATCATTTCGCTGGGCACGCCTTTTATAATCCCAAAGTCGATAACATCAGGAATTTTTTGACGATCCGTTGGCCAATATGTTGGCTGACCACTTGAAACTACATTCAAACCCATTTTTGAAATTGTGTCAAACAAAACACGACCCTTAGGACTGATTAAACGTGAGCCCCAAAACGTGTGTTTAGCATTGTAGTCGCCAGCTGCTAGAAAACGGGATCCCAGTGTTGTATAAAATGCGGTATATTGACTCTCTGAAATTGAAAACCTGGGAGGAGAGTAAATAGATGATATCACAAGCTTTTGATAAAAATTTTCAATGCAGATGTTCGTTGCTTGAAGATATTCTTCACGAAGGTCATTTAGTAGGTAGTGTTTTATTCGAGTTTTTATTACGATTCCAGAGCCACCACAAGCTCTACCTTGAGGATCCTTGGTGTCGTAGAAATTATATCCCCTAATTCGAAAATAACTTCGGGACGTCAAGTGAGTTTCTGAGATAAGCATAACATTGATTTGTTTATCCAGAAGAAAGTATTCAATTTCATTTTTATGTTGGCAGATGCCGTTTGCGTTCCAAAAACAGATTCTTAAGTTCATGGTTTGTTCAATACAGCCTGCAACAAGGTAGACTGCATTTTCAACATTTCCTGCATCATACAGGACATGTTGAGAGTGAATGTATTTACTGTTTGTATAAGGATCTCTATTGAGGCTTCAATACGACTAAAATTATGCCCTGATTCTTCATTTACTGGTACAGTTTTTTGCGCCGGAATCTGGTTACTCTTTAAAATATTAGCGTATGAAAATTGACTATTAGGTTTTTGTTGAGTAAGAGTCGTGTTAGACTTTAAAACATTTGAGTATTGATTATGGCTAGACGACGGTTGAGGTAACTGTGGGTAGTTTAAAGGAGTGTTGGGCTGAGCGGGAGTAGCATTTGGTTTTCTGTTCGACGAATTTTTAAAAAGAGAATAAAGAGGGCAGCCCCTTTAGTTGGCAGTGTGATTTCCGCCGCAATTGCCACATTTTTTTGCTTTGGTATCACCTTTTATTTTGTCACAGTTAGCGGTACTGTGTAACTCGCCACATACAACGCAAACGGTAGGCAACTTGCAATAAGTTTTGGTATGGCCAAATTCTTGACAGTTCATGCATTGGATAGGTCCAGTTTTTTTATGTGGCATCTCAACGGTAACTCTTCGATGCAACAAGTATTTTATTCCATAGATTGGGTGCGATTAATTTTTTTTAATTTTCAAGTCGCCTGGCTGTAGCTCGACCCTAAAAATAGGTTGGGGGATTTTTTCCCTGTTTTTAATGTTTGAAATATTTCTCACTTTGAAGCCATTATCTTCAAGGCCAGACTTTACCTCTTCTGGATCCACCCTAGAGTCTATACCTTTTATTACGACGGTTAGACCTTTAGCACTCTTTAATTGGTACGTATAAAAATTTTTGTTTTTTGACTCAAGGTCAGAAACTATTTTTCGGTAATTACTTTCTTGCACTACCTGGATTTTTGTTTCGTTAATATTTCCGCGCTTAATTGGAGTTACATAGAACTCATTTTCTCCAATTAAGGAGATAAGACTTTTTACCAAAAAACTAGAGTTCTGCTCTCTTAAATATATCGGTGGAGGTTTACTCGACCTTGTTGTAGTTGTGTCTTCATTGTCTTGTTCTGATAAAATCGCGAAACGATTTTCGGAATTTTTTATTTTGTTTTTTCCATATCTGGGAACTTTCGCTGTTGAAGCTATTTGAGCTGATTTTGGACTTCTTCCCCTTTTTAACACGGTTATGTATCTGTCCATTCCTGTTTGAATTTTATTATCATTTAATGTACTCACCGCATCTACCATTTTGTGCACGTTGGTCACCTTGTTACTTATTGTTTGTTTGTTTGTTTGTACAGCTAAGCTGACAAGTTTGCTGATGGGTGCAATTGTTGTTGCTTCTTGATCACTATTTAACATATTCAAAGATAATGATCGCGCACGAGTATTTGTGTTTTCTGTTAAATTCAGGTTTTTGTTTAATTCATTTTTTTTATTGTCGTCATCAGCAACTAAAGTTATATATTGTACATTCCTACTGCTTGTAGGATTGTTGTTGTTTTTATCAGAAGATGAACTCATCAGAGTTCTCTTTTTTTTATTTTCACTTATATTAGTTTGTGTATGCAAATATTTATGTGTATTGCACACAAGCAAAAAATAAAATAAAACCAGTACAATAACTGTTCAATAAATGTTTTGTTTTTTTTATATTTTTTGTGACTTGAAAATTTTTTTTCTTTTATATTTTTTTTATATTCAGTTGCGACGATTATAAAAACGCGTCTGTTCACTACGAGAGTAATTTGTCAGTATATATATGCAGCGTATGTTTCGCAGACCTGCCATCTGGGTAGATATGTGACAACACAGCCCCACCCCTGCTGGTGAGGCATCTTTTGATAAACATAATGGTTTATCTCTTCCATAATGAACCAGCACCCTTTTTGAACTTATTTCTTTTTTTATTGCTGCAAATGCATTTTCACATTCTAATGTCCATTTAAATTGATTATTCTTTCTTAACTGTGTGATGTACAGTACTTCCGAAAGATTAGGAAGAAACCTGCCGTAGTAATTTACTAACCCTAGTACAGACCGAACTTCAGATACATTCGTGCGCCGAGGAGCTTTTAAAATAGCATCGATTTTATTTGCTGTCTTGTGGATTCCGTGTTTATCTATCTTAAATCCACAGTATTCCATTGAATCTTAAAAATAATCGGATTTTTCTTCATTTATGCGTAAGCCGTATGAGCTTAACCGCTCGAAAACTGCTTCTAATCTCGAAAGGTGTAACCTATCATCCGGTCCTATAACGCAATTGTCGTCAATAAAAACGGCTACCCCCTCGATACCTGGTAATATTTCCTCGATCTTCTTTTGCCATTTTGCTGGCGCACAACTAAGACCATACCAAAGACGGGTGCATCTAAGCAACCCCAAAAATGTAGATGTCAATTTTACCTGATCTTCGTCCCTAACTTTCCATTTTAAATAGGCACGGCGAAGGTTAAGCTTCGAAAATTTTTCCCCACCATTCATTACCTGAAAAACCTCGTCTATAGTTGGGAGTGGGTGTTCAACCGTTACCATAAACTTATTTAAGGTTACTTTGAAATCCCCGCAAAGTCGTATTTTTCCATTTGCCTTAAGAATTGGCACAATGGGTGTAGCCCACTCACTATGCTCAACCTTTATTAAAATACCTTGTTCCACTAAGTTTTAAATTTCTTTTCGTATTGGATTCCGAAGTGCAAAAGGCACAGGTCTATGCCTATCAAAAATTGGCTTCGCATCCGGTTTCAATTCTATTGACACCGGATCCCCTCTAATTTCACCTACATCCTCACCAAACAGAATACTGCACTTTTCACACAACCTTGGCAATTCCGGTGGAACACGGGATACAGATTTTGGAGTTACTGATAAACAGAATGTATCTCCCTCAAGTTGATTGCAATTTTCATTAATATTCTTGCCATAAGTTTTGTCAAACATCTTAATTATTGGTAACCCATCAAATGCAAGTAACCATTCTCTTCCAAATAGTGGGTGTTTATCGGAGTCCACAATGTAAAGTTGCAATTTCTTTTCCACAGCTACGTTCTGAGGGGCAACGACCACATCCACCACACCTATAACGTTTAAAATAGAATTATTGTATGTACTTAATTTAATTTTCGAATCTTTAATTTGAACATTTTTTAAATTTTTTTTTAAACTCATTGTAATTCATTACAGAAACACCTGCGCCACTATCCATCTCCATGTTAATTAATTTGTTCTCTATACGAACGGTAATCCGTAACTTTTTTGAAAACTTCTCTTTGTCATTTAAGGTGTTAATATAAACTATTGGCTCATCATCATTATTGCCATAGTTACTTTGTACTTGATTGATTTGTTGTTTTATCTTCTTTTTCAAACATACCTTCTCAAGATGTCCACGAACCTTACTAAAATTACACATTGTATTTATGTGAAAACATACATTAGCAAGATGTGAACCATCGCATCGGAAACATTTTACTTAATTTTTTGTAAATTTGCTACCGTTATTCTGAACATGTGATTTCTGCTATCTGAAGTTATTGTTATTGTATAACTGATTGTTACCGCTTCTTTGTATTACCGTTTTATTGTATTTCGCCCTTGACCTTGGGCTAACGGCAAGTATCGACGTCTTATGCACTGTTGTCTCGTGGAGTTGCACGGAATTATGCTGCGACATTTCCAAAATGGTAGCGATTTCCACCGTCCTTTCAAAGGTTAGGTTTTTAGTTTCCAGCAACCGGTCCTTTATGCGCTTATCCCTGATGCCACATACAAGTTGGTTGCGGTCATCAAGTACGGCCCAAAATTACAGTGAATAGCCATCTTACGTAAGGTGGCTACATAGTCGCGCACCGACTCGCCTTCTAATTGTTAACTATGGTGAAACTTATAATACTCAGCGACTTCCAAAGGCGGAGGGTTGTAATGCTCTTTGAGTACCTTCACTAGTGCTTCATATGGTTTGCTTTCAGGTGTCTCAGGAGAAATTCCATCGCACAGTAGATCAAACGTTTCCGGTCCAATGTAATGTAACAGGTAATTTACCTTAATAGATGCATCTTTTATGTTGAAAATCGTGAATGGCTCTTCCAGGCGTTGAAGCCATTGCTCGAACCTACTCTTAGTCTCATCAAAAAACTGTTATGTTTAAAATTAATACACTATTATTTTCTTTTTATCTTTCAACTTTATTATTATAAAACTCAAATTCTATAAATATTAACTTTACAACTCTTTGTTTTTACAACTGTATTCAACTGTCTTCTTTTACAACTGATTGCTTTTTCAACTGTCTTCTTTTACAACTGATATTCTATTTCTTAAACCTAGCTTATTTATACTTAATTACTATTCAATAATTTAATATTTTAATGTTGCACAATTATTCTTAATCAGCTATTTATTAGTATTTAATAATTATTATTCTTTAATATTTTAATGTTGCACAATTATTCTTACTCAGCTATTTATTACTATTCTTCTGACCCAGTTTGTATTTAATAAAAATAGCTTAGTAAGCTTTTGGGCATTTCGCAATTTATCAACGCAAACAGTTGCACAATTGGTCAAGTCAATGCACTGATCAAGTCAATGAACTGGTGACTGTTTGTGTTAACAAGTTGCGAAATGTTCATGTAGGAGGGTTGATCAGGTCTGACTCATAACATTCCTCCCCCTTTGCGGAAGAAAACATCCAATTATAGATGTTTTCTCAATGTATGGTTTTCCTTGGGTCAGAAGATTTTTATTCTAAATCTTAAATGTAGTTGGTGTGTTCTGAGTTTAAATCTATTGGAGCTTGTTGCTGTTGTTGGTCTTGATGCTGGTACGTGTATTTGGATACTTCAAACGTGGGGGAATTCTGGTCCTGTAAATGGTTTCCCACAATTCTATTCAACTCTGGGCCACGTTCCGGGAATTCATTGTTTATTTTGACCCTTATTTGATTATGTCGTTTGCACAACACCCATATGATTATTATTGCTGCTGTCGTAAAAACGATTATTGTTGTATACGTAATGTTATTCAAAACATTCTGCTGGAATTTCAGTTCCCGGATCGTGTTGATGTTGCTGATCTGCTTTATGTGTAGATTCTCCAAGGTAGGTATAATTTCCGTGGCCACATTGTTGTTACCTCTTACTAACAGAAACTTCTGGGTTACATCTATGACATGGCTAACGAAGGTTTGGTCACCTATTGTTATGCTGCAATTGTAAAACGAAAACAGGTAGGTTCCAGTGAGGTTTAAACGTCGGTCGTCGCAGTTTGTTGACATTGGTGTTTTGTCTGCATTGCTGACTACGATCGTACCTTCTTCTATTAGCTCTACGGTTTCTGCTTCGTGTAGGATCAGGTTGCACTTTCCTCTGAAAACGCATATTTTCGGTTGACTTAAGCTTTTGAAATCTCTTTCACCTTTGTACCCGAAAACGCCCTTGTCATTCCTCACTACGTATTCTCTTTCGGCATCTATTTGGTGGTGGCTGTCGTTTGGAATGGGTATTATCAGGGATTTTTTTAAACTCATGGTTTCGATGGGCAATCTGATTATGAACATCAGGCTGCTATGCCTATGTAATGCTACTCCCATCTGCATGTCTTGTATAGTTTCCACATTTATTTTGTGCTCCTGGATTTCTTCAATGGTCAATAGTGCTGGATTGAAAATTTTCATTTTCGCTAGTGCGATGGACTCTTGTACGGTCTTCACTTGGCTTTTCATCTCCATGAGTTTGAAAAGCTGGAAAATCGCAACGTCGCGGTAGTGCTGGAGCTCTGATTCCTGCTTGATCTGAGTCAAGCTGTTCAGAGTCCTCCTGTTCTCATTTATTGCTTCCACCATCTGGTTAATTGACGTATTGAATCTATTGTTTATGTGGACCTGTTGATTTGACTGTTCGATGATTTGGTGCCCGTTAGCGTCAATCACCTCGAAATGTTGGTTTATTAGTTGCCGGTCCTCCTCATCTAGTGTGCCGTAGAGCCACTTCATCACTTCTCCTCCAATGTTCAGCAAACCACGTTTTACGCGGCCTGGCAGTAGTGTATGAATGCCGTTCTCAATTTCACTGAGTTCTTTTATGATGAGTTCCCTATAGGGAATCGGTAGTATCTTTGGTAGGTTAAGGCGGACCTCGCTGACAGAGTCTGCTATTTGTTGGATATCGATGTGATGTAGGATGTATTCAAATTTTGAGGCTATTTTTACCGACCCCATGTGTATTTCAGCGTAACCATCAGCTGACTCCAATTTCTCAATGTGCATCGCTCCGTCCTTGAACCAGATTCCCACGAGAAGAAGTACTAAAATCTGAATTAAAATGTTAAGTTTATTAGAGGGCTCTCATGTAATCGTCGAACTTGCTGTTGTGTAAACTCATATCGGCTGCCATGTACAACGCAGCTCCAAAAATATTTATGAAGTGTTAAAATTATATACTTATAAAAGTGTTTTGTTTATTATTATTTGAAAACTAACATTGTAAATACTATTTTGGTTTTATAATATATTGCTGTTATTATATATATATATATATATATACATATGTATATTGTTTTCTTATTTAAATATTTTGAACACAGGCTTCAAATTACAAATATATATATTTTTTTTTTAATTTTTCTTACATTACTTAGTCAATTTTAAAATATTTTATGTGGGGGTTTGCTTTTTTTTATGTTAAATTTTCCAAAAAAAAAGTTCTTTTCATATTTTTTTTTTTTATGTTAAATTTTCCAAAAAAGTTTTTATTTTTCTATTTTCTTATATCCTCCTTTTTTTTAAAAAAAATCTATCGTACAACTTTTCTAAAGTTTCTTAATTGTTTCCTTTCCTTCCCGCCCAATAATCAACACATAGTCCTTTTCTTCTATTCTCACGATTTTCCTTAGGTACCGATTTACTTTCCAGTCCCCTTTTAACTCTGATAGCACTGAACGTAAAGTTCCTCTGTGTTCTATTGGTATTTCCACCTTACTTTCTGTGCTAAACTTATTTGTCCACCTACTCATGGCTTTTGCAATATTTCCTCTGTCTATTTTGCTACCTTCGATGCTTATTTTTGTCTCCCCTATTCCATGTCCGTTGTTTATACTCTTTGCCAAATTCTCTGCAAATTTCAGGAGGAAAATACTACAATCTGTCAAATTATCTTGCTGGGAACAATCTGGGTAGCATTTCTCTAATGGTGCCTGCAAAAAATTGCTTTCTACATCGTACTTCTTTGCTTCATGCATAATAAACTCTCCCACAAACTTGAAAATGTGGTTAATGTATCTAGGTCTTAGTGAATCTAATACTATTATTTTAGGCCATGAAATTACGCCCAACATCCAGTGCTGGTCCTCACAAATCGGAAATATTATATGCTTTTTCTCGAGTATATTTACTCGCTTAGTTGCGAGGTTAATCCTGAGTGTACTTCCCTCGGTCGTTGAATTGCACCAATCTTTAATGGCAGTATAGAATTGTGCCCCGAAGATGTGCACGTCCTGCCTTTTTGATGCTTTCAGTGTATTAGTGATGACCCAATGTAAAAAAACGTCGATGTGTTTATCGTTCAACCACCGTTTCTGTATGACGTCTGAATAATCATTGGCTGTCATATCTATATATCTTTTACCATTTTTGTATCTACAGAAACTTTTCCTACTGTCTTCCGTACTTGCTGTTGGTTTCTTTGAGTAATTCATTTTCAGTGCTGTTTTCTTTAGCTACCAGTATAGGGAGAAGTTGTACTGATTCTCGAAATGTCACCTCAGAATATATTTATTAACTGAAATTGCATAAAATGTAACCTATAATATATTGCGGTTGAAGCTCTATATATATTTTTTTTTTTTTTTTTTTTTTTAATTTTTGAGAACATTTAAGCGTCTTTTTGTTAATTTCTATCTATGTATGTCGTGTCCCGCCTATCAATTATCTTCTTACTATCCAGCTCTTTCTTTCCCCCTAAAGTACTCGTCAAATGTCCCCTTTTTCTTATCGGTCTCTGTATGGCTTTATTAAATTGTTATGGTAAACCTTCCCCCTGTTTTTTATTCTCAATTTTACGTCTACTCTTGTTGGCACGTCTATAACTTCAAATGGCCCTAGCCATAAAGGAGCAAATTTATTTTTCCCAGTCTGGTTTTTTAACCAAACCCTTTGACCTATTTGATATTCTCGATGCTTTGAATCCCTGTCATAATACTGCTTCGATCTTAATTTTGCCTTCTCCTGATTTTTTCTGACGATTTCATGTGAACGTTGAATTTGATACTTTAGAATTTTGCTGTAATCATCCGTGTTGTATAGGGGTGCCGGAGGTCTTTTTAATACTATGGGCATTTCGAACTCGAACCCGAATAAAACTCTTGTGGGTGTGTGTTTTGTTGTTGTATGTTTGCTGTTATTATACACATGCGTAGCGTGACTGAGCCATTCGTCCCAGTTGGTACCATCCAAATTGACGAAATTTCTAAGAAATTCAGCCAACGGTCGATGGGCCCTTTCTAGAGCACCATTAGCTTGTGGATGATAAGGCGTGATCAGTAGTTTTCTTATTCTTAGTATTCTGCACGTTTCCTTATATAATTTTGAAGTGAAATTTGTTCCATTATCTGTTACCAAAACCTTGGGAATAAAATATCTTGAAATTATTTCCTTAAAAAACACTTTTGCTACTGTTGATGCTTCTGCGTCTGGCACGGCGGCACACGCGAAAAATTTTGAAAAGTCGTCCTGGAATGTTACGATATATTTATTTCCCCTGGAGGATTCAGGTAGTGGTCCCACCAGATTCATGAAAATCTTCTCGAACGGTCTGCTGGAAGTGGTTGTTATTACCAAAGGCATTTTTTTCGACTTTTGAGCATTTATTTTTCTGGCAAAATGAACACGTTCTACATATTTTTTTTTCTGTCGGTACATACCGGCCCACTTGTATTGATTTCTGATGCGTGAGTAAGTTTTTAATGTGCCCTGGTGTCCTCCTAAAGGTGTATCGTGGAATGTTTTTATAACCCTTTTGATATCTTCCGGATTTGTCAAATAAACGGCCATATCTTCGTGCCCAGGATCTTCGTCTGCCTCAATTTCATCCGTACTTTTTTCGTCTTTCTTATACTGGGTTGCGTGTGTCTCTCTTGCTTTCGCTCTGGTTACAGCCCCTACGTTTATTTCCTCTACTGGAAGGCGACTAAGGGCGTCCGCGTTTTGGTTTGTTTTTCCGGGCTTATATCGTACTTCGATATCGTATTCTAAAAGTTTCAGTCTTAGGCGGCCCAATCTGCCCTCCTGGTTTTTTAAATTGGCTATGCCTTTCAGGGGCTTATGGTCTGTGAAAATTGTAAAATATCTGCCCACTAGATATGGCCTAAACGTTTTTGTCGCCCATACGATGGCAAGCAACTCCTTCTCTATAGTGGAATATCGCCTTTCTGTTGCGCTTAGTACTCTGCTTGCGAAACTGATTGGTAAATCGCTACTTAGCTCTCCTTGAGAAAGAATAGCTCCTAGTGCTGTATTGCTGGCGTCCGTAGTCAGAATAAACGGTTTGGAAAAGTCAGGGTACTGTAGAAGAGGGGGATTTGCTACTGCCGCTTTCAGTTTGTCCATGGCGCTCTGGCACTCCTGTGTCCATTCCCATTTTACGTTTTTTCTTAATAGTTTGCTTAGTGGCAATGCAGTTTCCGATGAGTTCGGAATGAACTTTCTGTAGTAGTTGATCAACCCTAGGAATGCTTGAAGCTCTTTAATAGTCTTGGGAGGGGGTATGTCCCTTACAGCTTTAGTTTTATTGGGGTCAGGTAGTACGCCTTTTTCTGAGCACTTGTGGCCCAGATAAACTACCTCCCTTTGCAGAAAGTGACATTTCTCGGGGTGCAACTTGAGGTTGTATCTTCTTAGGACGTCTAGTACACTTTTCAGACGTAGCTGATGATCCGCAAGGTTTCTCCCGTAGATGACTATATCGTCCAGGTAGACGAAGCAGTTAACTCCCTGTAGTCCTGTTAATATTGAGTTCATTATTCTTTAAAAAGTGGCTGGGGCCCCTGTTAATCCGAAAGGCATGCGATTGAATTCAAAATGACCCAAATTGGTACTAAAAGCGGTTTTCTGTCGGTCCTGTTTATCCATCAAAACTTGGTGGTATCCACTCGCTAGATCCAGAGTAGAAAAATACCGGCTGTACCCTAGTTGATCTTGGATTTCATCAATCCTAGGTATGGGGAATACTTGTTTTATTGTAGCATCGTTCACTTTTCTGAAATCTACCACTAAACGCCATTTTTTCTCCCCGTCCTTTCCTGCTTTCTTGGGTACTAACAGAATTGGGGAATTCCAAGGTGAAATGCTGGGTATGATGATTCCATCTTTGATCATCTGTCCTACTTGTCTATTAATTTCATTTCGGTGGACCTCAGGCAGCCTATATTGCTTAGTATTAATTGGAGGTTGCCTGGGGTCGGTTGGTATCTTATGGCTGAGTACATTTGTGTACGTTAGGTTATCCCCGGATAGATGAAACACGTCGTCGTATGATTTCAAGATGTTCTCGATCGAGCCCCGCTCTTCCGGATTTAAATCTGGGCTAAGCTGTAATGTTTTCAATAGTAATTCTGTTCTCGCCGTATTGTTCGTGGTACCTGTGGTATTTATGTTTGCCGTTGATTCTATTCTGAAGTTTTCGGGGTTCTCATAATTCAGTTTTATTTTGTGGTCTGTGTTTATCGTAAAATCGTTGGTATTCAGGATAGGAATGAATGCTGTTCCCTCTTTGATGGATGTTAGGGCTTCCCCCACAAATACCCCTGGCATGATTTCTGCTTTTTTTACTATTATTTCTCCCTTGGCTGTTGTTTTTGCTGATACAACTCCCTGGCAGCGACCCTTGATAGCAGTTTTTTCTGCTATATATAACTGTGGTGGTTCCGGAATAAGTGGTAAGGAAGCTATCTCCTGCTGGCTCTCAAAAAATTTCACGTTTTTTGTAATTGTGTCCATTATTGATTTATTCCACATCATATCTCTGCCCAGTAGCCCATCTGCCGGCAAATTGCTACCCTTTGGTACTACGTGCATTTTTAAAGAAAGTGTGTCTATGCTTTTATGGTTTACCGTTATGGTTCCCTCTGTACTTATGTTCCCTCCAAATGCTCCTAACAACGTCTTCCGCTAATTTTTGTTGATTTTTATGTGTGGTGCTAAAGCCTCATTCTTTACAAGTGTAGTATCTGCTCCCGAGTCCACCAACAATAGTAGTGTTTCTTTTCTTGCTTCTATACAAGGAAAAGTTATGTATGCAACATCTGTCCTGTGTTCTCCGTTACTAGTATTACAGCTCTTCCGTCTATGTTCTATTTTTGATTCTGTGTGGTGTGCATGATATCGTAAGAAGTTCCTTTTTCCCTTTACCTTGTCTTTTATATCATATTTCATGATTTTTATGTTACTCCATGCCACATTTACGTGGTGTAACATTATTGCCATATAATTCAGGAATTTATTTAAAATTTCCCTACTAGCGCTGCAGATCGATTTTCCCTTTAACTTGTCATTTATATTATATTTTAATATTTTCATATTGTTCCATGTCACCATTAGGTAATGTAACATCGTTGCCATACAATTCAGGACTTTCTCTAAAACGTCTCTACTTTCGTGACATGTCGATCCTGTGGGTCTCGTGTCAGACAACGAGGTGATGCGAGTATTTTTCCTCCGACGTGGCTTTCTTGGTGAACTGCAGCGTTTCTTCTCTTTCGTTTCTTTGTTGGTTTGTGTTGTTTCCGTATACGGGTTCCTGTTCTCTGGTTCTTCTGATATATCTATTCTATTGATATCTAAATTTGTAATGTTGAATGTCTGATCTTGAGCGGCTACCAAGTGTGGCTTTCTATTTTGTTTCTGATTAGTACTGGTTTGATTTGAGTTATCTCTGTATTTATTGGCGTTCCAGTCAGTTAATTTTGACTGGGCCGTTCCCCGTTTCCCGAATCATTTGTATAGTTTCTATGCGTGTAATTGTTTCTATGCGTGTAGTTGTTTCTATTGCCTTTATTATTGCTTCTATTATTATTGTTGTCAATTCTGCTGCCGTTGTTACTATTTCCAGGGCAATTGGACGAAATATGTCCCTGTTGATTGCAGCTATAGCACCGTCGTTCTCTATCGTTGTTGCCTTGAATACGAGCTCTGTTTTGATTTAACGGAAAATTCTGCGGGTTGGATCTAGAGTTGTAATCAGCATACTCCTGCCATCTGCCTTGATTATAGTGGGTGCTGTTTCTTTTGTTAAAACATTCGCTCAACGAATGACCTTGTCTATTGCAAAAACTGCAGTATTTTGTGGGGTTCCTCTGTATATTATTGTTCGGTATGGAGTGGCTAAATGTTATGTTATTCAGGGATAGTTGTCGCACTTCTCTTACCAGTTGTTTAACCGTTTCGTGTAAAGATTCTTCGCCTTGCACTGTTGTGACGTTTGGAAAATACATGCTAGTATCCAATAGATTTTGAGCATTCTTGGTTATTTTTAGTAGGGTAGATAACTCGTTGTTTTCGTGACCAATGAAGTTTGATACCAGCTTGGGATCTCGTAAGCCTCTTATGTAACTTCTTACAGCTGATTGGTTACAATGGTCTATCATGGATTTGCGATGGGAAACGTCTTGCCACTGTGATGCAATTAGATCTGTTGCATTACTAAGGAGTGCCTCTAGTCTCTCTCCAAATTCATACGCGCTTTCTGTTGAACTTTGCTTACTATTAAAAATTAATTCCTGTACCTCAGTTAATGATCTGGTCTTCGTAAATTTTTCTCGGATAGCCATGCAAAGTGCTTCTACAGTTGCGAATTCCTTATTGTGTAAATATTTGTATGCATTTCCAAACAGCCTCGTTTTTATACACCTAATTATGTCGACCACATCACCTGTTTCCCCTAGTTTATCCTTTGCCAACATGCACCCTTCAATAAATTTATTCGCTTCGGTACTGAGGTCTGGTCCATCTGTTCCATAGAAAATCGGTACCACCTGGGAAATAGTTTTCAAAATTTCACTGAAACTTGTCATGTTGTTGCTGATTGTAACGTTGTTAGTGGAAATCTCTTTTCTCGTTCTGCCTTCCAAATATACTGGTCCCATTTGCTTCGAGTAGCTTGTTTGGTCGTTGTTTAGTTTACCAATAGAATCGATACAACTTAAGGCAGCAGCAAAGTCAGTTTCAACTCTCGCAGTGTACAGACGCGTTTTATAATCGTCGCAACTGAATATTAAAATTATCAAAAATTTAAAGTCACAAAAATACAAAAACAAAACATTTATTAAACAGTTATTATACTGGTTTTATTTTATTTTTTTTGCTTGTGTATACATAAATATTTGCAAACACAAACTCTTATAAGTGAAAAAAACAAGAAAACTCTAAATGAGTTCATCTTCTGGCAACAACAACAACAATAAACCCACAAGCAGTAGAAATGCTTATTTAACATTTGTTTCTGATGACGACAATAAAAAAAATTGAATTAAGCACAAACCTGAATTCTACACAAAACACAACTATTCGTGCGCGATCATGCTCTCCATACATGTTAAATAGTGATCAAGAAACAACAACAATTGCACCTATTAGCAAACTTGTCAGCTTAGCTGTACAAGCAAACAAACAAACAATAAATACCCAGGTGACCAACGTGCACAAAATGAATAAAATTATGGATAAAGTAAGTGAAAATAGTGATAATAAAATTCAAACAGGTATGGATAGATACATAACTGTGTTAAAAAGAGGAAGAAGTCCCAAATCTGCTCAAATTGCGTCAACGGCAAAAGTTCCCAAAGATGGGAAAAATATAAAAAATTCCGAAAATCGTTTCGCGATTTTAACGGAACAAGGTGATGAAGACACAACTAATACAAGTTTGAGTAAACCACCACCGATTTATTTAAGAGAACAGAACTCCAGCCTTCTGGTAAAAAGCCTTATCTCGTTAATTGGAGAAAATGAGTTTTACGTAACTCCAATCAAGCGTGGGAAAATTAATGAAACAAAAATTCAGGTATCTAAAGAAAATAATTACAGAAAAATAGTCTCAGACTTTGAGACTAAAAATAAAAATTTTTATACATATCAGCTTAAGAGTGCTAAAGGTCTAACCGTTGTAATAAAAGGTATAGATTCTAGTGTGGATCCAGAAGAGGTCAAGTCTGGCCTTGAAAATAGTGGATTCAAGGTGAAAAATGTTTCAAACATCAAAAATAGAGAAAAAATCCCCCAACCAATATTTAGAGTCGAGGTACAGCCAGGTGACATAAAGATAAAAAAAAATGAATCCCATCCAATCTATGATCTAAAGTATTTGTTACACCGGAGAGTTACCGTTGAGCAGCCACATAAAAGAGCTGGACCTATCCAATGCCTGAACTGCCAAGAATTTGGGCACACGAAAACTTATTGCAAGTTGCCTACAGTCTGCGTTGTATGTGGTGAGCTACACAGTACCGCTAACTGTGACAAAACAAAAGGTGATCCCAAGGCGAAAAAATGTGGCAATTGCGGCGGAAATCACACTGCCAACTATAGAGGCTGCCCTCTTTACTCGTTTTTTAAACGCTCCTCGCACAAAAAAGAAAATATTATCCCCGCTCAGCCTATCACACTTTTAAGCTACCCTCAGTTACCTCAACCGTCTACCAGTCAGCAACAATATTCAAACGTATTGAAATCAAACGCGACTATTGCTCAGCAACAACCTAATAATAAATTTTCATACGCTAACATTTTAAAAAGTAACCACAATACAGCGCAAAAACCGGTACCAGTAAGCGAAGCTCCAGGGTCTAATTTTAGCCGTATTGAAGCCTCAATTGAGAGCTTAATACAAACAGTAAATACTTTTACTCTCAACATGTCCTGTATGATGCAGGAAATGTTGAAAATGCAGTCTACTTTGTTGCAGGCTGTATTAAGCAAACCATGAACTTGAAAATATGTTTTTGGAACGCAAACGGCATCTGCCAACATAAAAATGAAATAGAATATTTTCTTCTGGATAAACAAATCGATGTTATGCTTATCTCAGAAACTCATTTGACGTCTCGAAGCTATTTTAGAATTAGTGGATATAATTTCTACGACACCAAGGATCCTCGAGGTAGAGCTTGTGGTGGCTCGCGAATTCTAATAAAAACGCGAATAAAACACTACCTGTTAAATGAATTTTGTGAAGATTACCTTCAAGCAACAAACATCTGCATTGAAAATTTTTATCAAAAACTTGTGATATCATCTGTTTATTCTCCTCCCAGGTTTTCAATTTCAGAGAGTCAATATACCGCATTTTATTCAACACTGGGGTCCCGTTTTCTAGCAGCTGGCGACTACAATGCTAAACACACATTTTGGGGTTCACGTTTAATCAGTCCCAAGGGTCGTGTTTTGTTTGACACAATTTCAAAAATGGGCTTTAATGTAGTTTCAAGTGGTCAGCCAACAGATTGGCCAACGGATCGACAAAAAATTCCTGATATTATCGACTTTGGAGTTATGAAAGGTGTGCCCAGCGAAATGATTGAAGTTGAAGCATCATTGGATTTATCTTCAGATCACTCGCCTACTATTATCACTATTTACTCACACACAACTGCAACATCAACATGTGATTTACCGGTGACATCTGCACGTATTAACTGGCTGAAATACAAAAAATATTTGAGTGCTCATTGCACGGAAAATATGCTGTTGAGAACACCTACTGACATAGAAAATTCTATTAGGTTGTTTGAAGCACATGTTAATCAAGCTGCTCTTAATGCTTCTTCAAATCAACCAAATCAACAAGTAAGATTCAACAACATTTCTTCTGTAGATATAGAAAGGCTATTGACTGAAAAACGAAGAGCGCGACGAGAATGGCAACGTTACAGATCCCCCCAGCTAAAGTTAAGGCTAAAGGAATGCACCAAACAGCTCAGAAAAGTTTTACAAACACAAAAAACAGCTTCGCTGCAAAAATTTCTTCAAGAACTCGATGCAACACCACAAACAGATTATTCGCTATGGCGTGCAGCCAGAGGACTTAAAAGGCCAGTGATTTGCAAACCTCCGTTACGAGATTCGAATGGTGACTGGGCAAGAACTGATGCTGAAAAAGGTGCTCTTTTTGTTAAGCACTTAGAAAATGTATTTACACCGAATATTTCTACTGATATTATTGAAACGCCACCAGTCATCTCTTTACCAGAAATACCGTTAAGATTTAACATTGTGGAGATTGAAAAGGCCATCACTAGTCTTAACACCAAAAAAGCCCCAGGTGTCGACAAAATAAGCAACAAAATGCTTCAACAACTGCCTTATATTGCAAAAAGAATTATACTATTCATTTTTAATAGTATTCTACGGCTGCAATACTATCCTGCAGGATGGAAGGTTTCGATGATTATTATGATACCAAAGCCCGGCAAGGATCATACGAAGGTTGAATCCTATCGGCCTATTAGTCTATTGCCCAACATTTCAAAACTATTTGAAAAGCTGTATATGAGCAAGCTGATGCCTATAGTGACTAGAAGTGGATGCATTCCAGACCATCAATTCGGTTTTCGCAGACAACACAGCACAATTGAACAAACTCACAGACTTGTGAATGTTATCAGAGACACTTTCGAAAAGAAGAAATATTGCTCTGCGCTCTTTATAGATGTTTCTCAAGCTTTCGATAAAGTATGGCACGAAGGTCTTATACATAAATTAACACAAAATCTACCCGCAAACATTGTTAGGCTTTTAATAAGCTATTTAATTGAACGAAAATTTGTAGTTAGGGAAGGCAATTTTTTAAGCCCACCGCAGTCGATCGAAGCCGGAGTTCCCCAAGGGAGTATCTTCGGTCCATTACTTTATTTAATATATGCCTCTGACTTACCGTTAAGCAGTAACATTCATACATCAACATTTGCCGATGATACAGCTTTTCTAAGCGTTCACGAAAATCCTGTGGAAGCTTCCCGCAATTTACAAGGGTTTATATCCAAATTGCAAAATTGGCTCAAACAATGGCATATTAAAGTTAACGAGCAGAAATGTGTGCACGTAACTTTTACGTTGCGCAAGGAAACATGCCCGCCTATAAAAATTAACACCGAGACCATACCGCAACACACTGTTGTCAAATATCTAGGCGTTCATCTTGATCGTCGTTTAACATGGAAATCGCATATAGACGCAAAGTTAATACAAATGAAATTAAAAGCAGCCCAAATGAATTGGCTTATTGGAAGAAATTCTATACTAAGCCTAGACTGTAAACTACTATTATACAACGCGATCCTGAAACCAATATGGTTCTATGGAATCCAGTTATGGGGCACTGCCTCAGCATCAAATGTCGAAAAAATTCAAAGGCGACAAAATAAAATTCTACGTACAATTACAGCAGCTCCCTGGTATGTCAGAAATCATCGGATTCATAAAGATCTAGATGTTCCGTTGGTGAAGACAGTATTTTCAATAAACGCAAAAAAATATATAAAAAAACTTGAGGTGCACCCAAATGTACTTGCGCGCAATATTTTAAATTATAGAGGCCACACCCGGCTGAAAAGGAGGGATACTCTTTTTCTCAGCCGTACACGAGAGATGTAAAACAACATAAAGTAACCGTTGAAATTAAAAATTTTGTTTAGCATTGGCTAAACTTATATGTAATATTTTTTAGATTTAAGATTTGAAAAACTTATTGATAATTTAATTTAAAATTAAATATTCAATAAATAATAAAATTTATCAAAAAAAAAAAAAAAAAAAAAAAAAAAAACTTAAGGCAGCTAAAATAGGTAATTAAAACCTTTAGAAGTTGGTGCTATTAGCTTAAAAAACAACGAGTCCTTTTAACAAGGATTATGTATTATGAAATTAAATTGAGCTAAAATAGCTTTCTAATATCACAATACTTTTTTCCTGGTCGAAAGGTATCAAACCTGTACTCTGCAAATTGAACTACCGACTGCGCCAAAAATGTTATGTTTAAAATTAATACACTATTATTTTCTTTTTATCTTTCAACTTTATTATTATAAAACTCAAAACCTATAAATATTAACTTTACAACTCTTTGTTTTTACAACTGTATTCAACTGTCTTCTTTTACAACTGATTGCTTTTTCAACTGTCTTCTTTTACAACTGATATTCTATTTCTTAAACCTAGCTTATTTATACTTAATTACTATTCAATAATTTAATATTTTAATGTTGCACAATTATTCTTAATCAGCTATTTATTAGTATTTAATAATTATTCTTCTTTAATATTTTAATGTTGCACAATTATTCTTACTCAGCTATTTATTACTATTCTTCTGACCCAGTTTGTATTTAATAAAAATAGCTTAGTCAGCTTTTGGGCATTTCTCAATTTATCAACGCAAACAGTTGCACAATTGGTCAAGTCAATGCACTGATCAAGTCAATGAACTGGTGACTGTTTGTGTTAACAAGTTGCGAAATGTTCATGTAGGAGGGTTGATCAGGTCTGACTCATAACAAAACTCTATTGAAAAATTTGGTGGAACGCCAACTCTCGGTCCTTCAGCGACCACATTTGGAGCAGCAATGGCCATACGAATCTGTATGTATGCTCACAATGTACACGTAATAAAAAACTTAATGTAGTAACCAGACCCAGGAACTGCAAATTTAGTGCCGGTTGTAAAAAATTGATATATATATGTATGTGTGCACGACTATAGTTTCTCTACACGTCGCTAAAAGCAATATCCCATCCTCGTCGCCAATTGTTATATATGTATGTATGTAAGGCGATGGTAGTGAAACGCAAGTTAGTAATCAACTTCAATGCTTTATTGCTAAAATCCAAGTGTCTTACAACTAACTTAATCGAAAGCTAACTCAATGAACACCGCCATGACTTGCCCAAAAACACATGTCAAAAACGACAGCATTGCCATGACGTTGTTCAACTCGTGTTGCCATTACAGAGTATTCTTATTATAATATCTAGTATGTATAGTTAACAATCTGTATTTAACAAATGTGTTTCTTTAACAATTCGAAGTTGATTGTTTCTATCAATTATATATTTTAATTTTTTTGGTGTACGAAATTTGTACCTATAAATGTTTCTTTAATTAGTACTGCGTATTCGCACAAATCTATATTCAAATGTATAGCTATGATTCGGTTTGGGACCAAATTCTTTTTTAATTCGCTTATCAGATCATTATTATTTGAAAAATTAATAGTGTGGTTTACTAGAAAAAATTGTGCTTGTTCGTGTTTCGGTAAAATTTGGAGTAGGTAAGAGTTCTAATTGTATACCATATTTATTAAATGGCTGTGTAACAGTTTTTATTATATTACTTGGGGAACTTTCGGCTGAGTGTTCCGTGTCTATAGAAGATGTATTAATAATTTGTCGTGATAGCATATGTTAGTGATTGTTGATCTGTAAAAATGGTGAGATCTGCTATTCCATATACATTTGTAATACATTGTAATAGCTCTTTTTCATTAGTGCTGTAGCTTTGCTCTGTCATACTAAGTGTGCGGGATAGAAAATAAATTGGATTTTTATTTTGACTTAACACTGCACCAATACCTATGTTGGATGCACCTGTGGCAAGTTCAAAAGGTTTGTCAAAATTGGGTTGAAATAATTCAACCTGTTCCTTTAATTTAAGTTTAATAGATTTACAGCTTCTATGGCTGCGTTTCTAAATTAATTTTTGTATTACTACTCTTGTTTTTGCCTATATGGGCATTTTCTCCCTTCAAATGAACTGTTAATGGTTTCGTGATTTGTGCATAATTTTGCACGAAACGCCTATAATAACCAGTTAATCCTAAAAAACCTCTCAAATTCTTGAGTGTGGTAGGAATTGTAAAATTCTTAATAGCCTTTTTTCTGGGTCTGTTGTTATTTTGTTATGATTAATAATATGGCCTAGGTATTCAACTTCGTGCATGAAGAATTTAGACGTTTCGTCCGAAGCTTTAAAGGTGGCTTTATTTATATATATTTACACTATGTGTAAATGTTCTAAATGTTTCTCAGGAGAAGAAAACATCATCTATGCAGACGTATACGAATTTACCTATGAATTCTCGAAGTATGTCATCTACACATCTTTGAAAGATTGATGGGGCATTTTTTTAATCCAAAAGGCATACGTTTAAATTCAAAATTGCCTCCATTAACACAAAATGCGGTTTTCGCTCTATCTTCCTTTTCTATCTTTATCTGGTGAAATCCAAATTCTAAATCTAATGTTGTAAAATATTTAGCCCTTCCTAAATGCTGTAATGTAATGTTGACATCAGGTATAATGTATCTATTAGTTATAGTATGTTCATTAAATTTCCTAAAGTCTATAACCATTCGTCGTTTTGGTTTCCCATTTTCATCCAATCCTTTTTTATAGACTGTTGAGGTTGGGGAATTATAAGGACTATAACTTTTCTGTATAATATATTTTTCCAATAATTTTTCTATTTCTCTTTATCATTAAAAATGCCTGGATATTGTTTTGTCCAAATTGGTTCATTTGTCGTAGTTTTAATACTAGCTTCTATGGTTGTTGTAAATGGTATTATTATTCTCATTCATTAATTGATCTATTTTTTTTTAATAATTTCTGATTACCTATAGAATAATTTATCTTCTGCATTTCCTTAGGGACAATAAAGAATTTCACTTTAATGTGTATGATAGTGCCTGATTGTGTTGAGCCCTTATAATCATTATCATTTTTAAGTTCATAAAATTATAATTCTGTCATATATTTAATTGATTATGGTGAGTCTCCGGACATCGCTATTTTTGATGTTACCGCTGTTAAGGCTTTGCTAACATCGTCATGAAATTCCGACAAGGATAATTAACCTTGAGTTATTTTAGTTAATTTATCCTTCAGTACATACAGTGGCCGCTATTCACAGGTGTAGTCTAATCTGTTTAGTATCGCTTCGAAATTAAATATCGTGTTACGATTCAGAAGTATATTTGCTTAGCTGTACAAACAAAAAACAAGTAATAAATAACAAGGTGACCAAAGTGCACAAAATTGTAAATGCAGTGAGTGAAAATAGTGATAATAAAATTCAAACAGGTATGGACAGATACATAAACGTGCTAAAAAGGGGAAGAAGTCCCAAATCGGCTCAAATAGCGTCAAGGGCGAAAATGCCTAAAGATGGGAAAAATAATATTAAAAATTCTGAAAATCGTTTCGCGATTTTGAATGAACAAGGCGATGAAGAATCAAATACAACAAGGTCGAGTAAACCACCACCCCTATACTTAAGAGAACAGAATTCCAGTTTGTTGGTTAAAAGCCTTATCTGATTAATTGGAGAAAATGAGTTCTATGTAACTCCAATTTAGCGCGGCAAAATCAACGAAACTAAATCCAGGTAACACAAAAAAATAATTACCGAAAAATAGTCTCTGATTTGAGACTAAAAACAAAAACTTTTATACATATAAACTGAAGAGTGCTAAAGGCCTAACAGTAGCTATAAAAGGCATAGATACTAGCGTGGATCCAGAAGAGGTTAAGTCTGGCCTTGAAAATAGTGGCTTCAAAATGAAAAATGTTTCAAACATTAAAAATAGGCTAAAAATCCCCCAACCTAATTTAAGAGTCGAGCTACAGCCAGGTGACTTAAAAATTAAAAAAAATTAATCGCACCCAATCTATAATTTAAAGCACTTGTTGCACAGAAGAGTTACAGTTGAGATGCCACTTAAAAAAAATGGACATATCCAATGCATGAACTGTCAAGAATTTGGCCATACCAAAACTTATTGCAAGTTGCCTATCGTTTGTGTTGTATGTGGTGAACTCACCAGTACCTCTAACTGTGACAAAATAAAAGGTGATACCAAGGCAAAAAATGTGGCAATTGCGGTGGAAACCACAGTACTAACTATAGAGGCTGCCTTCTTTACTCTTTTTTTAAAAATTCGTCGAACAGAAAAACAAATGCCACTCCCACTCAGCCCAACACCCCTTTAAACTACCCACAGTTACCTCAACCATCGTGTAGCCATAATAAATACTCAATTGTTTTAAAGTCTTACTTGCTTACCTAATAGTCAATTTTCATACGCTAATATCTTAAAAAGTAACCAGACTACGGCGCAAAAAACTGTACCAGCAAATTAAGCCTCCATAGAGAGCCTAATACAAAGAGTTAATACTTTTGAACTTGTCCTGTATGATGCAGGAAATGTTGAAAATGCAGTCTACCTTGTTGCAGGCTGTACTGAAAAAACCATGAACTTAAGAATTTGTTTTTGGAACGCAAATGGCATCTGCCAACATAAAAATGAAATAGAATATTTTCTTCTGGATAAACAAATCGATGTTATGCTTATCTCAGAAACTCATTTGACCTCCCGAAGCTATTTTAGAATTACTGATATAATTTCTACGACACCAAGGATCTTCGAGGTAGAGCTTGTGGTGGCTCTGAAATCCTAATAAAAACTCGAATAAAACACTACCTGCTAAATGACCTCCGTGAAGAATATCTTCAAAGAACAAATATCTGTATTGAAAATTTCTGTTTATTCTCCTCCCAGGTTTTCAATTTCAGAGAGTCAATATACCGCATTTTATACAACACTGGGGTCCCGTTTTCTAGCAGCTGGCGACAACAATGCTAAACACACATTTTGGGGTTCACGTTTAATCAGTCCTAAGGGTCGTGTTTTCTTTTCCACAATTTAAAAAATGGGTTTGAATGTAGTTTCAAGTGGTCAGCCAACATATTGGCCAATGGATCGACAAAAAATTCCTGATGTTATCGACTTTGGAACTATGAAAGGTGTGCCCAGCGAAATGATTGAAGTAGAAGAAGCATCTTTGATTTGTCTTCAGATCACTCGCCTACTATTATCACTATTTACTCACACACAACTGCAACACCAACATGAGATTTACCGCTTACATCTGCACGTATTAACTGGCTGAAATACAAAAAATTTTTGAGTGCTCATTGCACGGAAAATATGCCATTGAGAACACCTACTGAAATAGAAAATTCTATTAGGTTTTTGAAGCACATGCTAAACAAGATGCTCTTAATGCTTCTGCAATTCAACCTAATCAACAAGCGAGATTTAACAATATTTTTTGTGCAGATATAGAAAATAGCCTTTCTGACTGAAAAACGGAGAGCTCAAGGAGAATGTCAACGTTACAGATCGCCTCAGTTAAATTACGGCTTAAGGAGTGTACCCAGCAGCTTTGAAAAGTTTTGCAAACACAAAAAACAGCTTCGCTGCAAAAATTTCTGCAAGAACTCGATGCAACACCATCAACAGATTATTCGCTGTGGCGTGCAGCCAGAGGACTTAAAAGGCCAGTGATATGCAAACCTCCATTACGAGCCTCTAATGGTGACTGGGAAAGAACTGATGCTAAAAAAGGTTCTATTTTCGTTAAACACTTAGAAAAAGTGTTTACTCCAAATATTTTTGTAAATATTGTTGAACTGCCACCAGTCGTCTCTTTACCAGAAATACCGCTAAAGTTTAATATTGTGGAGATTGGAAAGGCTATTACTAGTCTTAACACCAAAAAAGCCCCAGGTGTCGACAAAATAAGCAACAAAATGCTTCAAGAATTGCTCACAGGCTTGTGAATGTAGTTAGCAACACTTTTGAAAAAAGAAATATTGCTCTGCACTCTTTATGCAAATAAGCTTTCGATAAAGTATGGCACGAAGGTCTTATCCACAAATTAACACGAAATTTACCCGCAAATATCGTCTAGCTTTTAAAAAGCTATTTAATGGAACGAAAATTTGTAGTTAGGGAAGGAAATTGTTTAAGCCCTCCGCAGTCGATCGAAGCCGGAGTTCCCCAAGGCATCATCTTCGGTCCCATACTTTATTTAATATATGCCTCTGACCTACCGTTAAGCAGTAACATTTACACGTCAACATTTGCTGATGATACAGCTTTTCTAAGCATTCAAGAAAATCCTGTTGAAGCTTCCCGGAATTTGCAAGGGTACATATCAAAACTTGAAACATGGCTACAACAATGGCGGATAAGAGTTAATGAGCAGAAATGTGTACACGTTACTTTTACGTTACGCAGGAAAACATGCCCGCCAATACAAATCAACACCGAGACTACACCGCACCACACTGTAGTCAAATATCTAGGCGTTCATCTTGATCGTCGTTTAACATGAAAATCGCACATAGACGCAAAGTTGATCCAAATGAAACTGAAAGCAACCCAAACGTATTGGCTTATTGGAAGAAACTCTATACTACGCCTGGACTGTAAACTTCTATTATACAATGTGATCCTAAAACGAATATGGCCCTATGGAATCCAGTTATGGGGCCTTAGTATCGAATGTGGAAAAATTTAAAGGCGACATAACAAAATTCTACGTACTATAACAGCAGCCCCATGGTATATCCGAAATCATCGAATTCACAAAGATCTCGATTTCCGTTGGTTAAGACAGTATTTTCTAAACACGCGAAAAAATACATTAAAAAACTGGTGTTGCATCCAACTCCACTTGCGCACAATATTCTAGAGTATAGAGGCCACACCCGGCTTAGGAGGAGGGATACTCTTTCTATCAGCCGTACACGAGAGATGTAAAACAACAAAAAGCAACCGTTGAAACATATATTTAATGTTTTTAGATTTAAGAATTAAACAACTTATTGATTTTTCAATTAATATTGAAGATTAAATAAATAATAAAAAAAAAATATTTCTTAATAATTAAACCACTTTGATTTTAATGTCTGGTAAAAAGTTCTCAGGCATTAATTAGATTTATTTTTATTTTTAATTAAATATGTATTGATGTGATCGTTAAACACTCATTTAACATATTTCACTTCATCAATAACATCACATTTTTTAGCACAATATAATTTATGATGATTTGTTCTGATATAGTAGTGCCAATTTGGTTTTGGGATATATTGATTGCATTGAATAGAATTAACAGTGTTTTCTCCTCCTACCTTCATTTTTTTAGAATAGTCTAATAAGTCATGGTGATAACTCAAAGGATTTGAGTAATGTAAAGGTGATGGTTCTTCATGATGTAGTCGATGATGTCTTCTTAATGATGAATTTAACTTGCATACTTTTCGATTGTTTTGTTTATTTCTATTGTTTTGTTGATATTGGACACTCTGATTGAATGATTTGTTCATCCACAGAACATAATTATATTTCTGAACACATGATTGATTTAAGTCCGACGTTGGTTGGTTGGTTGGTTTACGTGGCTGCCCTCTACGCGCAAGCATTCAAGTAGAATCAATGAGATTCCGTTTTGACAAACCACTCCACTCGTCAGTGTCAACCTGATTTAGGTCCAAATCCAGGCCTCAGATTCGGAGTAAGATTCTAGATCCATCCCGTCAAATTAAGGCATCTAATGAGGTCACCTAGACCTATCCCTGATACCTCCGAGAGATCGTCTATTATGCTGTTGCCTAGAAATTTGTATCTCGAATGGTGTAAGGCCGGGCATTCGCAAAGAAAGTGGAAGACTGTTTCCTCTTTGCTTTGATCCCGGCAGCTACGGCAGAACGCATTGTAGGAAAGCCCCATTCTGTTAGCGTGTCTCCCGATAACCCAGTGCCCCGTCAATACTGCGACGAGCCTCGAGATATCCCTGCGGTTTCTGTAATTAGTTGTGTTGTGCGCTTAACGTTGTAGCAAGGCTACATTTTCTTAGCCACCTTGCACGTGCTCAACCTGCGCCACCTATCTTCAGCTTTCTGCCTGAAATGGTTGAGAATGAGATTTCTAATACTGCCAAATGGCATGGCTACCGATTCAGCAATGGAGACGTCCATGGCAGATCCAGCCCTGGCCAGTTCATCCGCCTGTTCGTTGCCTTGGAAGTTGCTATGTGCGGGAACCCAGATGAGGGTAACGTCAGTCTGACTAAATAGTCTGCATAACGCGTCCTTGCACTGGCTAACTAGGGTAGAAAAAGTAGTGTGTGACCTTAGAGACAGAAGTGCCGCTTGGCTATCGACAAAGATGTCGACTCTTCCTTGGACACCCCTGTCAATCAAAACCCTACACGTCTCCCTTATGGCCAATATTTCCGCCTGAAATACACTAGCTTCATCAGGAAGTCGGAATGAGAGTTTTATTCCAAGGTCATTCGAAAATACTCCAGAGCCCACACCGCACATCATTCTTGATCCATCAGTATACGTCCTGAAGTTAAAGTATTTTTCTATGTTTCCCCCATAGCATTCAGAGTCTCTGAAGGACTAGTGCGTAAACATCCAGTAATCCCGATGCAAGCAGATCTCTGTATTCTATTTATTATATTATATTATATTTCTTATTTGTGGCGGGCCACCATACTACCGATCCGTAAGTTAATATGGGACGTACAATTCCTGTGTACATCCATTTAAGCATGTTAGGGGTTAGGCCCCATTTGGAACCAAACATCCTCCGACAGGAGTAATAGGCAACTGTGGCCTTTTTGACCCTGTGTTGCACATTTTGTTTCCACAATAGTTTTGTGTCCAGGATGACTCCTAGATATTTTGCATTGTCCGATAGAGACAGTTCCAGATTATGTAGCCGAGGGAGTCTAAAGCTCTGGACTTTGGTCTTAGTAATAAAAACTACCAGCTCCGTCTTGCTAGGGTTCACACCTAGACCACAACCTGTAGCCCATTTGCTGAGTGTACCCAAGGCACTGGACATGATATCACTTATCACGTCCGTGAACATCCCTGATACCATTAATACTACAACGTCCGCATAAGCCACAGCTTTCACTCCCGCAGTGTCCAGTCTGAGAAGAACTGTGTTAACAACGAGAAGCCATAGCAGTGGAGAGATCACCCCGCCCTGTGGTGTTCCTCTGCATGCCCATTTTGACTTCTCGCTGTTTCCTAGCTTTGCGGTGACGTTTCTTGCCTTCAACATGGTGATGATCTAGTTGCTGATGTATTCTTCTACATCGGCATCCTGGAGAGACTGTTGCATGGCTGTCACTGATACATTGTTAAAGGCGCCTACTATGTCTAGGAAGGCAGCCAAAGTATATTGTTTATTTTCAAGGGATCTCTCTATGAACCTTACCACCTCATGTAGTGCTGTTTCAGTAGAGCGTCATGCTGAGGTAGGCATGCTGACTTTCTGAGAGAGTTGACGACCCAACAAGTCGATGTCTAATGTGAGAATCTATTATCAGCGTCTTCACCAAGAAAGATGAAAGGCTGATTGGCCTGAAGTCTTTTGCATTCTCGTGACTTCTCTTGCCAATCTTGGGAATGAAAACTACTCTGACCATCCTCCAGTTGGTTGGAACGTAGTTTAGAGAGAGACAGAGTTTGTAGAACCTAAAAAGCTAGGGTATTAAATAGAGCTTTTCGCGCTCTGTAACATCTTTGGCGTAATGCCATCAGGACCTGGCGATTTAAATGGAGAAAAACTGTCGATTGCCCATGAGATTCTCTCCGGGGATAAAATATTCTCATTGACAGCATATTGTTGCCCACTAGATGAACTGTCTGACCTAGTCGTGTCCGTACAGCCCGGGAAGTGTTAAGGAGGATGTCTAGTGACTCTGCAGAGGAGTCTGACCAGGAGCCGTCTGCCCTTTTGACGAAGGTTGGACAGGAATGGCTCATGGACAGAGCCCTACTAAGCCTTGCAGAGTCTCTAGTGTTATCTATTGGCTCACAGAAATTCCTCCATGACTTTCTTTTGGCGATTTTTATAGCTTTTTTATACGCTGCTAGCCTTTCGCGATATGGTTACCCTACGAGCTCCACCATGGAGGGTAAATCTTCTTAGCTTTCGTTAAGGGGCAGGAAATCTCGAAGGCTTTGCTAATAGCCTTGTTGCAGACCTCCACATTGTGTTCAAGTCCAATCGTATTGTCGATTTCTGGAACTCTTTTCAGTTTTTGTTTCAAAATCCCGTTGAACCTGTTCCAATCGGTTCTCCTCGGGTTTCTAAAGCATTGTTTTTCTTTGTTTTGTAATATGACCTCAAAGAGTATCCAATTGTAATCGGAGAAGGATCTCTTATTGGATACCCTCCACTTGTCAATTGAAAGCTTGAATTTGTCATTAATGAGAGTAATGTCGAGAACCTCTTCCCACCCACTAAATCGATCCGAACTCGGAAAGATAAAAGTCGGCGAAGTGCCGGAATTACATATAGTTAGTTTATTAAGCTAAATGAAATCTAAGATATGCTCACCTCTGTCATTGATCTCACTGCTACCCCATATTGTATGCCTGGCATTGGCATCACAACAGAAGATGATGTCTTCATTGGCGCCAATGGATGACACGACAGCTTTCGCTTCGGCTGGCGGTGCTTCTTTGTCGTGTGCCAATAGCATGATGCGATAAGGAAGCTCTTACCATCTGACAACTCGACCCGTGTGTTTGGTTGTGCAGATAGAGGGGTACTTTGGATTTTACCCTCACCATCCGAGAGGTCGACTACTGTCTCCTGGCTGGAGGCAAGAAGGTCGTCCTCTGAAGAAATGTCTTCGTTCTCTGTTGTTTTTTGTTTTTGTTGTTATAAGTATTAGAGTTCATAAGTTGGTCCCACGAGTAGGCCAGTAAGGGGAGAGACCATACGCAGTGACGGCGTGCGTGAACTAGACAAAATAATTACAACCGGTCCGTGTCCTGGCACCGGAGGGGAGTTGTTAGGGACTAGTCCTCTTTAACCACTAACTAGCCATTCAGGTCCTCGGCACAGCTACTTTCCACCTTGACCTTACAAGTGGGGGAGTGAAGGGATAATTGGGAGAGGGATAGAGGTTGATGAAGGCGATTATCAGGAAATGGGAAATGGGAAGGAGGAGTGGTTAACATTTAGTTATGAAGGCCTTTTTATTTCCATATTCCAAGACAGGTCCTGTTTGTGCAGAAGCGTGGACAGAGCCTGGATTGGAATAGAAAAAAACAGCCGACACTTAAGCCACCACATCGCGACAAGATAGTTAACCAGTAGTGCGATTCAGTAACTTTTAACAATTCGATAATTTAAATTTGTTCATTCTTGTTAAAATTTCTTTTAATTTATTGAACTTTTATAGGTACCTATTTGGTTTTTTTTTTTTTTTGCTTTACTGTCCTTTTTTTTTGTTAGTTTTTTTTTCTTCTTTTTATGTATGTATAGACATACATTATTGTTTTTATGCTCTTTTTTTTTACTGTTTATTTTTGCTTTACACAACTTTATTTAATTTTAATTGTTTTAATTAAACTTTTTCTTTTAAGTGACGTGTTATAATTTGTTCGTACAGTAGAATAAATTTATGTTGGTATTTTTTCCAACAACCTGTCTCGGTCGCCATGTTGTACTCCGTAAAATAAAAATGCACTTGTTGTTACTTTAAAGATTATGATACGAATGTACTATTTATTTCTTCATTGTTCTTTATATACCTACAACACATCGATGCCATCGAGTCTCGTCGAGTCTCGATAACATCGATTATATGCAAAGTGCCAGAGATGGCACTACATACTTCTTAATGTAAACTATTTTCGTCTAACTACAGGTCATAAAGCGGCAGCGGACGCTTTCTATGCAGACGTTAGAGAAAAACTCCTCTCAGTAGCAACCAAAAAGGGAATAGATATCGTAATTCCCAATTCCTTACATGAACAGGTATTATTACCTGAATTGAAAAATAATTTCATAGTGCCTCAAACTGTAGTAGAGTTTTTAGGGACCGCATCCAGGCTACTTCCTGATTACGATGGCACCCCTGAAAACTTACAAAGTTTTATTGACGCGCTGAATTTAGTGGACTCAATAAAAGAGAGTCATGAATCAGTCGCCGTAAATCTAGTAAAGACCAAGCTAAAGGGTACAGCCAGAAATTTGTTGTCGGCTGAGACAAATTTACAAGACATAATATTGAAACTGAGATCTTCAGTTAAGGGAGAATCAGTAGACGTTATTACTGCTTAAATTATGAACATTAGACAGTCTGGTAAGAATGCTAATGCTTATGCCAAAGAGGTGGAAGACCTCACAAAGAAATTAGAAACAGCATATATATCAGATGGTCTGTCTAATGAAACCGCAAATAAATATGCAACTCGCTCAGCAGTTACAGCTATAGTAAAGAATGCCTCAAATGATAGAGTAAAACTGATCATGGAATCAGGCACCTTTCATAATATGAATGATGTAATATCAAAATTTATCACTAGTTGTACCGATGTATATGGTCAACCAAATTCTATCCTAGCTTACGGCTCACAAAACAGTCGTAATAACAATCCTTCTAATAGTCGAAATTCTAGAAATTTTAATAATTCCAATTCTAGAAATTTTAACAATTCTAATCGTAGAGATTTTAATGATTCAAATCCTAGAAACCTTAATAGTTCAAGAAACTATGGCCCTAGAAATAATAATTCCAATTCCAGGAACTATAATAATCCCAACTACGAGAATTTTAATAGAAATCCTAACAGAGGAAGAAATAACTATACAAGTAATTACAGTAACCATTACAATAATAATGGATACAATTCAAGAAATAACAATAATGTACGATGTATTACCGATGAAAATAATTCGGGAAACGTACAGCCACCCCAACATACTTCTTAGATGAAAAAATTCATAGCATACAATTAAACTTATATAGCTATTTGATATCCCGAACTACTTTAAATGACAATAGGTCAACCTTTTTAATAGACACTGGCGCACACATATCAGTTATCAAACATAATCAAGTTCTGAACGAACCAATAAATGTAACAAAAAGAACTAATATAAACGGTATTGGACAAGGTCTCATAACTACATTGGGAAAAGTAAGAACTGATTTAAAAATAGATAGATTTCTTATAGCACATGAATTTCATGTTGTCGGAAATGAATTCCCTATTCAAGTGGATGGAATAATAGGAATAGACTTTATTAGAAAATACAGATGTGTATTAGATTTTCAAGACAATGAAGATATTATCACCTTGAGAACAAATGATGTTCCATATGATATATCTATCCCACTTATGAGCGCTCCTAATATTAATTCCATATCAGTTCCAGCTAGATCAGAAGTGATCAGACCAATTAGATTTGATTCTACCGAAACAGAGGTATTGGTACCGCAACAAATGCTTCAAGATGATGTATACATTGCTAACACAATTACATCAAAATCAAAACATTTGGTGAGAATTATCAATACAACTGAAAATGATTTGATCATTAATAATGTCCAAATATTAACAGAAAGTCTGAATGACTATAAAATCGTAAAGCAAAACCATGACCCACAGAAAAATAAAGAAAAACTTGAAAGGTTATCAGAAAACTTTCCAGAATTCGTTGATAAAGAATTAAAAACACTGTGTCATGAATTTATAGATGTATTTGCTTTAGAAACTGAAAAAATAACGGTTAATAATTTTTATAAGCAAAAGCTTAAACTCCACAATAAACAACCGGTTTATATAAAAAATTACAGAATACCTCACCCACATAAAGAGGAAGTAAATAAACATGTTGATAAATTGATAAAAGACGATATAATAGAGCCATCAGTGTCTGAATATAATAGTCCTATTCTTTTAGTACCTAAAAAACCTCTCCCAGGTACAAATCAGAAAAGATGGAGACTAGTAGTAGATTATAGGGGAGTGAATAAAAACTTAGTAGCTGATAAGTTTCCGTTACCACGTATAGATGATATACTCGACCAATTGGGCCGAGCTAAATTTTTTTCTTGCCTGGACTTAATGTCAGGTTTTCATCAAATAGAACTAGACAAAGACTCTAGAGATATCACATCCTTTTCTACAGAAAGAGGATCCTTCCGTTTTAACAGATTGCCATATGGTATAAAAATAGCTCCAAACTCATTTCAACGAATGATGTCCTTGGCTTTTTTATCACCAACACAAGCTTTCGTATATATGGACGATTTAGTTGTGATTGGTTGTTCTACAGAACACATGTTACGTAATCTCAAAGACGTATTCAGCTTATGTAGAAAATATAATCTTAAATTGCATCCTGATAAATGTTTATTCTTTTGTCGTGAAGTGACGTTCCTTGGTCACAAATGTACTGACAAAGGTATTTTACCTGACGACAGTAAATTTTCTATAATTGATAAATATCCTACACCAAAAAATGGTGATGAAGCTAAACGCTTCGTAGCTTTTTGTAACTATTATCGACGGTTCATACCAGGTTTTGCTGAATTATCACGACACATAACTACACAGAAAAAAAAGTGTAGTAATGCCAAATGATTTTAACCTTACCCCAAATAGAATTTACATTCGGATCGTTCCCAATAGCAGTTGCTATTTGTTGCGACTACAAAAGTGTTGTTACTTCAAATACAATTCGGCAAATGCAGAAACCGTTTTACCAAATGCAATTGTCTTTGCCCCAAATACAATTCGGCAAATACAACAAATGTTTCACCAAATGCAATTGTCTTTGCCCCAAATACAATTCGGCAAATACAAAAAATGTTTCACCAAATGCAATTGTCTTTGCCCCAAATACAATTCGGCAAATACAAAAAATGTTGTACCAAACGCAATTGTCTTTGCCCCAAATACAAATCGGTAAATACAAAAAATGTTGTACCAAACGCAATTGTCTTTGCCCCAAATACAAATCGGTAAATACAAAACCAGTTTTTTTCAATTTTAGACTTTATTTACATGTAAAGAATACAAATAGAAAACTAAAATTAAAATTTTTTTCATGAATAAAATGAATTGGAAACTTAAAAATATATGTACAAGTATATTTAATACATAGTTGAGCAATTCAAATTCAATATGAAAAAAACGAACGTTTTTGTGAAAAATAAAATGTAAAATACGTCGCAATTTACTACGTGCCGATTTTTTTATAAAAT